>CM061130.1:31081239-31533316 GCA_030789695.1 Scilla litardierei
TTGTTATCATCAAAGAAGAAATCAAAGATCGTTGTATCCAACTACATTGTATCCAACAATCTCCCATCGATTTGTCATAAGGCTGGGGAACCCACTACTCTAGCGGGCAGACCAAAACTCAGATCAGCCGTAAGATTGGGGGCCACTCCCCCAGTGGGCCAACCCTTCAGTTTGCTGTGAGGCTGGGGCCACTCTTCCAGCAGGCCAACCAAAACTCGGATCGACTGTAAGGTTGGGGACCACTCCCCCAGCGGGCAAACCCTTCAGTTTGCAGTAAGGCTGGGGGCTACTCCCTTAGCGGGCCAACCCTTTGGTTTTCTGTTAGGCTAAGAGCCACTCTCCGATGGGCCAACCAAAACTCGGATCGGTCGTAAGGCTGGATGCCACTCCTTACTGGGTCGACCCTTTGGTTTGCTAAAAGTCTGGGGGCCACTCCCCCAATGGGCTAACCAAAACTCAGATCGGCCGTAAGGCTGGAGGCCACTTCCCCCAATGGGCCGACCCTTCGGTTTTCCATAAGGCTGGGGGCCACTCCCCCAGCTGGCCAACCCTTCGGTTTGCCATAAGGCTGGGGCCACTCCCTTAGCAGGTCGACCATAACTCAGATCGACCTTAAGCCTGGAGGACACTCTCCCAATAGGCTGACCCTTCGGTTTATCGTATTGCTGGGGGCCACTCCCCCAACAGGCCGACCAAAACTCGAATTGGCCGTAAGGTTGGGGCCACTCCCCCAACGGGCCGACCCTTCGGTGTGCCATAAGGATGGAGGCTACTCCCTGAGCAGGCCGACCAAAACTCGGATAGGCCGTAAGGCAAGGGGCCACTCCCCCAGCTGACCGGCCCTTTGGTTTGTCGAGCTGTGGGCCACTCCCCAACTGGCCGACCAAAACTCGGATCGGCCGTAAGTCGGGGGATCACTCCCCTCGCCACCGAACGAATGCGTCCACCATAAGATTGGGGTTCACTCCCCTAGTAAGCCAACCCACTCCTTTTTGGACGTAAGTCGGATTGCCACTCCCCCAGTGGGCCAACCCCTGGTCCACCGTAGGGCTGGGGGTCACTCCCTCAGTAGGCCGACCTACTTCTCATCGGGCCGACCAGTTATTGTCCCCGAACGACTTCACAAGCCGACCTAATTATGTATAGGAAGTCACATCTCTCTCTCTCTCTCTCTCTCTCTCTCTCTCTCTCTCTCTCTCTCTCTCTCTCTCTCTCTCTCTCTCTCTCTCTCTCTCTCTCTCTCTCTCTCTTTCTCTCTCTCATGACACATCACCCGACCCCAACCCTTGTAGTGGTTGAACTCGGGAGATGGGGGTCATTGTAACACCAATTATGGCTGCCCTCATCCAATGAATTACGGCCATCAATCCAGTAATTATGGCCTGCCTTCATGGAATTTATCTCTTCATCAAATAGTGGCAACTTTTTGAGGTAATACTTCCTAATAAGCACGCCCTCATCAATATTGGCAATAACATCTCATCATTGCCCATTACCATGGGGATAGCACCCCTATATGAAGGCCTAAAGGCAGCAGACATAAGGGCGAGGATCTCCGAAATCCAACATGGAGGGAGCCTAAACTCTCAATTCATACTCTTCCAAAATTATATCTCCTCTTCCATAGCTCGGTCAGAGGACTAAAAGAGTCCCCCCAATGGGTCGGACCTAGCCCCATTGAGCCTCTTTTGAGTCAACCACTGACTTAAGCATCTGAGGGGATTTGATCGGGTCCCAGACCTGACCCCCTGACGATCTTCTTGTGACGCAAATAACGAGGGATATAGCCTGAGTCTGTCTTCCATGACGCAGATTGGTGCCCCACCAATCGGGGGTCAGCTCATTCAATCATACACCTACCATGTGCCTTGGCTATCCCAATCAGATCGCGGGAGATATCGTCCGGCTGAAGCTCTCTTTTGTGGCCCACTGCTCGGCCCCGAGCATCCTCAAACCAGAACCCCCTCGATCGAACAGTTTCGAAAGGTTATATTCAGCACCCATGTCAGCGACAAACTTCAGACTACCCAACCACCAATCTCTGGTGAGAAAACACCCGAAACAGGTTTAGAAATAAAGAAAATATGAGTCAAACTTTTAAATCTTCTAAGTATATGCGACTCAATATTTTAATATTAAGATTCAATGATAGTCATATTCTCCCCCTTTGTATCATGTTAATTTAAAATTTTGAACTAATTTTATTTAAAAATGTATGTATAGAATTTTCAAAATAAGCATGTTCATAGAACCAAATGTGAATAACAAGTGTGAATGCAACATAGTCAAACTCCCTTTTAATTTATAAATTTCATTTTTATTAGAGTAATCCATCAATATATCAATGAATGCATGACACAAGTGTTGAAAATAAATGTTAATATACTTGCTAACTTTTAGTATGCCCCCATTGAATTTATGCATACCAAGTATTGAGACATTCTTCACCTTAATTTTTGCATATTTCTCTTCCATGATCTTGAGATGTATCATCAAATTTCAATATATAAGAGTAGCTGAAAAATATTCAAATAACTTGGTACCCTATTTCTTTGGGTTTCATGGGATTAGCATTAAAAGTCCCAAACTCAAGCTTATTGAGTTGGATGATACCCAAATAAAGCAATAAAAGTGACTTAAAATAGAAAACATAAAAACTAAGAAGCAATCAAATTTGTGGGCAATTAATTGACTAGAGAAGACTTATTAATCAACTACTTGGTGTATTAGTCGACTAGTAAGCCACCACTAGTCGACTAATCAATAGGAAAATAGAGTGCATTCTGGCAGTTTCTGGGATTAGTCAACAAAATTATATTTATTAGTCGATTAATCATGCACAAAAAACATGTCATATTTAAACAAATAATTTGTTGAGAAATTGTTGTATGCTTAAATCATTATTAAATAAATACTTTAAGATGCTCAACTTTTCACATGTTTTAAAAAAATTGTCTTTTTATTTAAGGTACCATTTGAAGTAATCATTGAGGGTTTATAATACCTTAATTATCATTTCATAAAAAGTTTATCATTCAATTGGAAACCAAACCCAATTCGGTTTAGAATTTTAATTTTTTATCATTTTTAGAACAATATATGTTTTCCGTAAAATTATTAACATAGTTGGTTTTATTTTTATTGAACCATTTTTAGGTATTCAAACTCTAATTATTTCATTAGACCTAGAATGGTTCATGCTAGAATTTTTACTTGTAGGTTTCTTAGTAAAATTGTTGTATAGATAAGCATGGTTGTGTTTCGTTTTATTTTGATTATTTTTGTAATACCCTAGACCATATTTATGATTAGTTGGTTTTTCTGAATTTAGTAAATAGTTTAGATTTTCTTTTACTTTTTAAAATTTATTTACATTTTAAGTAATTCTTCATATTTTAATTTAATAGTTGAAATGTTATTTTCGAGTTATCCGTACCCATTGCTTAAGTTTTTACATTCATTATTAAGAAGCTTATTCTCATCTTTTAAATTACGGTTCTAAATTTTTAAATTTAAGTTTTCTTCTTCTAATTCTTTGTAAATTATAGCTAAGTATTCTGAAATGGTTTCATTTTTAATTAATTATTTCTTCTCTTAAGTTATTATTTTCTTTCTGTATTTTCTTTTGATGTATCATTATTAATTGAAGCACATTTTTTATGAGCCTTATTAATAATGTAGCCTACATTAGAATTTTTTTATGAAGCACATTATTAATCGAAATAACAGTAAGCTGTTTGGTAAGAATTTACCTAAGTTAATAATAATGTAGTCTAGATTAAAAAGTAAGTAAAGTCCTGAGACTTGATACGAGGTCAAACAAGTGTCGAGATGAGGATCTCGATCATGGAGGATTGCTTGACCGTTTGTAGCATATGTCTAAAATCGTTCGTTGTCGTAGATGTTTCAAGAAAATGATATTGACACATCGGATAGACCAATATTGTGTCTTTGTCTTCACCATGGAGGGGTGACGATGATCTCATGGTTGTTTGACTTGACGAAGTTAGCAACGAGACACATGTGCTCATTAGAGAATGAGTGCACTGAACGACCCAACAAGAGTTATTATGTGGTTAACATAAAGTATTCTGTCAATAATAACTCTCAGTGATGATAGGAAAGTTGGTCCTTAGACTTGAGGTCATTATATAAACCTGTATGTGAACGTTGTCACTTAGATCTCTGACCTATCTTCGAGGCAAGGGTTATCGAAGTTCTTTGGTTGGGTGACACTTGAAGCATGCAAGAAGAGTGATGAACAAGAGAGCATTCGTTTTTCCCGTTTATGGGGAGTTAGTATCGCATGTGTTGGTTCGGTTTTTAGTGAAAACTTTGGCCAAAGTATGTTGGAAGAAGTCCAACATTATTAGACTAAAGACCGATAGAGCCTAACCGAGTTCAAGCTATTAAGGTTGACATTTGACCATACCCTAGCATTGACTAAGCGACATAGGTTTTGACGAAGGGACTAAAACTGCGGCATTCATCACAGACACAATCAAGGTGGTCCCGACAATGATCATGTCAATAGGCTAACCACATAATGATGATACCGAAACATTGGACGACACCAGTTGCTCGTGGTCACTAATGTCTGGGGTTTCGAGCCCCACCTATAGTAGGGTCAGGCTGTAGGGTCTCACACAGAGTGGGACCTGTGTTAAGTAATATGTAGAATTAGGTAGATGATACATCGGATGTATAGGAATTTATTAAGTCGCAAATAGTTTGTGATATAGCTTAAAAGATATTAATGATGTGGGATTATTGCATATAATGCAAAAGAAATAAAATATATCGTAAAATGTATACAGGTATATTTTACAAAGAAACAAGCTCAATTAGAGGTCAAGGAATGTCATAGAAAAATTTTATTTTTTGGTCCAACCCCAATATGGCTGAAGAATGACCAAAACAAAAAAGAAGTAAAAAAGGGGCACTAACAAGCAAAGAAAACCCATACCCATTTGGGCATGGGCTAGCCCAATTCCAGATATGCATGGGCGCCCAGCGCCTAGTGCTGGGCATGGGTGCACAGCCCAGGCGGGCGCCTGCCTGAGGGCACCGAATGACCCGTGCCCAGGAGATGGGCAGGTGGGGCATGCATGTGGGCCCAACCAGCTAGGGTTGCTTTGTTCTGTGACGGCTGCATTTTTTGTGAAAAAACGAACTGTTTTTGGCGATCTTTCAGACGACTTTTAAGGGGTTAGCCGAAGTCGTTAAGCACCGTTTGTTTCTATGCATTCACTGTTCAATGCTATTCGATTTGATATATGATACTGCTTGTAAAGCACAATGGTGTGGGAGGAAAAATTCGTTGAAGTTTGGCCTTCGTGAAGGTCAAACTTGAAATTGATTTTCTCCTCAAATTATTAGTCCCACATAAGAAATTGAGAGATTAGGAGGGGTAAGCTCTCAATGTAAATAGGGGCTCTCTTCCCTCCTTGAAACTCACACCAATCCTTGGATCAATGGATCTCTCAAAAGTTAAGAGCAAACCTAAATCGAATAGGCTAAAATAATGTTCACTCTTTCTCCCTTTTTCTTCCTTGCTTCTGATCGGGATCTAGCCAAGCTATGAAGGAGTTCGAAACGGATCCAAAGTCTTGACGGATGATCCACTCAAGTTGAAACTTTCTGGATCGTGTGGGTGGCTTAGCGATATGGGGATTGATTGCCTCGGGACGCGGTTCGGCTCACGCAAAGCGGCTTTACCGCAACGCGGGGAATTGGTTTGTGGGATTTGGAGCCTCGCTAACATGCGAGGCAAATGTTAGTAGTTTAATATTCATGTGTTTTAGTTGTTGTTAAATATTATAAATTTATCCTTAGGGGTTGGTCAGACCCACCCCGGGATAGTAGAGATTCTGGATATGGTTCATTATTCCTTAGGGCATGACTTAAAATTGTATTAAGTTGTTCTTTCTGCTACTTTTATGATTTTGTCGTCTGACCGACTTAGGCTGGACGTTGATTTAGAGCCCTAATGGTCACAGAAAACCCTACATGGTATCAAAACTATTTTACTTTGATCTATATGATGTTATGCTATTATGAAATGCATATGATGTTTATTAGAAACATGTAAATAATGTGATTATTTAGATTTTAATAATTATATGATGATTATTAAAATTGATGTAACTTAAATTTTATAAGATAATTTTAAGTTGCTTGCTAAATTTTTATGAGATAAAATTTTAGTTATTTTTAATGGTTATTTCATTTCTTTCTCATTATGTGATAATACAAGAAAAACCTTTAGGTTAGCCACTAAAAGCTTCCTAAAAACTTATAAGATAATTTTTTAGATGAATGTGCTATGATTTAAAATTGTTGCAACCATTAAATTCCTATTACTTGATTAGGGTAGCCGACTATGATTTAATTTGTTGCAACTTGAATTTTTAAATGCCTAATACGTGATTAGGATATCACCCTAAAAATTACTTATAGTTGATAAGGACCTTAATAAAAGTTATTAACCAATCCTAATAATTTTGAATGTTAGGATTCAACTAGTTGATAGGATTTACTAGTTTAATGAAGCCATATTAAATCGATGTTAAACATTTAAATAATTAGCATCCTTAAAGGATCATGAACTGGTGTCTAGAAAGTTTGTAACTAGAGTTGTGGATCACCTCAGCTTGATTGATGGGGGTAAGTGATCCTGGCTTTGCCAAACCCGCCTTGTCATGTTCTGCTAGACCACAAGGATGCAAATTATTATTATGTGACACCATCGATTACATCTAGTCAAATACGTTTAAAATCTTCTTCAAGATTAGTTGTAGCCCTCCTTACTTTTGGAATTTGGAAACCAAGTATTCATGTTACAGTTGTTGAGTCAACTCAAGCTGTAACATGGCTATCTTTTGGGAACCAATTCCATTCAACATATGACGTAGTGCAACTTAACCCAAACCATCTCGTCGTGAATATAACTGAGTGCCAGTATAAGTTAGGATTAGATAAGAAAGCAAGGGGTCTGACTAGACTAGTCTTTATGATTTGTTGAGCCAACTCAAGATCATAAGTGACTGGGGGTAAAATGATTAGGTAATCACATTCGATGTGATTGATGAAGAGTCATCTACCGATCGCAGAGTCAAGTAACTTGTTGAGACCACTCAAGGTTGTGAGAATCAGGGTGGGTGGGTCCATATCCCGCTAAATATCATTATTTGTTCATCTATATGGCTTAAGGTGATCGTAAAATAGTGGGAGGATATGGTTGGATAAAAACCAATCTAACTGTATTTAAAAACTATGAACATACGCTAAATTAGGGTAGTTCTATGTTTTACCGGATGGAATCCAAGTCATAATATCCTAAAAGAATAAGCTAACTGGTCAAAATGATTGGTTAATGAATATCAACTCAAAATCTAATTTGATAGTTCTCACTGACATTAAAGTGTCCTTCTTAGCACAGGCTTAAAGACAATGATTTCCTTGAGCTCTAGGTCCAGCACAATAAAAGCACGCTACTTGTTACTCGCCTCTATGAGCTGTATGCTCCAGGGGCTGCTTGAACATACTGATGTTTAAAGCATGTTTCTCCATACAACTTGTTGAGTCAACTTAAGTTTGTATGGAAAACGGTTTCAATCTGCAAGGTTCGAAACTTCGTTCAACTGTTTGGCTCGAAGATGAGTGCATGAGCAGTGCAAGACCATGTATCTAAATCAAATCTTGAATCAAGCAACTTGTTGAGTCAACTCAAAGTTGTGAAGCTCAAATATTTTGATGCATGAGGTTCTTGCACGGCTAAATTTGTGTTGGGACATATATTAACCTAATATGATTTAGAAAGGAGAAGGCATTAAGGAAAGACAGTTGAGAAAGATTATTGTGTATATCATGAGAAAAGGCATAGTTGGATAAACTGAAAATGTGACATATTTGATGCTGCAGTGTCAGATTAATTGTTATACAAAAGGAAAGGATTGTCCTATGTATTGAAAAAGGAGCAAGTGTTGTTTCTTGGACCATTGGTATGATGTCTTACACATTTTTTGGCGAATGTCGTCACTTTGCTTCTGAAGCAATGCTTCGGTGTGAATATTTTGTATAACGATATTATATTAGGTGTTAATAAATGAATGTGCAAGTTACAAAAACTTATCTATGGCAAAATAGACTATGCCGTACCTAAAAGAACAGACTTGACAAGTCACTTAAAGAGGGGTCTCTTGACTTCTCATATTATGAGTCGAAAGACACTTGTGAGTCTTGTCTCAAAGGAATTATGGCCAAAACTCCTTCTGTAAGACAGTGTGAGAATGAGTTGTAGAACTTGTGGTCGCATACATATGGATGTATCTAGACCCAAGTCTAAATTAGCCAAGATATGGTATTCTTATATTATTGCGACATGTGTTCTTGATAAAACACAAGTCTGATGAAATAAAGAACACAATGGCAGAAGTATTTGAACGAATTCGATCAAATCAAAGAGTTAAATACTTAGCTATGTAATTCTAGCTTAATTAAAGAAAACGAGATTTTTCTCTCAGGTCAAGTCTCTTAACACATCGGTGTGTTGGAGAGCATGAATCGCACTCTGTTAGACATTGTGTGATATATGGCAAGTGACTCTGAGTTACAATCATCCCTTTGGGTAAAACCCTAGATAAAAATGCCTAGTTTCTTGATAAGGTCCTGACAAGGGTCATGCCATTGACTCCATATATGATATGGAACAGGGAAAAACCCAACCAAGGTGTGTGGTTTTCCTGCGTAAGTCAAGTGGCTTAATCCAGACTAACTAGAAGACAAATCCGTCGAAACTAGTAAATATGATATTCCTAATATCAATCGTTAAGAAGTTACAGGATTACTCAAGCCTCGTTAGTTGATGTGTTGTATACAACATGTAGTTGGATACTGTAGGGGAATTGGCGGTCCCTTAGGGCACAAAAACTCTAGTCCCGTCCTAAGTCGGACGGAACATAGACAGAAAAAACATAGCAGCTGAAGGAAAAACTAGTTAATCTAAATTAACATGCAGTTAAAACATTTTTAACTTAGCCCTAAGGTCCAAGACCATATGCCAAGATCTATGCCGACTTGGGATGGATCTGACCATCCCAAGAAGGATCTAGCCTACTGCGATTAAACTAAACTAATGCTAAAAATACTTTAACCACATACCCGGAATCTCAGCCCTGGAGCAGGCGAGATGTTCCGCGCCGTCTTCCGAGCTGCTCCCGTCCCACGCCGAGCCGCTCCTTGAACCGCTCCCCGAACCGCTCCTCGAACCGCTCCGCATCCCGAGGCGATCAATCCCCGTGCCGCCGAGCCAACCACGCGCCGAAGAAAGTTTCACGCGAGTGAAACCTCCGCCAAGATTTCGGATCCAGAATCCGAACTCCTTTGTGGCTTTGCTAGAGCCCGCAGGAGTAAGGCAGAAATTTAGGGAGAAGAGAAATATTAATTTAAGCTTAGATCCGAGCGTGCTCCAACATTTACGAGAGCCGCTCAGATCTAGAGCTTGGGACGAGTTTTGAGAAAGGGGGGAGACCCCTATTTATATAGGCGGCGGACTCTCCCCTTTTCTCAAAATCCGATGTGGGACTAATTATTTGGGTTAGTTAAAATCAAGTTAGTTTACACTTCAAAAGTGCAAACTTCCGTGAATTTTAACTCACTCACCGTTGAGCTTCAAGATCGATACAACCTATCAATACGACAAGCGTTCAACGGTGAACGCATAGGAAAAAACCGTTCGTCAATCGGAGTTCGTTTGACCCTCCAATTGAGTGTCCAAAGATCAGCCTACGGCTAGTTTTTCGCAAAAACCAGCCGTCAAATCTGCCATCAAACCTAGGGTTCAGCACCCTGAGGTGGAGCCCAACCTGTGGGTCCCACAGCCTCAAACCCAGGCTGACTGGGTGCCTGCCAGACCTGGGCACGGGCGCCCAGGCGCCTGGCGCCCAGGCGGCCAGGCGCCTGGGCCCCCAGGGCGCCTGGGCTCCCAGGCGCCCAGGCCCGCCTGGGCGGCCCGCCTGGGCGCAGGCCCAGGCGCCCAGCGCCTGGGCCTGTGCCCAGGCCTGGCTGCCTGGGTTCCTGGCCCAGCCAGGTCTGGCCAGGCACCCAGGCCAGACTTGGTCTGGTCTGGGTCAGCCTGGTCTGACCCGGTCTGATCTGTTTGGCTGTTTTGGCTCTATCTTGAGCATTTGGTGTCCGATTTGGACGCCGTTCGAACCTGGGCGTAGACCGGGACATTCCCGTCTTACCCGTGAACTTTTCCTTGCGTTTATTTTATTAAATATTTTATTAAACAATTTAATACGTATTTAATCGCTTTTGCATCAAATGCAAAATAGTCCCTATCTAAGCTTAAATTACCATATTGCATCAAATGCAATTTTCTCTTCTTTTGCATCAAATGCAATTATTCTCCCTAACTAATTTCTACCTATTACTAGACGAAGCGTTGCACTCTGTGTGAGACCCTACAGCCTGACCCTTACAACAGGTTGGGCTCGAAGCCCTATACGGCAGTGACCACGAGCAGTGGTTGCCGTCCCTGCTTCAGGAATCATCATTATGTGGTTAACTCATTGACATGAGTATTGTCGGGACCACCTGACTGTTTCCGTGATGAATTCCACAGTTATAGTCTCTTCGTCTTAAATATGTCGTTCGGATCAAGTCTGGGGTACGGTCAAATTGTCAACCCCAATAACTTGACTCCGGTTAGTTTCTATCGATCTTTCGTCAACTAATGTTGGACTTCTTCCAACATACTCTGTGCAGAGTTTTTACTAAAGACCGAACTAACTCTACGACACTAACTCCCATTGACCGGGAGAGACGAATCCTCTCTTGGTCATTACTTGCCTCGTGCGTTTCAAGTGACACCCAATCAAAAGACCTTTCGACAGGCCTTGCCTCGAAGCTAGGTCAGTTGATCTAAGTGGCACCGTTCACGCACAGGTCTGTCAAAATGACCTCAAGTCAAAAGACCAACTATCCTATCATCACTCAGAGTTATCACTGACAGATTGGTCAATATAACCATATGATAATTCTAGTGGATCGTTCAGTGAACTCATTCTAATGAGCACATGTGTCTCGTCTTCGACTTCGCCAAGTCAAGCGATCATGAGATCATCGCCACCGCTAAACGGTGAAGACTGAGACACAATGGTCTGTCCGATGTTTCGATATCCTTGTCTCGGAACATCTACGACCACGAACCATTTCAGACTTATGCTACAGACGGTCAAACATTTCTCCATGATCGAGATACTCATCTCGATACCCGTTTGACCTTGCATAAAGTCTCAGGACTTTACCTAAGTTGATATCTAATGTTGACTACATTACAATATAACTTAGATAAATTATTACCAAACAGCTTACTGTTATTTCGAACAAGATGTTTGTGCTATTCACACAGGAATAAATGGCCTTGAGGGCATCATATTCCTACATCTCCCACTTGCACTCAAGCCCATTTATCTCGATATCTAATATCGTTTTTACACATAAGTTTTCCCGACTGCATGTGGTAGAGCCTTCGTGAGTGGATCTGCCAAAACCGTCTACACTATAGACTTAAGGGGTTTCTATGTTTATGTTAGACCAACCTTTTGAATCTCATTCAAATAATTCATTTGGTCTGTTGGAATCTATAATACTTTATTTCCCTGGATCTTATCCAGTTCATCGTATCTTACGATAATAATTTCAAATTAGTTATTGGTCATTTCAAATGGTTCATATTCATTTCTGATAAATAATCAAACTCTTTGATTACTTAATCAAAATATATGTTCCATCTCTTTGATGTCTCGCATGTAATTTACACGCTCCCACTGACCTTGAAAACTATCTGGCTAATTCATATAAGTTGGTTCGTCTAAATCATATTTAGAAAAACGAACTTATAAGTGAATGTGCAAATTTTCATGGTCAACTTAAGCGTTTTACATCGGCTTGGTCCGAGCAGATCTGTACACATCTGCTGGCGAGACGGTTTCAACTAATCCGTTTTAAAGAAATTAGGATGAAAACCGTTCTCGTCCAACAAGATTGTACTTCACTATTTTCTTTCTACACCAATCTTTCAACTTAAAGATTTACTTGCAAAAAGTGAGGAAACATTTTCCTTGCGCACGTAAACTAAATTCTCAAATTTATTTACGCACACGGACCTACATCAAATTTTAAATCGGAGTTACTACTCCGAATTTTATCCTAGAAGTTGACTAAGTCATCATCAGTTATGATGTCTAACTCGACAATCCGGCTCACGAGATTCGAGTAATAATACAACTTCCTTACGATTGATTTATTGAATATATTATTGATAATGTCCTTATAGAACATTATCAAAACCTAGGCATTACTATCTGGGACTTAACCCAGAGGGAGGACTTAACTCAGAGTCACTTACAATGGATCACACTAAATCTAATTAAGTGTGATTCATACCTTTTAACACACTGATGTGTTAACAGACTTGACCTGAGAGAAAATCACATTTTCTTTTAATTACACAAGATTTTATGTAGCTAAGTATTTGACCATTCGATCTAATCGAATCAGTTTAAATACTTTAGGCATTTCGTTCTTTATTTTATCAGACTTGTGTTTCATCAAGAACACGTGTCTTAATAAAATATACGAATAACTTATTTTGTTAAAAGTAGACTCGGGTACATCAGTATGTACAAGACTGAGTTCGACAACTCATTCTCCCATTGTCTCACAGATGGGTTTCGGCCATTGTATCTAAGAGGCTAAGATTCACAAGTGTCCGTAGACTTCATAATACGAGAGGTCAGACCCCTCTTTATGTGACTTGTGTAGCTTAATCTCTTGATACGGCCTAGTCTAATTTTACCATATAAGTTTGCCACTATCTTGTGTATTTATATATTAACATTTAATATATATATATAGTTATTTACAAATTACTTAACACAAAACATTACTTCAGAAGCAATGTGACGACATTCGTCAAAATGTGTTAAACGTCTTTTGTATAACAATTTATTCTGAAATCGTGACATCAAAATATGTCACATTTTCATTTCCTCCTACTTATGCCTTTACTAATGATAAATTAAACTAACTTTCTCAATTGACTTTCCGAAGTGCCTTCTTCCTTTTCTAAATCACATTTAGATATCAACATAAATAAATAGCTATGCAAGCAACTTATGTATCCAAACGCTTGAGCTTTGCAATCTTGAGTGTAGCTCAAGAAGTTGCTTGTCTCAAGATCCGGTTGGGATACATAGTCTTGCATCGCTCATGCACTCGTATTCGACTCAAACGGTTTGATCGAATTTTCGAACTTTGCGGATCAAAATTGTTTGTCCATACAACCTTGAGGGTAGCTCGACAAGTTGTAGGGAAAAACATACTTTGAATGTCCTATATGTTCAAGCTGCCTCATATAGAGACGAGTGACATGTAGCTTTAATTTATTTGTTGGACTCAGAACTTAATGAAATCATATTTCTTAAGTCTGTTCTTTAGAAGGTCATTTAATGTCAACGAGAATATAGTTTTAATTCTATCAATTAGAATGTAACTCGATATTCAATTAATCAACTTTTGACCAATTAACTTATTAAAATATTATATTTTAATTCCTACGGTAAACATGGTCTTGCCCTAGTTTTAGCATATGTTCAATATTAAATATAGGTAGATTGGCTTTTATCTATCTATATCCTCCCACTATTTTTACGAACGTTTTAAAGCTTAATAACGAACGATTTAATCGAATTAAAATTAATGGGTAAGAGTTCCAATCACCTTGAGTCTAAACAACCTTGAGTGTAGCTCAACAAGTTGATTGACTCTGCGATCGGAAGATGACTCTTCATCGATCATATCAGATATGACTCTCTTAATCGGTTTTTGCCCCTAGCCATTCGTGATCATGAGTGTGCTCATCCAAATCACAATGTCTAGTCTAGTCGGACCCTTGTTTTCGTGTCTAGCCTGACTTGCCCCTCAGCTCGGTGTATGCACGACACGTTGGTTAGGGTCAGGTCTTAGACTACATCTGGGCAGACTACATCCTTGACTAAACTTGCGCCGCCGCTCGGTGTATTCACGACAACGTCGGTTTGGGTCAAGTCAAGATGTCATCTTATGTATTTAAGAAGTTGGTTCCTATAAGATTGCCAGGTTACAGCTTGAGTGTATCTCAACAACTATAACGCGGGTCCTATAGTTACTAACCCCTAAAACAAGGAGGGCTACGACTAATCTTGAAAAAGATCATTAACGTATTTGACTTAGATATAGTCCAGGGTGTCATACAATCATGATTCGCGACATTTCGGTCCAGCGGAACTCAGCCAGGGAATTGACTAAGCCAGGATCACTACCCCTTGGACTAGCAAGGGTTGACCCAGAACTCTTAGCCAAGCACATTGACTGGATCATGGTCCATTGAATGAAGCTTGTCATTTTTGTATGTATGCCATAGACTAAACAGCTTTTATTAACAACTAATTAATCCTATCAACTAGTTGAATCCTTAAATTCAAAATTTTTAGGATTTGTTTAATAACTTTTATTAAGTCCTTATCAACTATAAGGTTCACGTGCTACCCTAATCATTAACAGGATTTTAATAAATTTTATTAACAACGCTAGAAGCGAAGTCCTTTAATGAAAATTAATTATAACGATTAGAATTGAAAATTCATTTAAAGGACTACCCTAATCAGGAATTAGGTCTTAATATTGTTGTTAATGATTTATTAAAACATAGCATGTCATTAAAATTCAAGTAATAAATTTTAATCATTTTTAATGGCTAACCTAAAAGGTTGTCTTGTGTTATCAAATAAGGGACAACATTAACAAGCCATTAAAATAAAGCTACACTAATTTATCGCATAAAGATAGTGCACAACTATTTAACATTTAAATATACTAAGTTTATCGCATAAACAATTTTAGATTTTTAAAATCAGTTTTAAAAATATCTTATAAATTTAAAACATTACTTTAAAATTTTTCCATGTTCAAAAATTTATCATATACAATTTTTAAACATCTAAAACATTTTAAACTTATCACATAAATTTAAAGCCTTAAAATCAATTTTAAAATTTATCACATAAATTTAAAAACACCATTTTAAAATTTCCATGCTTAAAAAATTTATCATATAAAAATTTTAGGCATCCAAAATAATTTTAAACTTTTAAAGATTTAAAATTAGTTTTAAAATTATCACATAAATTTTAAAACGTTATTTTAAAAAAAAATTCATGTTCAAAAATATCAAAAATGTTAGAGAGTAATAGGACTCAAGAGAGAAAGAGACAAGATTTCTTAGCAAAAGAATAAGTCACCATAGCTAAGAGCCATGGTGCTCTATTTATATATCTCATAGTGGGGAGGCCAAAAGCCTCTAGGAGACCAAGGGTCCCCATTACTCTAAGTAATGGGGGCCTAATGAATGGGTAATGAAGGAGGGGAGGCCAAAGGCCTCCCTCATTCATAACACTCCCCCTTACACATTCATCACTTCGGTCTCAGCTACTGAGGCAAGGGGTGGATACTTCTAGATCCAGAGTAAGTGTGTTTGCCTCGTTAAAACCTTAGCTGTGGAAAACCCAGTGGGAAAACCCAACAGCTTAAGGAAAAAGAGTGCAACCCACATGTTACTCCCCCTGATCCGTACAAGCTTCAGGCTTGCAGGTCTTTCAACTGTCGCATACCAATGTTATTTACAAGCTTTACAAAAGTACATTTAGGCAATGCCTTAGTAAAAAGATCAGCTAAGTTGTTGCATGACTGGATCTGTCGAACTTCAATCTGCTTGTCGTTCTTCTGCTCGTGCGTCCAGAAAAACTTGGGAGAAATGTGTTTTGTTCTGTCGCCTTTGATGTAGCCCTTCTGAAGCTGAGCAATGCATGCGGCGTTGTCTTCGAATAGGGCACTAGGCTCCAGATCACTGGTCTTCAGGCCAGTGGATTGGAGGATGTGTTGGACGACGGAGCGTAGCCAAAAACATTCTCTGCTCGCCTCATGGATCGCGATGAGCTCTGCATGGTTGGAAGATGTAGCAGTAGTGGTTTGTTTTACCGATCTCCAAGAGATAGCAGTACCTCCGTAGGTAAATACAAAACCTGTTTGAGATTTTGCCGTGTGCGGATCAGAGAGATAACCTGCATCAGCATAACCAAACAATTTGGGGGAGGCACCTCTCTGGTAGTAAAGTCCAAGATCAATGGAACCCTGAAGGTATCGCAGAAGATGCTTTACTCCGTTCCAGTGGCGCTTTGTGGGCGCAGCACTGTGTCTGGCTAGTAGATTAACTGTAAATGCTATATCGGGACGCGTACAGTTAGCCAGATATAGAAGTGCTCCAATGGCACTGAGGTAGGGTACTTCAGGACCCAGTATCTCCTCCCCCTCTTCCAGTGGCCGGAAGGGGTCCTTATGTACATCTAGTGATCTTACGACCATAGGAGTACCTAAAGGATGACATTTATCCATATGAAACTTGCGTAGAAGTTTCTTTGTATAATTAGATTGGTGTAATAGGATTCCACCTCTTAGGTGTGCTATCTGTAAACCAAGACAATACTTTGTTTTGCCTAGGTCTTTCATTTCAAAAGTATGTTTAAGGCTTTCAGATATCTCTTTGATCTCTGCAGGAGATCCTATGAGATTTAAGTCATTTACATATACAGCTATGATGACAAATCCTGTTCCCGTTCTTTTGATAAAGATACACGGGAAGACTTCGTTATTCGTGAATCCTTGCTGTGCAAGAAAATCACTTAGTCTGTTATACCACATCTTACCCGATTGTTTTAGACCATATAATGATCTATGTAGCCTTACAGAGAATACGTCCCGAGGTATCTCTTTCATCTCTGGGGGTAGATTAAACCCATCAGGAAGTCTCATATAGATATTTTTATCTATATCGCCATATAGATATGCAGTCACAACGTCCATGAGCTGCATTTCTAGGCTTTCCAGAGAAGTTAGGCTGATTAAAAATCGGAAGGTGATCGAATCCATGACCGGAGAATACGTATCTTCGTAATCAATCCCCGGTCTTTGGGAAAATCCCTGGGCTACAAGGCGTGCCTTATAGCGAACGATCACATTATTTTCATCTCTTTTTCTTATGAAAACCCACTTATATCCCATAGGTTTTACACCTACTGGTGTTTGGACTACTGGTCCAAAGACTTTGCGTTTCAAGAGTGAGTCCAGCTCTACTCTTATTGCCTCGTCCCACTTTGGCCAATCATCTCTGCGTTTACATTCCGCTAGAGATCGTGGTTCGACGTCATCGTCAAATTCAGTGACGTGAACGGCAATATCGAACGCAAAATCGTCGTCGACGACTATGCTATTTCTGTCCAGTACTTCTCCAGTACGTACAAAATTTAATGATGTTTCTCCTATTGTTTCCTCTGCTGGGGAAATCAGGAGGGGAGAAGTAGCTGGTCTGAGCTCAGCATCCTGTGGAGGGATAATCTTAGTATCGCCAGGAGTCTTCCTCTTTCGAGGAACTTTATCTTTTGAACCTGGTGGGCGTCCTCTTTTCATTTGAGGTACAACCAATTCTGCTGCCGGTGGGCTGCATCCATCTATGGGGATGTCAATCCTAGCTGGCGTATTGGCAGCAGGGACGTGTGAACGGACAATCTTCTGGTTGTCCGTGAATTTATCCGGTAAAAGATGTACTGTATTCTGGATGTGAAGGATCTTCAGGATCTCATCTTCACACAGATTACTACGCGGATCATATAGGGACAAAGACTTCTGGTCCCAACTAATGGTCTCAGAAGCTTCTGGCTTCTTAGACTGTGTGCCCAGTTTTGGAAAAAATTTCTCATTAAAATCACAGTCTGCAAAACGTGCCTTGAATGCGTCACCCGTCAGGGGTTCAAGGTATCTGATAATAGAGGGCGAATCAAACCCAATATATATACCTAGACGACGCTGAGGACCCATTTTGGTCCTCTGCGGTGGTGCTATTGGGACATATACCGCACAAACAAACACTCTCAAATGAGAGATATCCGGAGGTGCGCCGTATGCTAGTTGCATCGGGGATAAAGTGTGACCTCCAGAGGGTCTTATCCTAATAAGTGATGCGGCATGTAAAATAGCATGCCCCCAAGCATCCACAGGCAACTGGGATTGCATAAGCAATGGACGTGCAATCCATTGGAGTCTCTTTATAAGGGACTCAGCTAATCCGTTTTGGGTGTGAACATGTGCTACAGGATGTTCAACTTCAATACCCGTTACCCGGCAATAGTCTTCGAAGACTTGTGAAGTAAATTCTCCCGCATTATCAAGACGTAGTTTCTTGATTTGGTTATCGGGGAAATGAGCACGCAACCTTATTATTTGTGCCAATAGCTTTGGAAAAGCTAGGTTGCGGGTGGACAAGAGGCACACATAAGACCATTTGGTTGATGCATCAATCAGTACCATGAAGTACCGAAATGGGCCACTTGAGGGGTGAATAGGCCCGCAAATGTCACCATGAATTCTCTCAAGGAAGCCAGGAGACTCTAATCCCACTTTCAAGAGAGATGGTCTCGTTATAAGTTTTCCCTTGAAACAAGGGAGACATGGAAATTCACCCTTTTGAAGAATCTTCAGGTTCTTCAATTTGTGTCCACGGGATTCAGAGATGATGCGTCGCATCATTGCTGTTCCAGGGTGACCAAGTCTATTGTGCCAGAGTTCGAACTCTGGCAAGGATTGGCACGTCTGGTGCTCAGTCATATTGGCTTCTATTGGTTGAATGTATGTTAGGTAGAGACCCGACGGGAGTCCCTTGAATCGTTCGCAGATGATCTTCCGGTCATCTTTCTGACGAGTTACATACAGATATTCAACCGTATTTTCATCTCTGGTTTCTAAGTGATATCCGTTTAAACGGAAATCTTTGAAACTTACGAGATTCCTATTTGATTTAGGAGAGAATAATGCATTTTTTATTTGAAGTCTTGTGTTATTTGGGAGCAATATAATTGCTTCACCAGATCCTTCGATTATTTGGGACAGTCCTGAAATTGTGATAACAGGACCGTCATATTTATTTACGCTATTAAAATAGCAATGATCGCGAAGGATTGTGTGCGTTGAGGCACTGTCCACTAGGCACTCAGACATCATCTATATAAGCAAAAACGAAATTTTATTTGAGCGAAAATGTAAACATTCATTCGAAAAATAAAAGTTCGTACTTAAGCAAATAAAAGATGAAGATACATTTAATTCTAAAAAGCATAGATAAACGATGGTGCTCAATCGAGAAGGTCGTCGTTCTCGAAGTCTTTTGCAGTAAACATTGTTGGTGGCTGAACAGCCGCCAAGTTTGTTTCAGGTAGAGACTTCTGGCTCGCCTGGTATAGATCCTGGAGGTGGCGAGGAGTGCGGCAGTTTCTGGACCAATGGCCAGTCATGCCGCATCTATGGCATTTATCCTCCCAGTTCTTCTTTGGAAGTGACACTTTCTCGGTGTTCTTTCGCTTCCAAGTGAAATTTCTTTTTCCCTTATTGTTTTTGTTTGTCTGGGGAGCTGCACCTCTTGGTTGCTTCATTATAGCTTTCCCTTTAGTGTTTTTAGCCTTTCTCTTGTTTTTCCACTTCTGGGGAGAAACGTGATGGGCTTCAGGGATAGGGGCAGTGCCAGCTGGACGTAAGTTATGAGTTGCAAACAGTAAGTCTCGATTCTGCTCTGCCCTAAGTAGGCATGAGATCAGATCGGAGAATTTCGTGAAATTGCGTTCACGATACTGCTGCATGAGGATTGCATCTTTCTCGTGAAACGAGGTAAATGTCTTTTCCAACATGCGTTGTTCTGTCACTTCTTCACCGCACAACTTCAGGCGTGAGGTGATGTTATGAAGTGCAGAATTGTACTCAGCGACGGACTTATAGTCCTGAAGTCTGAGGTTTTCCCACTCATAACTGGCACGCGGTAATATAACATCAATTTGATGTTTATACCGAGCTTCCAGCGCTGTCCACAGGTCCTTTGGATCCTCAACCGTTAAGTATTCGGCCTTTAAGGTCCGATCTATATGTTTCCTAATGTAGATTATGGCTTTCGCCTTATCTACATCGGATACAGTGGTTGTAGGGCTGCTGCTAGTTGTAGCAGAAGCTTCGGCCGCTGCGGGGGCCGAGGAAGGAGCCAAAATGGACCCAAGGAGGGCCATCGAACGCAAGTGGAACTTCAGGTCCACTCGCCAACTCAGGTAATTTGTCCCTGCAGAGTCAAGGACTTCGAAATCGACGCTTGCCAATTTTGCCATTTATCTACGCAATTTAAAATGAGCATGAATTAATTAAAATTAAAAATTCATGCATAAAGAAATAAACAAGTAAAAATGCGGGGATCGGCCAGATACCCAAAAATAAATAGTCCAAAGTTCGTTTACAGTCCATAAAAGGAAAGAAAAATACAACTGCGGAAACCCAGACTGAACTGGGTCCCTATATCTCCGTCTTCATATGCTGTTGCATCGAGCTTTGGCTTACATAGTCATGAATCGACTCCTTGCGGTCCAGCGGACGCGGCCAGGGAATTGACTAAGCCAGGACCACTTGTTACCCAGTCAAGCTAGGTTGGTCCAGCAAACTTAGCCAAGCACATTGACCGGCATCATGATCCATTGAAGGAGTTTTCATCAATTCTATGTGCTGTTGCATCGAGCTTTGGCTTTAAAATACAAATTTCCTCACTTACAAATTCTCTCAAAAGAAAATAAAAGTGCAATGAAAGTAAATAGGTATACAATGGCCGATCCCGAAAAACACATTTTTACTGATTTAAACATCCACGCAGTTCTAAATATGCTACAGGCATAAAAATAAACAACCACGCATATATCTCAAGCATAACATATGGTAAAGGAAACTAGAAATATAATTATCTCGTAGACCACGTGGAAACTTCATACACCGTTAGGTTAGTTGACTAACGGCAGAGCGGTCTCAGGATCTTTAAGATAGTTATATTTTGAAAAATAGAATCCTAGTAAACCATAGATAATAATTTGCAAGAGCGATGTTTAAATAAATTTTTCAACATGGACTATATATACTAATTGTGATTTTACAAAGTTTTCTCCGAGTTTAAATATGCCAATTTTATATCTCGTTAAAAAAATACAAATATTTCTCATATTTCAAATGCCGAATTTATAAATTATTTTGTGGCTTCGGGCCAAAAAATGGGCTTGTGGCCTATTCCGCAGTTACGCATAATCATTTGCCTCTAAATTTGGGGTTCGGGCCACACTAGGGGTTTTTATATTATATGAGAAGTTACAATACAATTACAATAGATATACCCACATCTTAAATAGTAAAATCTAAGGCAATCCTTAAGTGGTCAGATACATGTAATCCACAATTAGATCTGCTAACATGTTTAGCCGTAACGGCTCTACGAAGGTCCAACTATACAAATGTGTCAAATCTGTAAACGTGTCCACTTTGCGAAGTTACATCTCTGTGAATGTATCGGGTTTGAGAAGATACAACTTTACAAAGGTGACAACTTTGTAACACTACAACTATGCAAAGATGGCATCTAAACCCTCACCAGATTCTACATCTTCAAGTCGAGTCCAGTCAAAACCTGTTAATTTCTAATTCGACATGGGTCTAATTTGTACACTGACTGGTTCGGTCTAGGGTATTTGGCCTCATAGACCTGATTGAGTTATGTACTCATATCTATTTAATCATATGATGTTAGAAAGATTTGTTTGAAAAATATATAGTCCGTTGTAATCTACGGGAATAAGAAGTATACCTCTAGATCGATGATCTAGGGACGACCGTAGAAAAGATCTGTAGAAAGAAAGATCCGAGCTCCCGAACGCTTTGGGAATGCCGCAACGCTCCAATGAATCGCCGCAGCAACCAAAGATTCCTTGCGCGCTTTGGTGGGGATTTTAGGCTTGGATTCTTGCTCAAGGAAGAACACGTGCTGATAACGTGTTAGAGAGTAATAGGACTCAAGAGAGAAAGAGACAAGATTTCTTAGCAAAAGAATAAGTCACCATAGCTAAGAGCCATGGTGCTCTATTTATATATCTCATAGTGGGGAGGCCAAAAGCCTCTAGGAGACCAAGGGTCCCCATTACTCTAAGTAATGGGGGCCTAATGAATGGGTAATGAAGGAGGGGAGGCCAAAGGCCTCCCTCATTCATAACAAAAAAGAATTTTTGAACATATAAAACATTTTTAAAATTTTATCTCATAACTTTAAAACATTTCAAAAGTATTTAAAAGCATTTAATAGTTTAAAAATAATCGCAGGCTAGATCGACTACGCAAACCTAGGCTCTGATACCACTGTAGGGGAATTGGCGGTCCCTTAGGGCACAAAAACTCTAGTCCCGTCCTAAGTCGGACGGAACATAGACAGAAAAAACATAGCAGCGGAAGGAAAAACTAGTTAATCTAAATTAACATGCAGTTAAAACATTTTTAACTTAGCCCTAAGGTCCAAGACCCTATGCCAAGATCTATGCCGACTTGGGATGGATCTGACCATCCCAAGAAGGATCTAGCCTACTGCGATTAAACTAAACTAATGCTAAAAATACTTTAACCACATACCCGGAATCTCAGCCCTGGAGCAGGCGAGATGTTCCGCGCCGTCTTCCGAGCTGCTCCCGTCCCACGTCGAGCCGCTCCTTGAACCGCTCCCCGAACCGCTCCTCGAACCGCTCCGCATCCCGAGGCGATCAATCCCCGTGCCGCCGAGCCAACCACGCGCCGAAGAAAGTTTCACGCGAGTGAAACCTCCGCCAAGATTTCGGATCCAGAATCCGAACTCCTTTGTGGCTTTGCTAGAGCCCGCAGGAGTAAGACAGAAATTTAGGGAGAAGAGAAATATTAATTTAAGCTTAGATCCGAGCGTGCTCCAACATTTACGAGAGCCACTCAGATCTAGAGCTTGGGACGAGTTTTGAGAAAGGGGGGAGACCCCTATTTATATAGGCGGCGGACTCTCCCCTTTTCTCAAAATCCGATGTGGGACTAATTATTTGGGTTAGTTAAAATCAAGTTAGTTTACACTTCAAAAGTGCAAACTTCCGTGAATTTTAACTCACTCACCGTTGAGCTTCAAGATCGATACAACCTATCAATACGACAAGCGTTCAACGGTGAACGCATAGGAAAAAACCGTTCGTCAATCGGAGTTCGTTTGACCCTCCAATTGAGTGTCCAAAGATCAGCCTACGGCTAGTTTTTCGCAAAAACCAGCCGTCAAATCTGCCATCAAACCTAGGGTTCAGCACCCTGAGGTGGAGCCCAACCTGTGGGTCCCACAGCCTCAAACCCAGGCTGACTGGGTGCCTGCCATACCTGGGCACGGGCGCCCAGGTCTGGCACGGGTGCCCAGACGCCCAGGCGCGGGCGCCCAGGCGCCAGGCGCCCAGGCGCCAGGCGGGCGCCTGGCGGGCGCCTGGGCCGGGCGCCTGGGCCGGGCGCCCAAGGCGCCCGGCAGGGCGCCTGGGCTCCCAGGCGCCCAGGCCCGCCTGGGCGGCCCGCCTGGGCGCAGGCCCAGGCGCCCAGCGCCTGGGCCTGTGCCCAGGCCTGGCTGCCTGGGTTCCTGGCTCAGCCAGGTCTGGCCAGGCACCCAGGCCAGACTTGGTCTGGTCTGGGTCAGCCTGGTCTGACCTGGTCTGATCTGTTTGGCTGTTTTGGCTCTATCTTGAGTAATTGGTGTCCGATTTGGACGCCGTTCGAACTTGGGCGTAGACCGGGACATTCCCGTCTTACCCGTGAACTTTTCCTTGTGTTTAATTTATTAAATATTTTATTAAACAATTTAATACATATTTAATCGCTTTTGCATCAAATGCAAAATAGTCCATATCTAAGCTTAAATTACCATATTGCATCAAATGCAATTTTCTCTTCTTTTGCATCAAATGCAATTATTCTCCCTAACTAATTTCTACCTATTACTAGACGAAGCGTTGCACTCTTTGTGAGACCCTACAGCCTGACCCTTACAACAGGTTGGGCTCGAAGCCCTATACGGCAGTGACCACGAGCAGTGGTTGCCGTCCCTGCTTCAGGAATCATCATTATGTGGTTAACTCATTGACATGAGTATTGTCGGGACCACCTGAATGTTTCCGTGATGAATTCCGCAGTTATAGTCTCTTCGTCTTAAATATGTCGTTCGGATCAAGTCTGGGGTACGGTCAAATTGTCAACCCCAATAACTTGACTCCGGTTAGTTTCTATCGATCTTTAGTCAACTAATGTTGGACTTCTTCCAACATACTCTACGCAGAGTTTTTACTAAAGACCGAACTAACTCTACGACACTAACTCCCATTGACCGGGAGAGAGGAATCCTCTCTTGGTCATTACTCGCCTCGTGCGTTTCAAGTGACACCCAATCAAAAGACCTTTCGACAGGCCTTGCCTCGAAGCTAGGTCAGTTGATCTAAGTGGCACCGTTCATGCACAGATCTGTCAAAATGACCTCAAGTCAAAAGACCAACTATCCTATCATCACTCAGAGTTATCACTGACAGATTGGTCAATATAACCATATGATAATTCTAGTGGATCGTTCAGTGAACTCATTCTAATGAGCACCTGTGTCTCGTCTTCGACTTCACCAAGTCAAGCGATCATGAGATCATCGCCACCGCTAAACGGTGAAGACTGAGACACAATGGTCTGTCCGATGTTTCGATATCCTTGTCTCGGAACATCTACGACCACGAACCATTTCAGACTTATGCTACAGACGGTCAAACGTTTCTCCATGATCGAGATACTCATCTCGATACCCGTTTGACCTTGCATAAAGTCTCAGGACTTTACCTAAGTTGATATCTAATGTTGACTACATTACAATATAACTTAGATAAATTATTACCAAACAGATTACTGTTATTTCGAACAAGATGTTTGTGCTATTCACACAGGAATAAATGGCCTTGAGGGCATCATATTCCTACAGATACAACAATCGATGACTTCGTGTTTGATGATAACAAACGTGTGTGAACGATTTGATGTGTGTGTTAAGTGTTTTTAGGAGTGGCAAGCTCGTAAATTCTCAAAGGGGGACTTAGTCAAAGTGATAGAGAAATTCCAAGTCATATGCAAAGAAGATTTAGTCAAAGTGTTGGAGAAATTACAATTCATTTGCAATTTTCACTTGGTCAAATATGGAGAGATCTGGAGAGATCTCATTCATATCAAAATTGATTGAATCAAATCTCATGCAAATCAATTTGTGATTAAAGGAGATCCAATTCAAATCCCATTGCCATTGCCATTCAAATCTTATAGCAATCCAAATTCAAATTCTATATCATATTGTGATTAGAAGAGATCTTCCATATGATTACTCTAAATCCTATTCAAGTTAGGATTCCATCCAATCTCCATATTTTATGGGATTCTATTTGAGCCTAATTGATCCCCTCTTCTCATATATAAACTCACATCCAAAGGGGAGTCTTTCATGCGGCCAAAAACAAAATTCAAGAGGGGTGCGGCAAAAACCCTAGTGCATACCATTGCCGCAACTCCCATTTCCAAGAGCTTCCCCCAAGCAACCTTGCCACAAGCCTTGAATCCAACCACCGCCGCAACTCTACAAGAAGGCTACATATTCAACATTGTGCAAGAGCAACAAGGAGCTTCATCCATAAGGAGCTTCAAATCTCTCAAGGTCGCAACTTCCATGGGGGAGTTTTTTCCTTTGCTGCAAGAAGAGAAGAGCTCCATCCTATCTCCCATTGCGCAACATCAAGGATCCCTATTCATTGCGCAAAAGAATACCAAGCTTCCATCCTCAACTCTTCATTGCGCAACACCAAAAGAGAGGTTCTCCATTGCCTAGGTCGCAAGTTGAAGGGTCATCTTCAAGCTCATTACCGCAACCAAGAGGTGCTCCTTCCCATTGTGCAACATCAAAGGAACCATCTACATTGCGCAAACTCAAGCCAAGCTACATCCTTCATTGCACAAGCCACAAGCAAGTAAGGACTTCGTCTTCTCATTGTGCAACTCCAAGTGCAAGGAGGCCTCCAAGTTAGCCAAGGCCGCAAGTTTATATGGGAGCTTCATCAACACAAGGCCGTAATTCTTCAAAGGGTTCATCCATACAGTGTGCAAGATCAAGCTTCCTCCTCCTAGGCCGCAAGTTCATCCAAGGGGAGACTAACTCAATCATTGCTAGCCCAGACTTCAGAGCATCATCCAAGAGCAGAGGCTGAGAGGGATTGACGAAAACATCTTGTCAGACTAGCTCTGATCTGTGCTGAACGACAGAGACGACGACATCTACACGAACTGAGATTTTCTGAACTCCATACTTATTTATATTCATGTATTCGTGTGTTGATCTTTGTAGGTTACTTTATTCATTCTTTTGGGATCTTGTCTAGTTGGGGCTAGACAAGAGGGTCTTGACGAGTTGGTGCTTGTCAAGAGAGAGCTTTTACTAGGATTATTAGTGTTTAGCACTTTCGGAGTGATGTACGGGAATCTGGTGAGGTGCTCTACTACGAATGTACCAGTAACATTATTAATCTAGTATTTGCTTTTAGGGCTGGAGTATGTCGTTGGGACGACCGAACCAGGGTAAATCTATTTGTGCACTCTATGATTGTTTATAATTACTCTGTATCTGATTATAACTGCATGTGATTGCTTGTGTGTTCACGAGAATTTTTAGTAGCATATTCCCCCTCCCCTCGCTAGGCTTAGATCCAGATCCAAAAAGTGGTATCAGAGCAGGTTAGAAGATCTAGTCTAGATTAACTATGAATATCTCTGATTCGGTATTTGTTGAAGGACAATCTATTGCCCGACCCCCTAATTTTAATAGTGTAGACTATGCTATTGGAAATCTAGAACGAAAATCTATCTAGTGTCTGTTGATCATAATGTGTGGAAAATTGTTGAAAAAAGGATATAAAGTACCTATGATTAAAATCGAAGACACTGAAATTCTTAAACCTGAAAATAAATGGGATGATGTTGATTGGAGACTTTATTCATTGAATGATAAAGCTATGAATGTACTTATTTGCTCTTTGGATAAAGCTAAATTTAATCGTATCTCACAATTTTTAACTATGCAGGAAATATGGCATACGCTAAAGGTAACGCATGATAGAACGTCACAGGTGAAGGAGTCCAAACTTGCTTTGCTCAGCACTGAATATGAAAGATTTCGCATGCTTCCATCAGAGTCCATCAAGGAGATGTTTGTGAGGTTCACAGACATCGTCTACAAGTCTAGCTCTCTTGAAAAGCCATACTCAAGGCTGGAGCAAATTAGGAAGATCTTGAGGGCGTTGCCGAGCTCCTTCCATCCCAAAGTCACAGCCATTCAGGAAGCCAAGGATCTATCAAAGATGAGAGTGCAAGACTTGATAGGAAACTTAATGTCCCATAAGCTTGAACTATAGAGTATCGAAGCAAGAGAGAAACCAGAGGCCAAGGCTCCCAACCCACTAGCTCTTCATGATAAGGAAGATGACGACGATGATCTTAATGAGAAGCAAGCACTTATGGTCAGAGGTTTCAGAAGATACATCAAGACTCCTCAAGGAAGAGTTAAAATGCAAAAAAAGGATTAATCGCTCTAACAAATTTAATCCTGCTAGAAATACCTCTGAACAGAATACTACTGATGATGTTCAATTTTTTAAATGTAAAAAGCAGGGACACTTTATGAAGAATTACCCACAAGCAAAGAACAACACTGCGGAGACGAAAGGAAAATCTTTAGCAATAACGTGGGATATGGATAGCGAAGATGAGACTGAGGAGACTGCTCATACATCCCTTTGCTTGATGGGAAAGCTTGATGAGGTAACCAAAGTTCAATTTTTGAATATTGTTAATGAAATGCAAGGTGAAATTGAAAGCCTAGAATTAACTATAGAGAAACATGAATCCACATTAGAAAAGTATAGAAATGCTAATGATGAACTGCAACATGTCATTAGAAATTGATGAACTAAAAGAAAAAAATGTTGCATGTGATTCTACCATTAATTGGTTGAAAAAATAAAAATCTAGCTATGTTGGAAAAGTTGATTGTCTTTCTTGTCCTACTTTGTTAAAAGATATTAGCATGCATAAAGAAAGAGTTACTAAGCTAGAAACTGAAAATAAAGAGCTTATTGAAAGATGTGCATGCTAAATAATGAGCTTAAAGAAAAAATAATTGATTTTGAAAAGAAAGCTGAAAACATGAAAAAGTATGAAGAGGAAAACAAGAAGGCTTTCATTAGTAAATGCACTTTGCTTGTGAACAAAAATTCTTATTTGAAATCTAAAGTCACGAACCTAGAATTGACCATTAAGAAAGTTGGTGTGGGGAAACAATCTTTGGATATAATTCTTGGAAACCAAATATAAAGGTGTGGACTTGGAAATGATTTGAAACGTGTTGAAAAGTCAAAATATATGAAAGTTCACATTGAGACAACAAAAGCTAGAAATATTCATGCAAAGTGCTTTACATGTGGTTGTGTTGGTCATACTTCTCATTATTGCAACTATAGAAATAAAAACATAAAGTTTAAAAAAATTTGGGTTCCTCAGAGTTTGATGACTAACGCAAGTGGACCTTGTTGGATTCCAAGGTCACACATAACATCTTCTGTGTAGGTAAGATAGAGTGGCGAGGAACTATGGATTGTGTTACGCCTATTTGACCGAGACCCATAAAGCACGAGCCCAAGAGCCCGACTACTGGTCAAAAGCCCATCTGCGTCCTCAAAGCCCATTCGACAAAGGCCCTACAAGGGACCTTCTCGAACGTTGATCCGACCCAGCCCCAATAACCCGTTGGTCGCTCGCCCACTCCTGCGAAAACCACTCCCCCAGACGCGCGACCACTAAATAGCGATAATGGGGAGGTGCTGGCATGGCAGAGAGAGCGGCGGCGAGGGGGGACTGATGGGGCACGATCAATGGCGGGCGTGGGACGTGGGCCGGAGGCAATCAAGCGGGAGCTCTATAAAAGGGCCAGGAAGACGACGAAGAAGGGGACCGCATCTCAGGTAACAAAACCTAAGGTACTCCATCAACGACCTCGTTCCCCCAATTCATCTCCTTCCTCCCCCGCTCGCGCCGAGAGACGCCGTTACGATCTCCTCACGAGTCGGACCGCCTCCACCGGGCCTCCTTTCTCAGATCTCTATCTGACTTAGGCATCGGAGGGGATTTGGCCGGAACCAAGGTCCGGCCCCCTGACGAGTGTTCTCGTCTGCGCAGGTGGACAACAGATCAACGGGCCGAGGCTACCCCTCGCCCCTCTCCGACCACTCGATCAACCGGACAGTGAGGCTTCCCCTCACCGTCAGCCTGCCGTAGCCGAGCACGTCCTACCGAGACCGAGCATCCTAATCGGGTCCGAGACTCTCCCTCGCCACCCGTCGGCCGTGCATCTACCCGGGCGACTGAGGCTACCCCTCGTCCCCCTTCCAGCCGAGGCCGAGCACACCTGTCCGAGGCCGAGCGTCTCAACCAGGGCCGAGGCTTCTCCTCGCCCCTCCTGCACCGATTCGAAGCCCCCGAGGGACCCAAAGCGGGCCCCTTGACCACGTTGACCGGGTTCTCCACGGTCAACGCTTTGTAGTGAGAAAACACTCTGAAACATCTGGCGCCGTCTGTGGGAACCGAAAATCATCCCACGAAGCAGAAAACCACACCAACAATGGCACGAGCCAGCAATGGAAGGAAGCGCATGCCCCCCATCCCGGAGGAGGGGAATGGCGCGTCGTGTCACGCCCCGCTTCCCAAAAACGTGGAGGCGAAGCGTGAGAAGGTCCGCTCAGACTTGAAGCTACAAGCCGCAAGTCCGATAAGCGTCAATCACTTTAAACTGCAGGTCCTTGCAACGCGAAACGAAACAAAGATAATAATAACGACAGAGACAAAAGAAATATCTCAGAATATCCATAATAATAAATCTCAACAACGCAGAAAAGCCACTAGGCTACAAATAAGAGAGTCTAAAAGAGGCCCAGCATGGTCAACAAAAGTACAAAGTACGAAAATAAGGAAAAGGTGCAAGCACCGACATCTAACAGCAACCTAAAGCAAAAGCAAATAAAAATCAGTCTCTAAGACTGGTCTCCGGTGTCCTCGAACTCCTCAACGAACGTAGGCTCGGGCTCAGCGTCAGCAAACACCTCGTCCTCGGCGACTGTCTCTGGCTCAGGGTCTAACATGTGACACCCAAAAGAGCAAGGGGCACATGTCAGCAAGTCTGGAAGACTTGTGCAAGGAAACTGGAAGTGGGGAAAGTAAAACAACCTAGCAGTTCTAGCATGATGCGATGACATGGCAGTTTAAGTAATGAGTGCAACAGGTAAAGGAAAGTAAAGTAAAGTTCGAGCATGGCATGACATTCACAAGACAAGAACACGACAAGTAAAGTAAGCACCTCGTGCACAGAGATTCCGTCCTTTGGCTAGAGTGGCTGTACGGGCCAACTCCTAAGCTCAAGTAACCGTTTATCCCTACCCCGCCACGTGTATCGGGCATTGGTTTCTGGCCAACACATGAGGCCCGCTTCTGGACCACGAGCCAGGAAGTGTGTAAACAAGTATGGCGTAGGGGTGCACCTAGCCGGACAAGTAGTACAAGGACAAGTATTGTAGCGTGTGCTACGATGCAACAATCAATGCATGGATGACATGGCATGGCAAGTAGTAAAGCGTACAAGTAAGAAAAGTAGACGTGACAGTTTAGTATGCATGAATGACAAGTTTAATGGTTGGATCTAGCTTCGTTGTCAAGCTAGATCATTTAGGTGACGGATCTAGTTTCGTTGTCAAACTAGATCAAGTAGGCGTCTAGCCAGCTATCATTTCACTGACTAGTCTCTTTTACGCTAAAAGCAAGTAAGTGGCCTAAAAACATGGCCCTACACAAGAGATGGCAAGTTTCACTTGCCTGCAACTATCACGTCAAGAAAACACCGTCCAACGAGTCCAAAGTCACGATTCCTACGTGCACAAGTCCACCGGCCTACATCCGTTTTATTAATCTTGATTAGTGATTTCTAAAACATTTAAAATACTTTAAAATACTGATTTTTAGTCTTTATTAGCATGCAATTGGGTTGGGGGTCCTAGGGGTGCAAAACGTTACCTCAACACGACGCGAAAGCTACACCGGCGTCGGGTAGCGACGACGGGGGTTGGAATAATAGATCGCGCTCCAAGTCCAGATTCCTATTAGTTTCCTCGCTGGAAATTTCAGAGCAAATAACTCGGGCGAAGATTCCAGATTCCAAAGCTCGCACGTGCGACGACGGGCTACGACGTGCGACGACGTCGTACGCGGCAAGTCGTCGAAGAGAACGTACCAAAGTGGGGCCCACTGTAGTCCTAGGGACCTTTGGGGAACCCACAATACCTCTGGAGAACTTGGGGGGCCCACGGAGGCAAGTGGTGCGACGGATGCGGGGTTGCGACAAGTGGCCGTCGGTCGTACAGCCTCGGTGCGGGGTGATGGCTCGGTCAGACACGGTGGGCGGCGCTGTTGCAGCGTTGGGGGCGTGCAGCAGCTCGGGGTGCGGCGTTTTCCTTCGGTCAGACCGATGGAAATCCTCGGTCGTTCACTTGGAAGCGGGCGGGACAGCGTTGCAACGCTGCAGCGCTCGGGCGCTCGGTCACAGCGGGCGGGGCCTTCGGTCGGGCACGGAGCGGAGCGGGGCGACAGAGCGGCGCTGTGCGGGGGGGTCGGTGCGGAGCGGGGCCTCGGTCAGACCGAGGGCTCCTCTCGGTCAAGCGGGGGAACGGGGCGGGGGTTGCTGCAGCGGTGCGGACAACGATGGATGCGGGGCTTACCCTCGGTCGGAGCTGGAGATTGCGGGGGGTTTTCTCGGTCGTGCGGGGAGCTGAACGTCGCAACGTTGCGACGATTCGTCGCAACGTCCAAACTGAGTTTGGAAGAGGCTAGGGCTAATTTCTTTGGAAAATAGGTCTTGCTAGGGGTTGTTTATATAGTATAGATGGGTTGACTTGGTCTAGGGCTAAATCTAATAGGATTAGAAGTTTAAAATAATTTAAAATTTAAATCTCAACTTCTCCAACTCACCCAAGGATTTGACTTGGTCCAAATGAGCTGGAAATTGGCTCAAAAATTCTTTAAAACGTTTTAAACTCAAATAAATTTTATTTGGCCGAAAATAATTTATAAATTTATTATTAAAAATAATATAAAACTTGTTAAAAATAGTAAAGTGGTCAAATAAACTCCAAAAATTATAAAATAAATATCGGGGTGATCGTGATGACGAATGTGAGCTAACTAAGAAGACGGATCTCAAATTCGACGTCGGACGACGAAACTAAAAATAGAAACGTCTCCCGTCAAGAGTGAGAATCGTCACGTCTCATCGAGTAAGTTTAAATTGTGGGAAAACGACTCGAGAAACGTCTTTCCTAATTAGTGCCACTATTTAATACTCTCAGAGACGTTCATAACGGCATATCGCACAAAAGTGTTCACAAACAACCAAAGTCTAAAACAAACACGTGCACGGCCAAAAGCACGTGCACGAAAAACGTACGACGAAAAGTGGTCGTTACATCCTCCCCACCTTAGAATAAAGTCCGTCATCGGACTTTCTAATATAGCTAGTCGCTCTAGTAACTACCCCAATCAAGTCACTTTATAATTCAAACCAAGTATAGTCATTACAAGTGCTCATATATGCACTAGGTAGTCAAACATTATTACCACCAACACTTATATATATACATTCACGTACGTATACACTTATACCTATTATAGTCAGTCAACTTCATACATGTATTTCAATCAGGTATATAAACATACATCCCTTATATAACTGCCACTCACAAAACAATAGTTCAGATACTTATATAGGTATGATCTCATACTAGCAAATACAATCATTGCTCTACCTATATGTAGCTACCTATGCACAATCATCAAGGGTATACTACCCTCTAATATTCATCCAATACCAAACATCTCAACACATATAGTCACACCATACCATTATTAAAGTCAAATTCACTATATCTAATATACATTCACCGCTACTATAATTTCACAATATATAGTCATTCAAATACATGCAAATAGTTCACCATATATTCACATTACGTACGGTCCTATAACTGTATTTACGACACGCCACATATACCATAGTCATCAAAACCTATAACTAAGCACATACTTACCCGTGCATGGTGCACACCCATACACGCTAACATTTCATTTACATACACCAATCATACCATTATATAACTAGCACACATACATACCTAGTTTTAGCTAGTACACATACGTTCACATAACAAGTCCTTAGTATTTAGCTATATCACAAGACCAACACATATAACTATATACTGGCGTAGCGACCCACAATCATGTGCGTAGCACAACTAGGCACAAACACTTCTATCACCATACATACATCAAGCATTTCTATATTCAAACTACAATCATACATTCAATATACTTAGAGTATACTCACTCAAGCTTGAGTGAGACTCAATACACATATCAGGATATTCTATATACGTAACACGGCATTCATACTTATACCAATACCATTCCAATATTTATACGTCTACCATACAACCATATACATTCCATAAATCAATCACACTTAATATTTAGTCAGGCAATACTCACGTAGTTCAATCATTCTATATACCATAATAATAATAATAATATAGACATCAACATACGTATAATTATAATACGCTCCCTAATACATGCATACGTATTCATCGTATAGTCTCACACATGTAACATATATATTCACACCATAGCCTACTACCTATAATTAGTATTCTAACACATCCACACGTACATAATTAAGATGTGCAATAGTCGTGTATACCTCACGGTATGCACGCATGCAACATCCCGTAAAAGCAACAATACCAATCAAAATTATAACCCTACTACCATATGTATATCACATACATAGTCAGGCAACAAAACATAACTACTTACTGATCGCGCCCCGGCGTACACGTCCCGGGACGACGGTTGTAGTTTTACCGCAAGCGCACGGTATAGCGGCGAGCGGGTATCGAACACAGGGAGGACGAATGACCGTGCTTGCTCCTAATCAACCTGGCTATTCAGAGGGATAATTGCCTTGGGCGATCCTGTCACAATCGTCAGACAAAAGTGCGAAATAACAAATCAAATAGAGAACGCCTAGGGAATGGGGAATCCCCACTACTCACCGTATTTCACAATTGTGGTTCGCCGGTATCGAAATCGCTAGGATGAGAATTTGGATGAACTAGTTGCAACTAAATGTGGAACCAAGCTCACGCTCTCGCGCTGTTGCCGGTCTATAGCTATCCTAGGTTTGGGTCCAATCTCTTGCAAACCCTAGCCTAGGGAAGCTAGCATTAGGATCAACATCATCGTCCAATTGCGCACCGAGCCCAATCTCTTGCAAACTCGGTCCACAATCCAGATTAGGATAGTTCCTACCCGTCCAATCTCTTGCAAACGGGTATCGGCGCGGAATTGCAACCGGAGATCCTAGCATCGGTCCAATTTCTTGCAAACCGATACTTCGAAAACCCGACTCCAACCCAATTCGGATTTCTAGGGCTTCCTATCGAATTGGGATCCAATCTCTTGCAAATCCCAATTGATGTGAATACCTAGCTATCCGTAGTAATTCGATCCCAATCTAATCCCTAATAACAATCCTAGCTCAATTTCTACCGATTCAACACAAATACGAAATTGGGTTTGTAGGGTTCATCCCCACGCCCCAAGACGTGGAGACTACTCACTAATCATAGCAATAGCACAATAATTAGCAATGAAATAGACAATGGAATTCATCACAACAGTGATATAAACAATAAAAATAGAGTTTTTGTGGAAGAGAAGTGCAAACCAATGTAGTTCTTCAATCAACCCAATAAAAATCCAAGTTTTTCTCTTCACCAATCACAATTAATAAAGCTAAAAAGTAGACTCAAAAAGCTGCAAAAAATCTGAGAGGAGGCTCTCCAAAACTAGGGTAAAAACAGAGCTTAAATAGCCCCAAAAATCGTCTAAAAATCCTGACCAAAACGCCCCTGCACAGCCTGTTTTCCGCAAATTTCGCTACAGGCAGCGCATCGCACTCGGCCGAGTGACAAAAGTCGCTCGGCCGAGTGAAAACCCTGTCAATTTCCAGTAAGTCGTGGGCTTCAAGGGTCTTCAGTTCGGGGGCGGCTCGGCCGAGTGAGTTGTCGTCACTCGGCCGATGGCTTCACTTCACTCGGGCGGACGGGATTTGCCACTCGGCCGAGTGGGTCTTCTGAAGCTCAGATGGCCGAAAAACAGTAACTTCGGTCTTTTTGAGGGCCTTCGTCTGGGCGCCACTCGGGCGGACGTGGTATCGTCACTCGGCCGAGTGGGTCTTCTGTGCTCGGCCGAGTGCACAGGTAACTCGTGTCTGAATTGGTCGGCCGAGCAGTGTCTCGCTGGTCGGCCGAGTGGCTCCTCCACTCGGCCGAGTGGGACACAAAAAATGCCCAAACTGGTCGTTTTGGCCTCCTCGTCGCTCCGGCGACGTCCATTCTTCTTCTGCTCCTCTCCAACAGCAAAATATCCCTCGGGGAGGTCGTCGGTGGCCGTCTAGATTACACGCATCTCGAGATCACTCCTAATCGCGCCAAATCACCTGAAATGCGACAAAAACAACAAATCGTGAAAAGCATCGCAATATCGTCGATATATCGTGAAAAACATGATTTGGGCGATCAAAATGGCATGCAAACATGCGGGAAAATGGTGTAAAATAAGGAGTGATCAAAATCCCCCAAGCTTGCCTCTTACTCGTCCTCGAGGAAGATAAGTAAAAAGCGACCCCGGTGGATTCGGAAAACGAAAACGGCGAAAAACGAAGAAAAAATGAAAAACGAAGAAGAATGAAAACCAAACGAAAATAAAGAAAGAAAGAAAGAAGAGGTAGGATGCTAGATCATTTCCTTAGGACGCGGGTTTCACCTACTCTTATAGCATGCACCGAGTGAGAAATACATGTCAAAGAATCTCATTTTGATATCATAGTAGAATAGTGCAAGTAGAAAATAGAAAACCCACGAACAACGGTATAATCATGAAAAACGGAATGATTTTAAAATTAACATCGCCTGAGTCATCTAAAGCGGTATACAAATCTCAGATCACACACTTTTCAATTGAACGCTTTCTATCTGGAGTATAAGAGTATCACATCATAGAATAGAGAGAATAGAAAAGTATGGGTTTCATGAAATGAATGCTAGGCTTAGATTTCTGGATTTCGTAAAGCTAGAAACAATCTCACCGAGTATAGAATATTACTTAGCCTAGGTTGTCGTGCAATGTCAAGTAGTCGCTCTCTCACACATCAATGGATCTCCTCCCCCAAGCTTATCTATAAGCGTGGTGGCACAAAAATATTTACATCCCCATTTTTATAAAGCTCCAAAGGCAAAGAAGAGAAAGAAGAAAGAAAGAAAATAAGCGATTGGGATCTTTTATTGAGGATTTTTTTCCTCATTTCTCCTTTTTTTTTTTTCAAACCAATGTATACAATGATCCCAATTCAAAGAGAGATAATGATATACGAGAATGTTCTTCTCTCTTTTATTACATATTTTTTTTTTTGAAATAAGAGATTTGGAGCTAGGAATTAATAGCGGGGGAAATGCCATAAAATGGAATCACTAAGGGGAGATTCACCAATGATTTTAAAAGTAGAGAAATGTTGTTCAAGATTTGTGGAGAAAGAAATAAATATAACTCTCGGCTCACTCTATAAGACATGCACGACAACTTCAGCAGGGTAATCTAATCTACTCAGTTTCGATCACAAAAAAGCTAACTAATCCAGATATATCATAGCTAACCATCATTCAATCATCCGGAAGTGAAGTGTACAATTCATGCATATAGAAGTGATAAAGGAAAAGAAGTCAGTACTCCAGATATAGGCATTCAATGCGTGAATCTTGGTGTGTTCTCTGTGATAGCATACATATGAATATTCAGGCTCAGCTAATAATAAAATTTCATCCATTTTCATGAGGAAAAAGTGTGGGCTCCTATTTCTAAATGCAAGCGAGTCATAGCATATGATATCAGAAATGAAATCTAAGACACGACAAATATAGCATGCATATAGAATAAGCTAACTCCACGTAGACATCATCACAGAAAATTCATCTCTAGCATGAGATGAAAAATAAGGAAGAAGTAAAGATAAAAGGAAAATAGAACTATGCAATGCGGCACACAGGAAAGTAAGGAAAACGTGATGCATGGCAAAACAAAAGGAAAATAACGAAAAATGAGTGCAAAAGTGAAAAGCGGTGTGAAAAACTGAAAATAAAGGTGGCAAATCGAAAAAAGAACGTGAAAGCTCACTCCCCCAAGCTAAACGGCACAGTGTCCTCAATGTGCAAAGTGTGGCACACAGAGAGACAAGCAATGTGAGGGGCAAGTGAGGATGCATGCATGAGGGAAAGAAAAAATATAATAAAAGAAAAAGTAAGAAATGAAAATATGATGCGGAAATGATGCATGCACAGCTAGGAGTGATACGAAAATAAATATGGCACCCAGAACTCTCCCTCTCTCCCAAAAAAGGTATATATAGATGTGATCAAAACTGAGAATCCCAAGTAGATATGATATGATATGCACAAATAGATATGATCAAAAATATAATCCCAAAATAAGTGAGGGGAGGGGGGTGGACAAAAGTGCATCAGGACCCAGCAGAGACGGGCAGCACAACGACAGGAATGGATCAAGGCATCAAGAGTGCCTAAGAAGGCGGTGTCGCGCCGTCTCCGTCCTGAGGCGGAGGTGGTGGTGGTGGTGGTGTAGGCTGCTGAGCTGGGGTGGGCGTGGGAGTGGAAGCAGGTCGAGTGTGTGTGGGAACGTGTGTGGGAACCTGCTGGGTGGGTGGGGGTACGCGCGGGAGACGCTCTAAGATCTGTGTCAGGCAGTAGTGGATATGAGGGATCAGGTCAAAGCGCCCAGCCATCGTAGAGACGGTGGAGGAGAGGGTCCGAAGGTCTCCTCTGAGACCACTCACCGCCACCTCAAGAGCACGTATGCTCTGCAGTACAGTGTCGGGCGGGGGTGGTGCAGAGGGACGCACCGGTCTAGGCTGTACAGGGCGAGGCTGGCGTACGCGTGTGGAGTATGTAACGGGCTCAGCAGGGAATGGGACAAAAGGGGCCGCGCCTGGAAAAGTGGGCCTGGCCTCGGTGTGGGGCCGGGGCGGGCGGTGAGAAGTGGAGGCGGCGGCAGCGGAAGAAGAGTACAAAAGCGGCTGCGAGGCGGCTAGTGAGGTCGGTGGCACAGAAGTGTGGACAGACGCCACGACGCTCTCGGAGAATAAGGCGGCGGTGGAGACAGAGGAATCTCCCGCTGGGGCAGAAGTGTGCGGTCCAAAAGGTGTAACCCCAGCGGAGATCATGCTAACCATGGTCTCCACGACCGAAGTGAACGAGGGCTCTCCGCACGCGACTGTGGTCGGCGGGCGCTCGGGGAGTGCGGAGCAAAGGGGCTCCACGGACAGAGGGCCGGAGGTGGCAGCGGGAGTGGTGGGGACAGCCTCGGAAGTGGTGACAGTGGTGGAAGTGGGCTCAGCAAAAGTACTCTCGACACAGGCAGAGGTAGGGACAGAAGTGTCAAGAGCAGTGGAAACGTCAGGAACAGGCTGAGAGGCCACAGGGTCGACGGGGTGGGCAGCAGGCTCGGCAGGGTGCGCAGCAGGGTCTGCGGGAGCAGCCAGGGCAGCGTGGGCAGCGGGGCCCTGCTCGGCCTCCTCGGCCTCGAGCACGTAGGCGGCGGGGATGAGGACATCCATCGCCGGAAGCCAGTCAACGTGGGCTGGTGCAATCAGAGTCCGAGCAGGGCTCGGGAGAATCATGTAATCGGCCCCATAGGGGCCGTGCAACCAGACCCAGTGACGCTCGCCGTGCGGACGCAGCATCTTCATCCGGGCCATAACGTCTATCGACAAGGAAGTGGGGCCCGGAACGCGTCGCAGGTCGTCGGGGAAATCCTCGCCGGTCATAAGAGCCAGCAGGGTAATCAGGCCGCCGCAGCATATCGGTGAGCGAGCGCCCACCGACACAATGATGCGGTCTAAGTACCATGTCGCGATATCGATCACGACGGCGGGGACAAGCTCATCTCCATCCCTAGACAGAGCTCTGGGACGTGTCATCGCATAGAGCATGTAAAGCTCTGGCGTAGACATCGTGCCCGGCTCATATCTGGCCAAAAAGGTAGTCGCCATGAGGCGCTGGGCAATGCGAAGGCAGGGATGTACGATGGCCGAGGCCTTGGCCCTACTAGGGTCAAAGGCGGCGTGGAGACCCGTGATACGTGCCCAGAAGGCACCGGCGTCGAAAGAGGGTGGAGGGATATGTGTGGGGCCATAACCGCGATCGGCTCCGGGGACTGCGGGCCAAGAGAAAAATGCTCTCATCATATCGAGAGTGACCTGGCACTCTCGATCCATGAACCGGAATGAGCATCCCTCATCGGTCCGGGCGATAGAACTCAAAACCTCAAGTGTCGGACGGGTAAAAGTATCCGCCGACACCTGGAAAAAATCTCGCCAGCCCACGTTGTCGTACAACGTGAGCATCCCCTCAAGTACCCCCAGGCGTCCTAGGTCAGCGAGGTGTGCGAACCTGGAGGGTACGATCGAGCGCTGGGAGATACGCTCGAAGACGGCGCGGTGTGCGTCGTCTCGGAACGTAATCCCGAGCGGCCCGACCAGTGGAGCCGGCGGTGGCGGCTGTGGATCGGCGGGGAGAGGCTGTGCAGGCTGTGGGTGCGCTGCAGGCTGTGCGGGGTGTGCGGAGCCTGCAGGCTGTGCGGGGTGTGCGGGGGACGGTGGAGGAGAGTCCTCCAACTCGTGGGAGGGGCCGGCGTCATCCGACCGCTTCTGCTTGGCGGAAGCTCTCTTCGACCGCGGCCGTGTCCGGGGCGGCATATCTGCCCCGAGCGCGTGCCGAAAAAGTGAAAAGTGCGGCGTGTGCACAAAGAGTGGAAAGAGTTTACCCAAACACGCCGCGAGTGCTAAGTAGTGGAAGCGTGCGAAGTCCGCGCCTCCACGAAGTCCTGAGCAGCCCGTAGAAGCTCCCCTGAGCTCCCCTAAGCTCCAAAAAGCAACCTGCGCATGGAAAAGCGATATCAGCGAGTAATAATCAAAATGTATGGAGCAATAGGGGTATAACAGATAGATATAGGAATTGATTTGGGTTAGGGGGGCGTTTAGCACATGGATCCTCAAAAAAATACACGAGGAGAGGAGAAAACGGTGAAAATAAGCGAACCGGAGGTGATCGGAGGCGGGGTTGCCGGCGGCGACTCGGGCGGAGTCCGGCGACGGGCGGCCGGCGACGGCAGGCCGAGCGGCGGTGCGCGCGGGCGAGTGGGCGAGCGGCGAGGCGAGATCGGGCGAGGGAGAGCTGAGGGGGCGCGGGCGAAGGGTTTTTTCGTTTTCGAAAACTGTGCCCCCCCCCTCGGTTTTATATTAAAAAAGTTACGACTCGGCCGAGTGACTTTACTCACTCGGCCGAGCGAGGCAATTAAAAATTTCTCCCCGATGTCGCTTCGGCCGAGTGGCTTTGCCAGCCTCGGCCGAGTGGAGTAAGTCCATTCGGCCGAGTGACTCAAGCTACTCGGCATGACTCGCCCTAGGAGGGTATCCGTTTTACTCGGCCGAGTGAATATATGTACTCGGCCGAGTAGCAGTTATATCGAAATCGAGAAAATAAACAGAGAGTTGGGTACAGCAGACTTCCCTTGTTCGTGAGCGGCTCGGCCGGACGAACTTCTGGACTCGGCCGAGTGACTAGTATACTCGGCCGAGTGAGCCTTAATTTCTGCTGTTTATCTTCGTTTGGACTCTAAACTCCGTCTTTCTTCCTCCAGTCGATTTCATGCTCCTCCTAGGCATCGTACGCCTTCTTTGGGCGCTCCTCGTGGCCTCATTCGTCTTCCTCATGATGGGTCTACCTATCTCCTCTCCTGTCAAGAAAAATGGGACCCGTTATCACAAAATTTTTGGCGATCGACTCAAAACACTAAAAATTTCTAAAACGAAAATAAAGAAAAACGAAAATAAAGCAAAAACCGTCGGGTTGCCTCCCGACAAGCGCTCGTTTTAGGTCGTGAGCTCGACCCCCTATAATTTTCAATCAATGCGGGATGTTTGGTGCATATGAGATGCACCCGTCAAACTTTCCGGGGAGCGCGCTTGGATTCGGACGTGGCGGCGAAGCGTTCTCCCGCGGTGGTCTCCTATCTCGAATAGTGTTGGGGGGGGCTCTCCCAAGCTAGCATTTGCCCCGGTCAACGGCTTAGCCGGCGATGCCGATTTCCGTACCGGCGGAGCTTTCTTTGGAGACTTTGATTTCGAGAGCTTGCAGAGCTCTCGAATCCTTGCGACATCAGCGTCGCCTTCATCTTCATCAGCGGAGAAGTCGGGGGATTTATCATTATTGTCCTCATGGCCGAAATCCGGGCTTTCATCCAATTCTTCATCAAAAAGGGCACCAATTGAGTGAGGAATCGCCTCCTCTATCACCTCATCAAGGAGGTCCATATAATCGAGCTCCTCATGGTAAGGCATGTGCTTCATTGCCTTGGGAATGTGGAGTTCCACCTCGATGTTTCCGACGTTTAAGGTTAAGGTACCTTCGCGCACGTCGACGATGACTCCGGCGGTGGCGAGGAATGGGCGCCCAAGTATCAATGAGGTGTCTCCCTCCTCCTTAATGTCCATGATGACGAAGTCACATGGCAAGCATATTCCTCCTGGGACTTGAAGTGGGATGTCTTCGGCAATCCCCATCGGCCTTGTTATCCATCCATCGGCTAATTGAATGCGCATGTCGGTGGGTTTCAACTTTGTCCCGGTGTTAAGCTTTAAGAACATGGAGAGGGGCATGAGACTCACACTAGCCCCAAGATCGACCAATGCCTTTTGAAGAGGCACGCCGCCCAACGTGCAAGGAATCCGAAAACTCCCCGGATCTTTAAATTTTGCCGGCTCCTTTTCTCTCTTGGTGAACCAAGAGCCCTCCTCGGCTAGCATGATCTTTTCCTTCCTCTTTCTCCCCGAAATCAAGTCCTTCAAGAATTTGGCATATGTGGGGATCTCGATGATGGCGTCAAGGAAGGGAATATTTAGGCTAACTCCTCTTAGATACTCGAGGAATTTCGCTAGCCTTTTCTCCATTTTTGCTTTCGCTAGTCTTTGGGGGAATGGGACCGGTGGCATGAAGCGCCTCTCCTCAATTAATAGCTCCGCCCTAGATTTCTCCTTGTCTTGTGGCTCCTTCTCCTTTTCAATCTCAACTACCGGCTCAACCGGCTCCACGCTTTCCTCCACGGGGTCCTCAATAGGAATCATGGCGGGGGTGGTGTCCTTCCCGCCTCTAGTAGTAACGGCAACTACGGCATTGATGTGGCCCGTGTTGCCCCGTGGGTTTTGCTCCGGTTGCGCCGGCAATCTCTGAGTGTTTCGATTGAGCAATGCCAATTGCTCCGATATTTGGGCCACTACGGTGTTAAGGGAGTCTTGCCCCGCCTTCAAAGTAGCATTCACCTTGTTTTGTTCGACCATGAACGCCTCCACTCTAGTTTCGAAATCGGATCTTTGTGGAGCTTGTGGAGGGTTTTGGTTTTGATTCCTCCACCCTTGGTTGTATCCGGGAGGCCTATAAGGTGGGACTTGTTGCTTTGGTTGGAAGTTTTGTTGTGGAGGTCCCCTCGGCGGATAGTATTGTTGTTGGGGTGGTGGTGGTCGAGCTTGATTAGGCGGTTGTTGTGGCGGGTTCAAAGCTCCTTCATTGTTGGCGTAGGAGAATCCCGGGTGATTTCTTGCGGCCGGATTGGACCAATACCCTTGGTTTCCCGCAACATATTGCACTTGCTCCAAGGATCCTTCTCCTTGCTCTCCTCCCGAATACATGGCTTGAGATTGGTCTTGCCAATCACTCATTTGGCTTGCCGGCGCGGAGGTGGAAGGGCTTCCTTGGGGCTCCGTGATGAATTTCTCCAATCTCTCCACCACCTTGTGGAGAGAATCGAATTTGCTCGTAAGCTCCGCTACGGCCTTTGCCTCGTAGATGCTAGTCGGCTTTAAGGAGGACGTAGAGTGTCCTCGCTCATCGCCCCATTGTTGGTTATTAGAGGCCATCTCCTCAATTAGGGCCGTAGCTTCCTCGGGAGTCTTTGACAAGATTGCACCATTCGCTGCGGCATCAATAATTTGTTTGGTCCCCGGTTGGAGACCGTTGTAGAAGCTGTGCACTAACTCCCAATCTTCTATACTGTGGTGCGGGCACTGGTGCTGCAAATCCTTAAATCGCTCCCAAGCTTCATAGAGCGTCTCGTGTGGTCCTTGCTTGAAGGACATGAGAGCGCTCCGGATCTTCACCGTCTTGGATGGTGGATAGAATTTATCAATGAATGCATCCGCCAACCCGTCCCAAGAGGTGAAAACTCCGTCAGCTTGCGTCCTCAGCCAATAGAGTGCTTTGTCCTTTAGCGTGAAGGGGAAGAGGCGCAGTCTGATGGCATCAATCGGGACCCCCGGCATTTGGAAAGTGGCGCACTTCGACAAGAATGATTGGATGTGGTAGTGGGGGTTCTCGTGAGCGTTCCCATGAAAGGGGTCTTGTTGCATCAAAACCACCAACCCCGTCTTTAGCTCGAAGTTCTTGTCGGCCGCCAACTCCGGCACGGCGATGGATGACGTAGTAGAAGAGGTTTTAGGCCGAAGCCTATCGCGAATAGAAATTATTCTCGCCATTCTCGCCGCCAATTCTTCTGGAGTTTCCCGGTTGGTCATAAACCCCCCTTCCGGATATTGTCTCCTTTCCGCTCTGAGTCTCCGCGCGGTACGTTCGATCTCGGGATCGAATAATAGGGCTTCGGGGTCCGCCGTAGATCTCGTGTACATGCACAGTGAAAACAGAGTTTCAAAGAGATGATTAGTACCGTGGAAGGGTTAGGTAAAAATAGCAAAGGAAATAATAATGGTAAAAGAAATAAAATAAAAAGAAAATAAAAGAAAGAAATAGCTAGGTGAAAAAGAATCAAACGCAATCGCCTCCCCGGCAACGGCGCCAAAAACTTGATCGCGCCCCGGCGTACACGTCCCGGGACGACGGTTGTAGTTTTACCGCAAGCGCACGGTATAGCGGCGAGCGGGTATCGAACACAGGGAGGACGAATGACCGTGCTTGCTCCTAATCAACCTGGCTATTCAGAGGGATAATTGCCTTGGGCGATCCTGTCACAATCGTCAGACAAAAGTGCGAAATAACAAATCAAATAGAGAACGCCTAGGGAATGGGGAATCCCCACTACTCACCGTATTTCACAATTGTGGTTCGCCGGTATCGAAATCGCTAGGATGAGAATTTGGATGAACTAGTTGTAACTAAATGTGGAACCAAGCTCACGCTCTCGCGCTGTTGCCGGTCTATAGCTATCCTAGGTTTGGGTCCAATCTCTTGCAAACCCTAGCCTAGGGAAGCTAGCATTAGGATCAACATCATCGTCCAATTGCGCACCGAGCCCAATCTCTTGTAAACTCGGTCCACAATCCAGATTAGGATAGTTCCTACCCGTCCAATCTCTTGCAAACGGGTATCGGCGCGGAATTGCAACCGGAGATCCTAGCATCGGTCCAATTTCTTGCAAACCGATACTTCGAAAACCCGACTCCAACCCAATTCGGATTTCTAGTGCTTCCTATCGAATTGGGATCCAATCTCTTGCAAATCCCAATTGATGTGAATACCTAGCTATCCGTAGTAATTCGATCCCAATCTAATCCCTAATAACAATCCTAGCTCAATTTCTACCGATTCAACACAAATACGAAATTGGGTTTGTAGGGTTCATCCCCACGCCCCAAGACGTGGAGACTACTCACTAATCATAGCAATAGCACAATAATTAGCAATGAAATAGACAATGGAATTCATCACAACAGTGATATAAACAATAAAAATAGAGTTTTTGTGGAAGAGAAGTGCAAACCAATGTAGTTCTTCAATCAACCCAATAAAAATCCAAGTTTTTCTCTTCACCAATCACAATTAATAAAGCTAAAAAGTAGACTCAAAAAGCTGCAAAAAATCTGAGAGGAGGCTCTCCAAAACTAGGGTAAAAACAGAGCTTAAATAGCCCCAAAAATCGTCTAAAAATCCTGACCAAAACGCCCCTGCACAGCCTGTTTTCCGCAAATTTCGCTACAGGCAGCGCATCGCACTCGGCCGAGTGACAAAAGTCGCTCGGCCGAGTGAAAACCCTGTCAATTTCCAGTAAGTCGTGGGCTTCAGGGGTCTTCAGTTCGGGGGCGGCTCGGCCGAGTGAGTTGTCGTCACTCGGCCGATGGCTTCACTTCACTCGGGCGGACGGGATTTGCCACTCGGCCGAGTGGGTCTTCTGAAGCTCAGATGGCCGAAAAACAGTAACTTCGGTCTTTTTGAGGGCCTTCGTCTGGGCGCCACTCGGGCGGACGTGGTATCGTCACTCGGCCGAGTGGGTCTTCTGTGCTCGGCCGAGTGCACAGGTAACTCGTGTCTGAATTGGTCGGCCGAGCAGTGTCTCGCTGGTCGGCCGAGTGGCTCCTCCACTCGGCCGAGTGGGACACAAAAAATGCCCAAACTGGTCGTTTTGGCCTCCTCGTCGCTCCGGCGACGTCCATTCTTCTTCCGCTCCTCTCCAACAGCAAAATATCCCTCGGGGAGGTCGTCGGTGGCCGTCTAGATTACACGAATCTCGAGATCACTCCTAATCGCGCCAAATCACCTGAAATGCGACAAAAACAACAAATCGTGAAAAGCATCGCAATATCGTCGATATATCGTGAAAAACATGATTTGGGCGATCAAAATGGCATGCAAACATGCGGGAAAAGGGTGTAAAATAAGGAGTGATCACTTACGTCTAGACACAATACATACCCACATATGAGCACACACTCATACGTGCTAACATATAGATCACATAATAGGCCTACCCTCTTAACCATACATACTCTTATTATTATCACTAATATCATACACATAGCTTTACCAATCATTTTATTTCAACCATTATAAGCATCTCTTACTACATACACAACTTAGATATTTCAACGCTAACTCTTATATACACAGGCATCCCTAGTATAGTATAGCTATCCACACAAAATCTATAACTACTAACACACAACAACTTCATACCATCACGAATAACTCCGAGTATATATATATATATATATCACTCAATAGGCAAACATCAATATACTATGGGAATTCTCATTCAAGCCCACGTACACAACTTAGGTACGTGCACCACGACAACCTCACAAGGGTACCAGGGTCTACTAACAACTAAGAGTTGACACAGACATTGAAGGACCCTAAGGCCTAAGCAATAAAGAGAGATCGAGAGCGTGACGAGGGAAGGATCGATAAGCACGAGTTCAGATAGGACGAATACAAGGAGACAGCTTGGTTAGACGAAACGTTGACTCAATGGCGATGTTTAGGTTGAAGGGAGAATGGAGATGTGGTGATGCTTATATAGGAGGGGAAAAGAAAATGTGGTAAGTAGCACAAGTTAAAATACGTGAAATCTGAAAACTATTGTTCTTCAAAAAGTTGGAATCCTAGTCTGACAAGAAATATTTGGAGATCGATAAAACGAGTTGTTCAAAATAAATTTGAGTCGAACATTCATAATAAGAGAAAATGGTCTATTGGTTTTAAAAATCATCATAAAAGGAAGTAAAATCATTTACATGAATATTAAGGACGTGGTTTAGAAAATTTATACGTCAGTAATTCAATATAGTTTTGTCAAAAAGTTTTGGAAAGTCGAAGAATGAAATCAAGTAACGGAAAAATTTAAACTCAGGTTAAAGGCTTTCAAAACTTTTAGGCTATGGAAAAATCAATATTGAAACTTCTTTTAGAGAAATCAGGATTTGCCAAAAATGAGGAACTGACTTACACAAGGTTCTTAATACACGAGCACAACAAGTCTGGCACGGATATAAAAATAATTGAAATTCAATTTGGTTTGGAAATTTTTCTAAAAGCGTGTATGGTGAGCGGAAAGAAAGTAATAGTAACTTAGCATAAGAATTATCAAGATCGAATAGCGAATCTTTAAAATCAAGTCAGGGAGGGTCTTAAGCAGGAAGAGGTCATGAAAATAGTAATTTTGCAAAGATCTGAAGTAGCGAAAACGACGAGCAAAGACCAACTTGCTGAAAGCTGAAATTCCATGTGACTTGAAAGTATATTAAAGTAAACACGACGTATCATTCGTATAACACCAATAAGAAGGAAAATTACAAATCGAATTGAGCAAAGCAAAAGTACTGTTCAGAATGAAATTAATATATGAAAGGAAATATGTATTTTCATATGTACGAAAAATATAGGCTGGAAAAACATTATAAGCTAGAGTTCAAAAATTTTCGCCAAAAGTTTAAAAAGAATTAAATCAACGAGGAGTACAAATTTAAGTATATTTATATAAAAATTTTGAACAAATTTAAACTTAGGGAAAGAGGAAATCGAAAAATACTTTCAGAAAATTCAAGACTTGTAATGGAGAGGTTCGAAAATTGACGACGATCGTCACGAGGCGATCTCGTGAATCGAGACAAGGAAATTAGTCGGATGATCAGAACATACATACGCCTAGGATATGAATCTGAAGGGTCTCCGGGGAAACTCCTACGATCAACCAACTAAGCGCTAAGACTTTCTAAGGAGCTAGACGGAAACGAAATGCGTTCAGCTTGGTCCGAAATCGATGAACCCAAGCGAACGACCAAAGGAAAATCCTAAAAGTCTAATATGGTCAAGGGTAAATGAGGGCCACTAAGGTAACTCCTACGGCGATCAATTGCTAGAAGGGGGTCTAACTATCAATCAGGGGCTTCTAACTAGCAAGCACAGACGTCTAACTAAGTCTCTACCACCTAGTGACGTAAGAAAACGACTGGATGTTGCAATTTACTTAATGGACATTCCGTTATTATCGTTGTTTCGTTAATTCGCAATTACAAGACGAGGACCTGCATGGGCCACCAACAAAACCTGTCACGCCCCGCTTCCCAAAAACGTGGAGGCGAAGCGTGAGAAGGTCCGCTCAGACTTGAAGCTACAAGCCGCAAGTCCGATAAGCGTCAATCACTTTAAACTGCAGGTCCTTGCAACGCGAAACGAAACAAAGATAATAATAACGACAGAGACAAAAGAAATATCTCAGAATATCCATAATAATAAATCTCAACAACGCAGAAAAGCCACCAGGCTACAAATAAGAGAGTCTAAAAGAGGCCCAGCATGGCCAACAAAAGTACAAAGTACGAAAATAAGGAAAAGGTGCAAGCACCGACATCTAACAGCAACCTAAAGCAAAAGCAAATAAAAATCAGTCTCTAAGACTGGTCTCCGGTGTCCTCGAACTCCTCAACGAACGTAGGCTCGGGCTCAGCGTCAGCAAACACCTCGTCCTCGGCGACTGTCTCTGGCTCAGGGTCTAACATGTGACACCCAAAAGAGCAAGGGGCACATGTCAGCATGTCTGGAAGACTTGTGCAAGGAAACTGGAAGTGGTGAAAGTAAAACAACCTAGCAGTTCTAGCATGATGCGATGACATGGCAGTTTAAGTAATGAGTGCAACAGGTAAAGGAAAGTAAAGTAAAGTTCGAGCATGGCATGACATTCACAAGACAAGAACACGACAAGTAAAGTAAGCACCTCGTGCACAGAGATTCCGTCCTTTGGCTAGAGTGGCTGTACGGGCCAACTCCTAAGCTCAAGTAACCGTTTATCCCTACCCCTCCACGTGTATCGGGCATTGGTTTCTGGCCAACACATGAGGCCCGCTTCTGGACCACGAGCCAGGAAGTGTGTAAACAAGTATGGCGTAGGGGTGCACCTAGCCGGACAAGTAGTACAAGGACAAGTATTGTAGCGTGTGCTACGATGCAACAATCAATGCATGGATGACATGGCATGGCAAGTAGTAAAGCGTACAAGTAAGAAAAGTAGACGTGACAGTTTAGTATGCATGAATGACAAGTTTAATGGTTGGATCTACCTTCGTTGTCAAGCTAGATCATTTAGGTGACGGATCTAGTTTCGTTGTCAAACTAGATCAAGTAGGCGTCTAGCCAGCTATCATTTCACTGACTAGTCTCTTTTACGCTAAAAGCAAGTAAGTGGCCTAAAAACATGGCCCTACACAAGAGATGGCAAGTTTCACTTGCCTGCAACTATCACGTCAAGAAAACACCGTCCAACGAGTCCAAAGTCACGATTCCTATGTGCACAAGTCCACCGGCCTACATCCGTTTTATTAATCTTGATTAGTGATTTCTAAAACATTTAAAATACTTTAAAATACTGATTTTTAGTCTTTATTAGCATGCAATTGGGTTGGGGGTCCTAGGGGTGCAAAACGTTACCTCAACACGACGCGAAAGCTACACCGGCGTCGGGTAGCGACGCCGGGGGTTGGAATAATAGATCGCGCTCCAAGTCCAGATTCCTATTAGTTTCCTCGCTGGAAATTTCAGAGCAAATAACTCGGGCGACGATTCCAGATTCCAAAGCTCGCACGTGCGACGACGGGCTACGACGTGCGACGACGTCGTACGCGGTAAGTCGTCGAAGAGAACGTACCAAAGTGGGGCCCACAGTAGTCCTAGGGACCTTTGGGGAACCCACAATACCTCTGGAGAACTTGGGGGGCCCACGGAGGCAAGTGGTGCGACAGATGCGGGGTTGCGACAAGTGGCCGTCGGTCGTACAGCCTCGGTGCGGGGTGATGGCTCGGTCAGACACGGTGGGCGGCGCTGTTGCAGCGTTGGGGGCGTGCAGCAGCTCGGGGTGCGGCGTTTTCCTTCGGTCAGACCGATGGAAATCCTCGGTCGTTCGCTTGGAAGCGGGCGGGACAGCGTTGCAACGCTGCAGCGCTCGGGCGCTCGGTCACAGCGGGCGGGGCCTTCGGTCGGGCACGGAGCGGAGCGGGGCGACAGAGCGGCGCTGTGCGGGGGGGTCGATGCGGAGCGGGGCCTCGGTCAGACCGAGGGCTCCTCTCGGTCAAGCGGGGGAACGGGGCGGGGGTTGCTGCAGCGGTGCGGACAGCGATGGATGCGGGGCTTGCCCTCGGTCGGAGCTGGAGATTGCGGGGGGTTTTCTCGGTCGTGCGGGGAGCTGAACGTCGCAACGTTGCGACGATTCGTCGCAACGTCCAAAATGAGTTTGGAAGAGGCTAGGGCTAATTTCTTTGGAAAATAGGTCTTGCTAGGGGTTGCTTATATAGTATAGATGGGTTGACTTGGTCTAGGGCTAAATCTAATAGGATTAGAAGTTTAAAATAATTTAAAATTTAAATCTCAACTTCTCCAACTCACCCAAGGATTTGACTTGGTCCAAATGAGCTGGAAATTGGCTCAAAAATTCTTTAAAACGTTTTAAACTCAAATAAATTTTATTTGGCCGAAAATAATTTATAAATTTATTATTAAAAATAATATAAAACTTGTTAAAAATAGTAAAGTGGTCAAATAAACTCCAAAAATTATAAAATAAATATCGGGATGATCGTGATGACGAATGTGAGCTAACTAAGAAGACGGATCTCAAATTCGACGTCGGACGACGAAACTAAAAATAGAAACGTCTCCCGTCAAGAGTGAGAATCGTCACGTCTCATCGAGTAAGTTTAAATTGTGGGAAAACGACTCGAGAAACGTCTTTCCTAATTAGTGCCACTATTTAATACTCTCAGAGACGTTCATAACGGCATATCGCACAAAAGTGTTCACAAACAACCAAAGTCTAAAACAAACACGTGCACGGCCAAAAGCACGTGCACGAAAAACGTACGACGAAAAGTGGTCGTTACACATCGAACGGCAACCCCGAGGACGTACCCGTCGGCGACCACCCTGCCCTCTCAACCGAGAAGACCGACGGCTCAGAACTGGCCACGCAAGAACAGCTCCGCGCCCTGGCTCAGGAGACCAACGCAAGCCTCCAGATGTTGGTCGCGACGGTGCAGCAGCTCGTTGGCCCTGCGCCGCCCTACGGAGGCACGTTGGACGATAGCCATCGATGGACAGGGGGTCCCCCGCACTTGCGGTCTGCCGTGGTCGACGACCACGGGGCCCAGAAACCGAACACGGAGCGTCGGTACACGCTGTCTAGCTCTCGTCAGGCGAGGTCACGCGCCTCCTCGCCCTATCGTGAAAGGAGCCGAAGAGAGACCGAAGGGACGAACGGCGAATCGATGACGGCATCGTCTCGTCGATCACGGTCGTCCCGCCGCAGGAGAAGCGAACGACACCACTCAAGAGACCGATCACGGCGGAGCAGGAGCTCCCGCAGGAGGAGTCGGGAGCGTCGGGTCAGCCCGACCCCCAGCGTGGCGAAGGCTGCGGAGCCAGCCCCGCCGGCGCCGGTGCTACCTCCACCCCCGCTCGAGCCGGAAGCAGGCGAATACCGCATCCCCAGAGGCATCCACGGGGACCGGTGTCCCTTATCACGGAGAATAACCGACGCCTGGGTCCCCTCTCTCGATTCAGGATCCCGGTGCTGGGAAAGTACGACGGAATAGGAGACCCGACACACCACGTGATGGACTACGAGGGGGACATGGCCTTCCAGGGATCTGACGATGACCTGCTTTGCCGGGGCTTCTATTCTACTCTCAGGGGAGCGGCGAGGATCTGGTACCATAGCCTGCCCGGCCGCTCCATCGACAGTTTCGAGCAACTCGCCCAGTTGTTCTGCAAACAGTTCATGGCGGGGAGGCTGATCAAACCTGGTGCTGAACATCTGTTCAACATAGTGCAAGGCCCGGCCGAGCCACTCCGACAGTTCATGCGCCGCTTCAATGCAGAAAGGCTAAACGTGAACAACCCACCCGACCTGGTGGTCCAGACGGCTCTTAAGAAAGGGCTTCGCCACAGGGACCTCAAGAAGTCCCTACACAACGACCCCCCAAAGGACCTCCCCGGGATCATGGCAAGGGCCGAACGCTTCATGCTGACCGAGGAGGCCTTGGCCGAGGATGCAGGAAAAACCGCTCGAGGGACCAAGCGTGGCGACGGCGGACGAGCTAGCCCCGAAGGGTACCGGACCGAGAAGAGGCAGAGGAACAGGCAGCGGGGAGAAAGCGCGAGGGACACCACCCCAGACGCCATTCTCGCCCAAGTACAGAAGGAAGAGCGAGCTGATCACCCCCCACCGAAGGCTAAAAGAGGCGGGAAGAACTGGGAGAAGTACTGTAAGTACCATAAGGACGATGGTCATGACACGGAAGATTGCTGGCATTTGAAGAAGGACATTGAGAAGCTGATGAGCCGAGGGCACGCCAGGAATCAGGCCGACGAGCCGGCCCACAGAGAAGGGACCTCCACGCAGCCAGACAAGGGGAAGAAGATCAACACCATCCAAGGCCCCCTCCGCATCATAGAGTGAGCAGGCAACGTCTCTCCCCCTGGTGGCAGCCTAGTATGAGGGAGTTATCTAGTTTTACATCCCTCTGTCTAGCTTCATTTCCTTTTTTCCATTTCCTCCAAATGTACCGGTCCGACAGGACTCTTGAGAGTACAAACGCATTCCTTTTGTTGTCTTTATTTAAAATCCCGACGGAGTTGACATGTCACCAATAACGCAAAAGGCTGGGGACCACCGCCTCACTGGAGGAGGAAGAGGAGCTTTGCCCTCGACGACCGACTCCAGTGCCCATAAGTCTGAGGGCGACTCTCCTAGCAGGCGCAAACACCGACCGGTCCTAAGTCAAGGAGCTTTGCCCTCGCCGACCGACTCCAGTGCTCATAAGTCCGGGGGCGATTCCCCCAGCAGGCACGGACGCCGACCGGTCCTAAGCCGAGGAGCTTTGCCCTCGCCGACCGACTCCAGAGCTCATAAGTCTGGGGGCAATTCCCCCAGCAGGCACGGACACCGACCGGTCCTAAGCCGAGGAGCTTTGCCCTCGCCGACCGACTCCAGAGCTCATAAGTCTGGGGGCAATTCCCCCAGCAGGCACCGACGCCGACCGGTCCTAAGCCGAGGAGCTTTGCCCTCGCCGACTGACACCAGCGCTCATAAGTCTGGGGGCAATTCCCCCAGCAGGCACGGACGCCGGCCGGTCCTAAGCCGAGGAGCTCTGCCCTCGCTGACCGACCCCTGCGCCCATAAGTCTGGGGAGAATCCCCAACGCCAGTTTCGTCCATTCCCAAGCCAAGAACAAGGCGGCAACGCAAAGTACACAAGAATTCCAAGTAAGTCGATTTCGTTTATAATAGTTAACCAGAGTACAAAAATGCGTCTTAATTAAAGGGGATCAAGGCGAAGGGAACACCCTACAAACAATCTACTCACGACGAATGACAGAGTTCATCACCAACAGAAGCTAGATCGACGCCGACAAAGCAAAATTGGTTGACAAAAGACCCAAAGTAGGTAACCCAAGATAGCGGCCATGCAACCAGCAATTATTGGCTGCGGGGCTGAAGGAGATAGCTGGGGCCATGGATCCATTTCAAGTAGACTGGCCCAAAGCGAAGCGGATGCTAAAAAATTTGAGGATAAAGCCGGGAGGGGTAGCTCAGTGAGCCCGAGCTCAAGAGGACACATCCTCGGGCACTTCGCCCTGCTCGGAGCGAGGGGACTCGACTGGCGGAGGGGCTTGCCGGACACGCTCCGCACATTCCCGGAAGGAAGACTGGACGACTTCGACGATCCGGGGGGGGGCGATGATGTCTACATACTTACCGAAGGCCTCCCTGAGGACCTCGAAGATCTTCTTCCCCAGGGTCTCGACGACGCCCTTCTCCACCTCCTCCGCAAGCCGCATTACCTGACGCCGGTCCGACAGTTCCCTCTGAAGCTCCTCCCTCTCCAGGCGGAACGACTCCGCCGCTTCCTCAGCCGACTGATGAGCATCCTCCAGCTTTCCCTCGAGGTCACCCACTTGTCCCTCCAACGCAGCCACACAGAGGGTGAGGCGCCGAGACTCCATCTGGGCCTCCATCATGGCCACCTCGGCCGCCCCGGCCCGCTCCTGAGCCTTCATGGTGGTCTCCTCCAGCTTCCTCAAGAGGATGGCTCGCCGCTGCAGTTCCACGGCAAGCGTCGACCCCTGGAAAACGGGACATAAGCTAAGAAGGGTGTGAAGGGAAAGAAAGGACTGCGAGAGGGCCGAACCTGTTGAAGGGCCCAAACCAAAGAATCCGACACCTTGTCGGCGGGAATCTTCTCGAGGGTGCTGCGGTCCCGGGGGAAGACAGTGCTCTCGGCCACCTGCTGGGCCAGGGCTCGGTCGACGAACACCGAACTCCCGGGGGCAACATCGAGGGAAGCCATATGGCCTGCCAATAGCGCTCCGATTCCCGGGGACGGAGGCGGGGACGCTGCGATGGGGGTGGACGTCAGAGTCACCTGAAGACCCCCGGTGGTGTCGGCATGAGGCACAGAACTGGCCGGGCTGGGGGACTCCGCACCCTCCTTCCTCTTCTTCCCTCCGTGAGGCTCCACAAGCGCCGGAGGAGAGCGCTTCCGCCTGGCCCCGTCCCCACTCTCGAGGATGGGAGGGGACGCCCCGAGGGCGGAGGGGACTACACCGGACCCGCCATCAGCCCCTGCCACTCGGGCTGGTGGGGCGGATCCGGCTTTTACTACGCCCTCGGGGAGGGGATCGCCAGAAGAGGAGGCAGGAGGCACGGCAACTACCTTGCCCACAGAGGGCTCGGCTCGGCGCACCTCCTCCTCAACAGTCCGTCGAGGCGCCATTCCAGAGGTACTGCCTCGGCTCCGAGCAGCTCCACGACGGATCAGCTCATCAACGTCACGAACAAACTCGCGGCCTGCCATCCCTGCAAAGGAAACCGAAATCAGGATGAGTCACAGGGCAGTCCGAGGAAGAAAAAGCGACCTACCCAGGGACCACAAGATGGCCTTCAGGAGTAGGTCGTCCAACAAAGAGCAGATGGACTTCGATTCCAAAGGAAGAGCTGACAGCGTCACGACGGCTGTCTGGTCAGCGTCGGAAAGGGCTAACGGTGAGCAAGGCTGGACGGACGCGCCCCAGCTTGTCAGGATCTGGGCATCACCCAAAAAGACCACAAAGACATAATCCGAGCTCCAATCCCCCGACCAGCGGGGAAGCCCTATCAGACATTCCCTCCTTGAACGGGCACGGAGGTGCAGCCATGACCCCGGCCCGACCACCTGGATCTGATAAAAGTGGAAAAGAAGGGGGAGAGACGGCTCCAGACCGCGGATGCAACAGAGCGTTACGAAGCCCGTCAGTACCGCGATCGAACACGGGGTGAACTGACACAGGGACACCGTGAGATGTTCCATGACCTGGATGAAAAAAGGATGGAGCGGGAAGCGAAGACCCAGGCGGAACATCTCGACGTAGGCGCCGACCTCATTGCTCCTCGGAAGGCAAATCCGCTCGTCGACAAATGGAACTCGAACCTCGTATGGGAAGCAGCGATATCTTTCCTGGATCTCCGCGGCCACCGAAGGAGGAGTCCTCGACTGAGTACGGAGGACGACCGGGGGCACATTAAGCCGCACGGCAGCCGACGCAACATCGTCATGGGCGTAGTCTGGAAAAAGTTTCCCCTTCCCCTTATCTTGAAGAGAACGACTCCTGGCGGGGGAACCTGACTCCCCTAGCCGGGGTTCGCCCCGCCCGGACTCCGGAGGACCCCTCGTCCTCCGGCCAGAACCGCCTATCCTAAGAGCAGCCATAAGATGAAAGCAGGAGAGGAATTACCTATTTTCAACTAGTTTGGAGAGGGCAAAGAAGCGAAGGCGACGAGGAACTCTGAGTTGCTGAAGGCTTTGAATACCGGGAGGAGCAAGGGAGAAGTGGAAATCAACATAACTGGGGATCTTATATGCCAGGGGAGAATTCGAAGCGCCTGACAAGAACGCGTGGCGAGGCTCGAAGAGTCGGCGGCGTTTCGAATTTGGCGCCAGTCGAAGTCCAATCGATCCGCCTCATCATGACCTGCATTTATGGCCTCGCCACAATTGAAGCGCCGCTCGGAATCCCAGGAGACACAACGGGCGATCTGAGCGAGCCGAGGCTGATCGACCCCACCAATGGCGGCTCACAAACCCTTCGGCTTCTCAAACTTAAGGCGACTCCACGAGCGGCGGGGATAAGCTTGTCGCTACACGTGGCAGCATCTGAAGGCCGACGGCACTTCGGGACCCGCGCCTCAAAAATATCGAACGGGCCAACTCATGATGACGACTAATAAATGAGTCGGCATCGACTGGCGAGCTCGTCAAAATCGGCAGAGGTCACATCGGCCGAGCCGAACCGGCCGAGGCCGATCAACCCGACCGATGGGGGCAATTGTTACGCCTATTTGACCGAGACCCATAAAGCATGAGCCCAAGAGCCCGACTACTGGTCAAAAGCCCATCTGCGTCCTCAAAGCCCATTCGACAAAGGCCCTACAAGGGACCTTCTCGAACGTTGATCCGACCCAGCCCCAATAACCCGTTGGTCGCTCGCCCACTCCTGCGAAAACCACTCCCCCGGACGCGCGACCACTAAATAGCGATAATGGGGAGGTGCTGGCATGGTGGAGAGAGCGGCGACGAGGGGGGACTGATGGGGCACGATCAATGGCGGGCGTAGGACGTGGGCCGGAGGCAATCAAGCGGGAGCTCTATAAAAGGGCCAGGAAGACGACGAAGAAGGGGACCGCATCTCAGGTAACAAAACCTAAGATACTCCATCAACGACCTCGTTCCCCCAATTCATCTCCTTCCTCCCCCACTCGCGCCGAGAGACGCCGTTACGATCTCCTCACGAGTCGGACCGCCTCCGCCGGGCCTCCTTTCTCAGATCTCTATCTGACTTAGGCATCGGAGGGGATTTGGCCGGAACCAAGGTCCGGCCCCCTGACGAGCGTTCTCGTCTGCGCAGGTGGACAATAGATCAACGGGCCGAGGCTACCCCTCGCCCCTCTCCGACCACTCGATCAACCGGACAGTGAGGCTTCCCCTCACCGTCAGCCTGCCGTGGCCGAGCACGTCCTACCGAGGCCGAGCGTCCTAATCGGGTCCGAGACTCTCCCTCGCCACCCGTCGGCCGTGCATCTACCCGGGCGACTGAGGCTACCCCTCGTCCCCCTTCCAGCCGAGGCCGAGCACACCTGTCCGAGGCCGAGCGTCCTAACCAGGGCCGAGGCTTCTCCTCGCCCCTCCTGCACCGATTCGAAGCCCCCGAGGGACCCAAAGCGGGCCCCTTGACCACGTTGACCGGGTTCTCCACGGTCAACGCTTTGTAGTGAGAAAACACTCTGAAACAGATTGGATGTCACATTTCATTAGAAAGTTCCTTAGCCAAACAACATCGAGAAGGTATGATTTCTTGATTAAGCGTAATGAATACCTTCATAGCTTTTTGTGTGCTTGATTTGTTTTTGTTTGTGTGATAGTTCATTTTGTTTGTGTGATAGTTCATTTTCTTGTTAGGTGGCGTTAGTTCTTTACAAACACAAAACAAAATGAAAAATACAAAAAGCTATAAAAATGGTGCTTAATGTATATCGATCGTGTGAATCATTAAAGTGGTATTAATGAATGATATTCATATCCATGTAGAAATTGATGTATTATTGTTAAAGCTACATGTGCATGTTTGATTTTTCTAAATAACCATGACATGTTCAATAATTAGAATAATTCGATTTCTACACCTACACTTTCACTTCTACAAGTATTAAATGTTGTTGTACATTTGGAGATATCTTTTATGAAATATTGTAAAGTGAATGTAGGATGAAAAATAACTGAAAATCGAAGGGATATGATGTGCCTTGCCTTGGATAAAAAATAGAGCTCAAAAGAATTGAATTTAATACACACACACACACATGTGTGTGTATGAAATGGAGAAGAGCTGACAGCGCTTGAAATTTTTCCAGCGCTGTCAGCGAACGGGGATCCCTCCCGTATTTTTTTAAAAAAATTTTGCAGTTGGTAGATATACTTTTTAGCTAGCTTCCCACATATTTTCAGGTCGATCCAACACCGTTTGAGCCTCCGTTCATCGATTTCAAAAACGTTGTGCAAAACTGTCTACAGTTTTGCGCAATGTTTTTGAAATCGATGAACGGAGGCTCAAACGATGTTAGATCGACCTGAAATTTTATGGGGAGCTAGCTAACCATTGTATCTAACTACTGCAAAAAAATTTCAAAAATTTTTAGGTCGCCCAAAACGCTGACAGCGCTGAAAAAATTTCCAGCGCTGTCAGCACTGGTCCATTAATATATATATATATATATATATATATATATATATATATATATATATATATATATATATATATAGGAAAATTTTCAAATGAGAACATTTCGCACCGTGCGAAAATGTTTTTATCTTTTTTTTGAATTTTGTTTTTTCAAAAATTCTTTTTTCCACCCTCATTATATGTTGTTATACCCCCCTCAAAAAATAATGGTTGAGAAATAATGTCATTTGGCCTTCGATCAAGCCATTTCATCAAATTCGCACGTTTTGAGACCGTTAAATTTGTAACGGGTGGATGGGTGCTCTAATGCCCAACGGGTTCACCCATTATTTTCCCTGGGGTATATAATTGTATGGATTAAACATCAAAAAAAGAATTTTTGAAAAAAAAAATTCAAAAAAATAAAAAAAAAGTTTTCGCACGGCTTTCGCACGGGATTTTTCGCACCCGAAGATTGCCCTATATATATATATATATATATATATATATATATATATATATATATATATATATATATATATATATATATATATATATATATATATACTAGTCATAACCCGTGCCCTAAGGGCACGGTTCATCTAAAATATTTCCCCTCACAAAATCGTGGATCCCCAAATTTTAAACGAACACCAAATAAAGCACAATAAATGTTATTTAATTCTCCCAACAATTTTAGTTCCCCCAATATTTAGTTCTCCCAGAGAATATAGTTCCCCCAAAAATTTTAGTCCCCAAAAATGTAGTTCCATCCAGATTTAAACCGTAACTAAGAGCACTATTCCTCAAAACTTGAATCCCCTAATTTTAAACCAACAATAATTAAAGCACAATACTTGTTACTTAGTTTCCTATAGAAATTATTTAGTTTTCTCTAAAATTTAATTCCCTTCATATTTTGTTCTCCCCAAAATGTTAGGGAGCGAGAAATTTCAAGAACCCAAATTCAAGTTTGAAAACTTAGTAACGTATGATGAATTCACATATAAACTACTCCCAAAATTATTGTTCGTTAAGACTCCGCATAGATTATGGTACCTGAAGCAACTAACTTATTCATTGAGTGCTCCATTTACAAAACTAAATACTTCCATTCATGGCTAATCAACTTCTATCTAATGATATTATTGGACAGATAATGAAATCAAAACTCTGCTCAAATGGCTCAATATTTTCATATAAAGACAAAAAAGAAAAATATCAAGGAGAATTGAATTTAAAAGCATTTTGTTGTCTGTATCACACAACAAATAAAAAACATGAGATAAAATTAGTGTGAATTATATATCATATCCTCTCAAAATACAAATTTCCAGTCGAGAACCAATTCAACCACCCAATACATCCAATAGAATAGAATTGAATGTGATTTACTCATCTCACAACCCGATAACCGATGTAATAACAAAAAATTTTGCATTTAGAGTTGTAATATTGGTTCTAAATATCAACATCTTGTTCTTCAGGCTCCTCTTCTGAGTACTCGAATCCGTAATCCTCCATGTCTGCATTTCAACCCACAGTCATTAACTGCTCATTAAAATAAACAACCCAAAGTCATTAATTGCTTAAAAGCAAAGCATATAAATCAATAGACAGTATACCAATTTAGGAAGCCCACCTCTAATCTCTTCTCACAATCAGCATTACACATGACACTGAGACTTCGGACAGCTTTAAGCATAAACTATGGCATCTCTTTGAAGAAATCCATAGCACTCCATCTAAAAACATCAGAACAATCAGGTTTAAAATAAAAGAACAGTTTTGTTCATCTCTTTTATATAAAGAATTCAATAGAGACTTACTTGAGGCTGGTTGCTCTCAAAATTTGAAACAGTTTGATCCGGCTTCCTTCTTAATTGACTTGCTGAGTTTTGCCACACAATACAGAACATGTGCAAACCTGATTCTTTCACCCTCTTCCAGTTATTTAAGGAAACTCAACTGATATAGTTGATTGCTGCTGCAATTTGATTGCCAAGATGAAATCTGTAAGGGTTTCAAAGCAATTTGTAAGCAATATATGAGATAACTATTGAACAAAATCATAGTTTGAAGTCTGCAACACGGAGCACCAAAGATACTACCATATAGAAAAAAGGATACTCTGATATTGCAAATATATTATGACACCATGTAGTCCTCTTTTGTAATCATTACTTCAAAAGAATCTCATGTAGCCGTAATTTATTAGAATAACTAAGCAAAGAAAAGAAGATGTCGATGACCTTTTAAAAAGAAGGTTGATCAGGTGAAGAATGTGAATTAGTAATGTAATGTGTCACTCTATCACTTCCCTGCAAAAATGCCTTGAGTTTGCCATCAGTTTAACTTCCTTAGTTACTGAGAGTAAACTTGCAAATATAAGCATCATTCTTCAATGAATGGAAGTTTATGTTGCTTCATGCATTATTACATGAATGGAAGTTCAACAGCAATATAAGCATCATCCTTGAAAAGAAAAAATAAAATCACAGAATATTGGTTGTTTATGTTTCATCATGCATTATTTCATGAACGGAAGTTCAACATCAGGTCCGATGAATTACAACAATGATGTACACTTAATTCTCAGTTTTTTCCTTTTTAGCATGGAGCCTTTTAGGTAAGATGATGATGGACCCATTTCTCGACGACTATAGGAGAGACATACCACAGTCTTGATGCATCGTCTAAGCCTACTTGGCACCCTTCAGATGAGCTTATATTCTGGGCACCCTCCAGATGAGTTGATACCTCATGAACAACGCCGTCTCCCCACACATCTCCCCACACATCTGACTGCCTACATACCTGCAAATTTGTACAATATTAGATATAATTAAGCTATGAAATTGACATACAGATAGTACCATACATGCTTATAATCTTGGCCAACAAAACGTGCCAACAGAATATATTTGGAACCTTGAAGTTCAACAGAAAAAAGAAAATTTGCATTTGAAACCTTGAAGTTCAACAAAACGGGCCAACATATCACTTTATGTGTCATATATATGGTTGTAATATATGCGATTTGGACTCGGAGAATGCCGAATGAAAATCCTACGATTGCTTATATCTCCATAAATCAGGAACAACATTGAATCTAATTTGCACGTTCAATTTTTTTCAGAAATGCTAGGAATTTGCAGAAGTTTGCACATTGGATGTGTTTTTACCTCAAAACTGTTGTTTGCCTCAAAACTGTTTGTTTTCAAAGTTTGCATATTCAAGTCATGAACAAATGCTTTTCTTTCTTCAATGTTCCAAATGCATATCCAAATTGCATTTGTTCTCAACAGAAATAAGAAAATTTGCAAGATACATTTGGAACCTTGAGAAGTTCATCAGAATAATACCTTACTTAGAGACAATGAGTGCATTAGACAATGAATGCCTTTAGAATCGAATCACACCAGCCTACACCAAAAATAAGAAGAAACAAAATTAATCAAAACAAAATTTCGAAAAACATTGATCTCTGAGGAGAGGGAGCAAAGCTGAAGAATATAAGTCATAAAATTATTATGCAATTCAATAAGAGGTAATAATATTATGCATGCAAATGAATTGCATACAGAGCAGATATGGGTATTCAAATATTTCGATTCATTTTATTTTCATGGATATGGATCTAAATATGGATATTTAACTCAACAAAATATTAGTCAAATACGAATTGTGATTGAATTAGATTTGAATATTCATCAGATATTATGTAAATTTAAAAAGATAAGCCGTACCATTAATGTTAAAAAATCTGTGTAAAAATGATAAATCATAAAATCACATGAACTTATCAATTTATAGTGCAAAGTTCTGCATCTTGTAGTGGTCCATATGCTTGAAATACATATGCATACAAATATATTATATATATTCAGATATATGGATATGTTTACTGTTTTGATATGCATACCATATTTTTAAAATGGTTATCAAATACGGATATTTGTATTCAAAAATCGTATACAAAGTTGAATATGAAAATGATATTCTATATTTGCTTGCAACCTTTAATAGCGTGCTAAAGCAAAAATGAGGATGAAAATATGCATTGATGGAGAGATGATAATATGGAAGCTCCAAAAAGATGAAGAATCCACCAATACCTAATTTTCCACATGTTTCAATAGTGCTCTAAACCAACTAAAAAGTTGATCTTAAAGTGTTGACTCTGTTGAAGGTTAAACAGAATTAAGATTTTTAATTTTACATTGTATGGATCATAGCATAGTTGTTTTAAGACTAAATGAAAGTTCACAAAGTCATGTCACAGATTAAGGGTTCATTTTTTACCTGCTTCCAGATGAAGAGGTCTCCACTCTGGGCTCTATTTGGTTGAAAATCCATGCATTCAGATTGTCCACAAACCCTTGCATATTCTTATACAGCTCTCCGTATTTACTCTTGTTATCTCAATCCGATAAGTAATCCTTGACACTTGATAATCAAAAATAGTAAATCAGACCAACCAACATAACTCCTTCAGGGAAAAAAAATCAAAAAATAAAACAAACAAATAAATAATGCAGTCAATAGCCATATTTAATTTGGAAATGAAATGGCTCTTTGTTCTCCACCCAAAATGTGAACTACATGTGCTTCACCAATGGAGAGGCATTTAACCAGTATAGGAGCCATCTCACCCTTCATAATTTTCTTGTGTACAAATGCATAACCATCCTCGAGATCGTTCTAGTCTTCAATTTCGTTATCTTCTCCATCTAATTTAATTAAAAACATCAATAAATCATTAAATATACTAATTCTGCTTGAAACTTACCAAATAATGTTTACTCCATTCATAATTTCAAAAATTACATATATTCATCACTCCATGTTTTTCCCACTATGAAAAGTAATTATAAACATAATTCAGAAAAAAATCAAAAAAGAGTTTTTATTATATTGGATGTCTAACACGAACAATTTGCTCGGTGCCATTGTAGAATGTCTAATAGAATCATGTAAAGGAGAAAATACTCGACAGCGACCTGAAGACGATAATGCACATCAAATGAAGTAAGGACTAAATCCTCAAAAAAGAAAGGCATTCCTATGTAACTTAGAAGAAAACAAATTCTTTACTTTCCATAGAAAAAATCAAGATCAGATACGTGTTTAGTACTTATAACAACATTCTACAAACATAGAAAAATCAAGATCTGATAAGAGTCAAGAAAACTTCCTCCGCTAGCCTGAAAGACTATTGACATTGCTTGAATTATAATAATACGTATTACAACATTACTCAATCCAAATGATGTTGCCAAAAGTAAAAAGAATGTATATTACCTGAAAAGATGATCTCTAAAATGGAAAAGAAATGTGTACCATGCCAAATAAATTCCCCGTAAGTAGCACCTTCCTGCCCAACTTATCCATTAATATCATGTCATATGCCCTGTATGACACAAAAATGAAAAACAGTTACTCTCAAACTTCAAATGATTAAGCATAACACAAAACACTTATTCTCCACCTGATAACTTTGCAAATCCTACTCATAAGTTGGCAAGTAAAATTCTAGCGTCCCACTGCCAACTCAACTGTATGAAAATGTCCTCAATACCTAAACATTTCGAGTTGAAAATAATACAACGATATTCACTACTAAGTAAACAACACGTTGTTCTTGAAACCTTGTGCAACTTCAACCCAAAAAATAAGAAAAATTTAATCTTGAACAAAGCAACATTTTAAAATACTGGTTATCCATCTGTAAACTACAATTGATAACTATGCAACATTTAAAAAACTAAAAAACATTTTCAATATCGCAAAATTACAGAATGAGCCTAATCTGGTATCCTCACATCCTGATATCAAATAAGGTAAACAACAATAGAACAAAATCATGTTACAATATCCAAAATCAGAGAAGAGATAGCAAAACCCATATGATAATTTTCCCATTTTTCTGCAGGCTTCCATCAGGTGCAAAACAAATTACACAAAAACCCGATCGAATCCATCAAAAACGCAGCATATTCAACAAAATGCAACAAATTCTATACATGAATTTTTTTAATAAAAAATGTTACCTGCAAGCATGTGAAAGGAATTGAGCTTGGCTGCAACCATAAAAAATGTTACCTGCAGATCGAATCTTTTCCATCCAAATCTCAATAAAATGCAATAAATTCTATACATGGATTTTTTAAAAAACTACAGAATGTAAAAGCTTGTGAAAGGAATTGAGCTTCGTTGCCGATGGAATCCATCTTCTTTAATTGGATCTCGGACCAAGATTCCATTGTGACGGATTGAATGAAGCTGATGTGGATGCCGAGGCTGCGGTGATTGCCGAAGAACTCGAGGCACTTGAAGACGCAGTAGGAGAAGGAGGCCCATGGTGACGGATCAAAAATGCAACAAATTCTATACATGCAAGCATGTGAAAGGAACTGAGCCTGGGTGCAACCAGCAAAAATGTTACCTGCAGATCAAAGCTTTTCCATCCAAATCTCAAAAAAAATGCAACAAATTCTATACATGAACTCGAGGCACTTAAAGACGCTGTAGGAGAAGGAGGCCCATGGTGACGAATCGAAAATGCAACAAATTCTATACCTGCAAGCATGTGAAAGGAATTGAGCTTGGCCACAACCATCAAAAATGTTACCTATAGATCGAAGCTTTTCCATCAAAATCTCAATAAAATGCAATAAATTCTAAGTCAATTCGCCTAACTATTTCTTGATATATGCGCTCTGTTATTAGATTGAAGTCTTGAAAAGTTTTGTCCTTGAATTGAATTGGTGAACCTGGAGTTATTTTACTCTTGACTTTCAAGTTCCCAATGTTCAGAATTTACATTTGATATAATGACTATATACTAATATCCATCTATTTGTAGTAGTTATATCTATTAATTTGCAAGAACTAAAAGAAATTAAAGCTTATGCTACTTTCTATGCTATCTTGTAATGCCATCTAATTGATGATTTTTTAAACAATAAATTCAGAATCCCCTATTTTTGACAACAAAAAATTGAACTTCATCAAGTCAACATGCACGTTTTAAAGGAGGCTCAAATCTTGTTTTGAACTATATATTGAAATTTTTTTTCCTCATTATCGTCTAAAATCATTTTTTGCTTTTTCTTATTATGCTATTAAGTGCAGAAGCAGCTATCAGGGAGCTGCGAGGAAACAATGGTTGGTGGTTTAGCAGAAGGTGCTCATTTACATATTGTTCATTTGTCAGATTCAAGAACATCACTTGATCTAATCAAGGCATATATCAATATATGTTTCTTTAGTAAAGGTTCTCATTTCTAACTATTATCATGGTATCCCTGCATCCCTTTATCAACAAAATTGAAATAACCAATGAAACCCGATGATAATTTCCCCATTTTTCTGCTAGCTTCCATCACGTGCAACACAAATTACATAAAAACCCGATCGAATCCATCAAAAATGCAACAAATTCAACAAAATGCAACAAATTCTATACATGAATATTTTTAATAAAACAAAATGTACCTGCATGCATGTGAAAGGAATTGAGCTTGGCTGCAACCATCAAAATTGAAATAACCGATGAAACCCGATGATAATTGCCCCATTTTTCTGCTAGCTTCCATCAGGTGCAACACAAATTACACAAAAACTCGATCGAATCCATCAAAAATGCAAAAAATTCAACAAAATGCAACAAATTCTATACATGAATCTTTTAATAAAACAGAATGTTACCTGCAAGCATGTGAAAGGAATTGAGCTTGGCTGCAACCAACAAAAATGTTACCTGCAGATCCAAATCTCAATAAAATGCAAGAAACTATACATGAATTTTTTGAAAAACTATAGAATGTGAAATCTTGTGAAAAGAATTAATCTTCGTTGTCGATGGACTCTATCTTCTTTAATTGGATCTCGGACCAAGATCCCATGGTGACGGATCGAACAAAGCTGATGTGGATGCTGAGGCTGCGGTGATTGCCTAAGAACTCGAGGCACTTGAAGACGCTGTAGGAGAAGGAGGCCCATTGTGATGGATAAAAAATGCCTAAAGCTATAATCAATTTAGACAGAGTAATATATAGTTGATAACTACAAATGCATAAAGTTATAATCAATTTAGACAAACATAAATTATTCTCCATAGAGCTAAAAGCAAACATATTTATTCTTAGAAAAGGTAACATTATGGTTTTTTTTTGTTTTCGTTCCGGACATTAAATATATTTCTAGCACTTGTTTAGTGAGTTAGTGGTGTGGTTAGCACTGGTGACTAAAGATTACCATCTAATCAAGCTCCTAATTTCATTTCCCGGGAATAGGTTCAGATGAGGGAGAATAGCTTTAGGATTTGTTAATTATTTGGGTCATTTCATTTACATAAGCAACATATAACTATCGGTTCTCTCCCTAAATTTCTGTTGTTTGTTTGTCGATGAGAACTGTGCATGTCGATGAGAATCATGGGCACGTCCTTGTTACACTCCTCACTGGAACAATAAAGGAAAAAAAAGGAAACACAGTCAACCCGTTTGATGAAATGCCAACACAAACAAACCACCAAAATATTTGATTATTAGAATGAAGGAAGAGAAAATACCATCTCGTGAAAGCACTGCCATCCTTGGCGCACTTCAGCGAGTTCGCCATGGCCTCCACCCTCTTCCTTGGCCCTGGTGGGTTCGCCTTCAATGAAACTCCCCATTTGATAATCTGAAAAAGACACGTCATCAAATTTTATCAAAAATGTATACATTACAAAAATTGTTGGGAAAGGAGTCTAACAGTAGCTCATTGCCTGAAAAGTAAAATGAAATGTCAGACGTTAATGACATTCCATAAAATCTGGAATTTAAAAGTTAGCTCATGTTTCATAAGCATAAGCTGCAGCATGAATTTCAGTCAAGTAAATAGGTAATGCAAACACTTTAAAGTCAATAAACTAAAACCTAATAGGAGGAAAAGTAACAGTACTTTCACCCTTCTAGTTATATCCTTTACTCCATTGATATACACTTCTCTGGTTTTTTTTGTCCAATATGCTTTTATATATTAGTGTCTTGATGGTGACAACATTCTTTTAAAGCCCCAGGAGAATATTTTGCCAGAATAAACAGCGAGAGATATCTATATGAAAAGCAAGAGATAACAAATGCAACATAACCACATATGTTCATATACGCACGAGCATTTGCATGCACTGAAGAGTAATGCGTCCGACTTGCAAATTTGATCTTAGACTATGTAGATGAGAGGTATTACATATAGAACAATAGCTCTAAATTAGATGAATTCATCATCATCATCATCATCAAAAAGCAACACTAACATGGATTATAGGCTTGCTAGGAGGGTACCAAGATTCTAGTCCAGGTGCCGACACACCCCAGAATTTTGCAATTTCTCTCATTTCAAATTACCTGATTTACCAAAGATGGCATGAAAGCTGTAAAAATATCAACCAGCCTGTTGATATGGCATGAATGCTATAAAAATATCAACAGCCTGTTGAAAATTGGATCATTGATTAGCACAGAAAATAAATCACAAAACAATAGCTGGATCAGCTTGTAATGACCAGCATAAAGGGTGGTATACAAACCTCTTGATAGATTTTCTGACAATCTATAGCTGATAGCCTATGGCTTGAAATATCAAGGCCTAAACCAGTAATTCTCTTGCACCATTTCAGTAGATCCCTACTTATCAACCAGAGATGTTAATAATACTAAATGACATGTATACTTATAAGTCAAGAAACAACTGGACATTAATACCTTATGGATAGCCTGTTGATAGTACCGTCTAATAACATTCCAACCCCTTTGATAACTCCAGCTTGGCCAGAAGCCAAGAAGTTGAATCTTTGAGAGGTGTCTGGATAAATAAACTAAATGCATCAGTGAAGAATTAAAAAATATAAATAGAAAAACATGCAACACCAGAAATATATGAAGAAAGAAAGGGGGAAAATCAAACTATGGAACATAACATGTTTAATGATTTTTACATACAATGCATAAAACATGGTATCAATAGCGATAGCATGTTTCAGTGATTATGCTAATTTAATTTAGAAATAATCTCAAAGGGAGGTAATGCAAGTGAGCACACGAATTATTAGCATCAATTAGAGAGTAATGTCAGTATACATAGCTCCTGAGAGTCCGACCAGTGGACAACAATTTATATTCAATCATTTTCTCTTGACATCAATGTATCCAAGTATACAAATCTTAATTGAATTGGAAACTCCAGCAATCCTAGAACATCAAAATAGATAGGTTTTTATTTCTTTGGTTAAAGCGAGAACTATTTGATTATGACAAAATTAATGCCAGCATTTAGTGGAATATGAAAGAGATCAAGTATGAATGTCATAATTTATGACAAAATTACCCACATTCAAAATTCAAAATGATGTGTAATATTTCCAGTTCCCGAACACATTCCTTCACAAATCTTCACATGACTTACATACCCTGCAACTCTCCATTTGGGAATTTCTCGATCTCTTCCTTAGTAGAACTGAAAGCCATTGCTAGAGAGCTGCATACTTTCAACCAAAACAAAAAAATTAACTTTCTCCTCTGAGGAATTACTACAAACACATGGAGGACATCGTGGCGACCAACCTTGTGATCTCGAGGCCTATACCACTGGTGGCACCGGTGACGATGAAGGTAGCACTATCAAGAGACGATAGAGGCCACGTGTTCTCTTTTCTTCCTATTATTTCTTCAATCTGGTGCCAAGATCATTTTTCTCTCAATATGATGCCAAGAATGAGAGCAAGTCAAACAGATCAAAAGTCATACCTTCTTCTTCGTCACTTCATTTGTTGTAGAAGAGCTCTTCAAAGTGGATAAAATCCCTTGCAGGACATCAGCATCATTAAGAAGCAGAACTCCCATCATCAAGAAGCAGAACTCCACAGCAAGTTTCAATCTTTATGTCATTCTTGACCTCCATTTGATGTAGAAGAGCTCTTCGGCCCAGGACGACATTTGTTGGCTGCGACAGCTTGGGGAACGAACTCCTTTTCTTGCGGTCAGGCAGCGGATTTTGGGGGAGATGGGGCCGAAAGACAGAGAGAGAGAGAGAGAGAGAGAGAGAGAGAGAGAGAGAGAAAGGTCTCCCCAAAGTTTGGTCAGCTTGATCTAGGGTTGAGGCGATATTGTTTTTTCCCCAAAATTTCCCAGGACGACATTTGTTGGCTGCGAGAGCTTGGGAAACGAACTCCTTTTCTTGCAATCAGGCAGCGGATTTTGGGGGAGAGGGGGCCGAAAGACAGAGAGAGAGAGAGAGAGAGAGAGAGAGAGAGAGAGAGAGAGAGAGAGAGAGAGTCCCCCAAAGTTTGGTCAGCTTGATCTAGGGTTGAGGCGATATTGTTTTTTTCCCAAAATTTTCGAGTTCCCCCCTATTTTTTGACTTCCCCCAAAAAGCTGTCACGGTCTGGCCTGCAGGGACCCACGTGCATACGTGGCTTCATCTTGGCCTTCCCCAGAATAAATCTAGACCGTTCAGGATGATTGGGACAAAAAATATATGACTGGACTTATGACTGGGACAAAATTCAAAAAAGGTTGTGTTTTATAGAATATATATGTATGTATGTATGTATGTATGTATGTATGTATGTATGCATGTATGTATGTATATGTATATGTATATGTATATGTATATGTATATGTATATGTATAGATATGTATATGTATATGTATACATATACATATACATATCTATTATATAAAACAGGACCTTTTTTGAATTTTGTCCCAGTCAGCAAGACTTTGTCTCAGTCACCAAAAGTTTGTCCCAATCACCAAAAGAGTGGGTCCCGTATGCAAGAGAGTGAGATAAAAATTTTTGAAATGTTTGGGGAAACGTTTGGGCGGAAACATATTGAGGGGAATTTTTTGAAACGTTTGGGGAAATGTTTGGGCGGAAACATATTGGGGGGAAATCTCTCTCTCTGCCCAAGCCACAGCAGCATAGATTCTGAAGCCCCTCGGTTGTCTCCTTCCATCTCTCTCTCTCTCTCTCTCTCTCTCTCTCTCTCTCTCTCTCTCTCTCTCTCTGTAAGCTCTCAGGAGTAAAACTTCTGATCTCCCTTCAAATTTGCTTCACGTTTGAAGCTTTCCAAGCTTTCCAATCTTTTTCCTCTGCCATCCATGCCCAGCGCAATGCCATCTTGCTAGCAAGCGACATCGAAACCCTAGCTTTGTTCTTCCCTATCGTCAACACCAAGAGCAGATCTGGTCAGCCGCTGGATCTCAAGAAGTGAGACCATGTCTTGATCGCAGATCTCGATTACATATCCTTTTCACTTAATTGAGGAAATCCTAACTTTTTTTCATACTTCTTCGCGTTTGGCTGCTGCCCCCTCGAGTTTGGCCACGATCCAAAGATCTACTCTCGCCCAAGATCACCGACATGAGAACCACCCCCAGCTCTGCTACGCGGCTACGAAGAAACCCAAAAACCCCCGATTCGATCAGCTCCCACAAGGTATAATTTTTCCTTTTCTGTGAATTTTGTGCAGTTTTATTTTAAAATTTTCTTGATTATTTTTGAATTTTGAAGGTTGTTACATACTATGAATGCTCATATGCCCGAGAGAAGGATTTTTGAATTTTTTGAATCTTTGGTGTGCTTTAACTTATTTCGTGTAGGTTGCATAAGATTTTGGTTGAATGGTATAGTGTTTGTTTTTTAGATTGAAACATTTCTTCTTTATCTGTAATCATATTAAATTTTGCTTGGTGAAGTTTGTAAATGTAATGTGAAAATATATGATGATTGCATGCCTTTTAGTTGTACATCTCATGCTAACCAATACATGATGATCTTTCTTCACTTTCTGACCATTCATTTTCCATGTTGTTTTGGTGAAAATAGAACTACTCACCTTTAAGCTTCAAAATAATTTCACTATTTGATGGCTTTAATATAATTTTGCCTTTGTATTAATTGGAGAATCAAGGTTTCTCAATGATCATTCATTTTCCATGTATCGAAATTGTTGCCATAAGTCACACCATAAACCAACTTTATCAATGATCCATTCCGTTCAGTTTTCCATCTATTGTGACCTTACATGTCTCCATATTTTTTTGAATACATGTTAAGTTGTTACACAAGGAAGAATAGCTGAATAATTACTGAAATATTGAATATGATGTTGGTGGTCGACCTGGGGGTATCGTTCAGGTTCTTATCAGTTATGTAACTCTTTACATTCAGAATTAAATTTTGTTTTGATTCACGCAAAACCCTTGAACCTTGCAGAATTCTGCACTCCAAGACCCCCGCAAATTCTTCTTTATTGTGAACATACAGATGCTTTGTTGCCTACCTTCTTAACTGTGAATACCTAATTCTCTAATTCTTTGTGTGCCTTCGAGTTCTGAATATCTAATTGCAAGTTCTTAACCAGGTCGCTGGTTCTGGTTCAAGTATGTACACCCTTGCTTTATATTATATAATGGATTCACCATTGGAGAATGTCACCCTACTACAAAGCTTCATAAAAAGAGACGATACATATAGGAATTCATGATTTAAGCTCATCCCGTTTATATCTAAGGTTGGTAATATGTTCACATATGCCGGTTGGCATCTTATCAATTTTTTTGCACCAATTTTTGCCATTACGTGTTGAATCATATTATTTTATTTTATTTTATAATTCGAATTGTTTCTTTCCGTGGGAATCATGGATAGTGAAACAAAGTGTGGGGAAAAAAGCGTGTTTGATTGGTCAGGCACTGAAACTCAACTATTTCCAGGGGAGAAATTACTTTGAGGTGAAAACACAAACTTACATTGGCAAAATGATATAAGAGAAATTCTAAACGTCGCCAAAAAATATTATAGGTGAATCTACAAGTTAGCAATATGAATAGTATCTGTCGCCAAAATCTGTTATAGTTGAATCTACAAGTTAGCAAGGTGAATAGTGTCCAGACCATATGGGTTTTTGGTCAGAAATTACTGAAATATTGAATTTTTTAGAGTGAAGAATCCGCCTTGCTTTGGGTTTTATTGTTTATTTTTTATGATAAGTGAATTTCTCTAAAGACATTGTTTTTAAGTATTTTGTATTTATTAGCTTCAATTATGATCCTAGGAGCCGTCTGCATTATCCAATTTCAAATTGTTAGCTTGGGATGCATTGCAATTGTGTGGTCATATACATAATTGGCATTTAACTTATGATGAATTTAATTCATGCATTGAATTTTAAAAAATTCAAATGCTTAAACATCTATTTATCATTTCATTGGTTATATGCTGAGGATTTTTTCTTTGGACATTTAGACATCTTTAATTATTCAGCTGAACTAATATTAACTTGATTGAATTATTCCATTTTAAGATTCATTTATAGTTCTCTTTCTTAATTTTTGAAGACCCAATTCATATTTCGGTTCAAATCCTCCAACCGAAGAGGGAAAAAAATGAATCTTTAGATTTTTTTTGCGGGGCTTTTTGTTCAGGGAAATCTTTAGCCTTTTTAAGGGGCTTTTTTGAGGAAAAATTGAATCTTTAGCACAATTGATGCTCTAACTTCATCCGAGGCCACGCTACAACTTCTTCCTGCAATATTCTCTAAAAGAGTTCTAGAGATGATGGGTTGTTAGGAGGTGATGATGATGCCATATGACATTTTTGATAGGGTAAAGATGGGGAAGGTTGTGATGCAGATAAAATTGTTTTAGATGTAGAAATAATCGTGAATAATTATTAAGCCGGTTAAATGAAATTAAAATGATAGATAGAATAATAACAAGGGGCAAAAATTTCTGTTTGTTATTAATTGTTAGGTCCATAAGTAGCATACTACAAGAACAAGCATAAAGGTGGCAAGTTTAAACAAAAAAGTACTGTTTTTAATGTTCTGAAAGATGAATAAAATGCTGGTTCTTCTATAGAATTTATTGTTGTTGTTTGCACGCTTAGATACTAGAGAAATCTTTTTTCCTCTCATGGATTTGCTGTTGTTTTATGTCATTTTGAGAAAAGGACGTATGGCTATCAATAAATGAGAAGATCAAATGGGCCTTCCCTAAATAAAAAGGAGGCTGGTACTTTTGTGTTTTGTTATTTTATGTTTTTATAATCAACATGAGGTCCATCTATTAGGATGTTTGACTACCTATAGTTGGTGGTGTTTTGTCTTTCCACTTATTATTTCTACACCTGATATCATGTTGACATTGATGTTAGCATGTTACCATATAGAGTATATCTATAAGGCAAATTGTTGAACAAATATGGATGACAAGCCGTACAAGCAGGAGTGCGATAGCAACAATTTGACGCAGGTGCATTATAATAGGTAGAATATTTTGTCCATTCATGTGTCACTTTTTATCGGACCTGATACTTCTATATAATATTACCATATTTTGTGGTTTAAGTAATATGGATTCATAAGTTAGAAAGATGGTTTAAGTAATATGGATTCATAAGTTAGGCGAATCTGACCTTTCTTTCTTCTATACTACTAGAAAATTTACACTAGATTGGGAAAGTTATATGTGCAGTCTATGATTGTTTCTCTTTAGTTTTATTGTTTGTCTTTTGTAATTTTTAATATCTTTTGTTTCTTCCCATTATCTTTTGTGTGATTTTCCATTATTGGTCATTCCTGCTCCTATTGTGCAGAATTTCTTCTGGCATTTCCAAATTGATTGGTAAGCTAAAGGCTATTGGCATTGATGTGTATCAAATATCTTTTGTTAGAGTAGAGGTTCAAAACTGGAAAGAATAGGTGGTTCTTCACCAAGCTCAGAATCTTGATCTTAATATGTTGGTTATGGTCATCTAGGTGTTTTTATCTTTCTTTGAATGAAAACTGCCTTTATGTTGAATGTTGTAGATTTAGGAGATTGATGGATACAGAACTTGGGCATTGGTAATTGTAGTACTTGGATTATGCATGATTGTCATCCAAGAACCATCGACTCTCTTTCCAAGGTATTCTTTCTATCCACTTCATTCGCTTCTATTTGGTGACATGGGTTAACTTTTTATATTTGCAAGCATTTGTCATGTGTTTAATGAAATGTCTCAAAGAAAAATATTACCATTGTTTGCGTGATAAGTTTCTTTAGAGTGATGATTTTATACTTACTCTTTTTCATTGTGGGTACTTCATTTTGATAATATCTGCTTCTTTTATGTCTGGATTGGGTCTTTTTGTCCACAGCCTACTCCATGAGCTCTGGTATCTTCAGCACTTCATGTTTGTCAACCAACAACACATCGACTCTCAATCCAAGGTATTATTTTCGTGTCTGTTAATTTTCATCTGTGGTGCGTGTGTTTGTTGATTTTCTTGAACCATTTTCGTATCTGTTAATTTTGCAATCTCTGAAGGGTTCAAGTTCAGGGTGCATGGTTCATGTGGGTCCATTGTAGATTTTTTCCCCTTCAGCCGGTATCAACCTTGGATTGATTTTTTTCCCCCTTTTGCAATATTATATACTTTATTTTTGGGCAAAAAACTGGGTGCAGGGTTAAAGTTTTTTCTTCAATCTCAACGTTGCTTGGTTACTTACTTTGTAGACCTTATTTTTATTGCTGCTTACTTTTATAGTATCCTTAAAATTCATTTTGTGTACTGTCATGAAAAAGTTTGATTTGTTGAATAAGTAGTGAAGCTGCTTAATTTGTTATACTACAAGCTTAATTTGTTCAACTTATAGATTTTTGATTGGCCCATTATTATACTGTTTAATATCTTTCAAATTTTATTGGTTATTTGCTTGGGTTTATAATTAAATTACATTGGCTAGGTTTGATGAGTTGGGGTGGAAACCGAAAAATCCCTGATGAGTTAGTTTGATGAGTTAGGGCGGAAACCAAAACAAAAACTGATTTACCTTGATTTCATTGATATTGACATCTAGCTTATGACTACTTGCTTCTACCTTTTTTTTAAGTTCATCCAAAGATCCAAAGATGCTAACATGTTTTGTTGCCTTATTTTGCAAAATTCACGTAGGTCCTAAATTTTGTTGGGTTTTAGTAGCAAAATTCATGTAGATAACGCCAAAAGCTCACATAGACAACAATAATATCATAGTTGCTTAACAAGTTAGAAGACACTGTACGTAATTGGAGTAATTTTTGTATTTAATTATTTTACATGATTGTTGAAACGGTTGTCTTGCATACATATTTGTTTAATATTATTGGTTACCATTTGGACTGTAATATTATTTAACTTGATTGGTATTTTGGTGTTTTGGCTATCTTTTTGGTATTTTTGGCCTGCATTTAAAGCTTGCAGTTTTGTCTATCATTGGCTTACATGGACAGTCAATGATCGAATGAAAGAAGAGTTTCCTTGATGCTTCGCTACTGTTATTATCATCCTATTATGTCCTTCTTTTTCTGGGTTTCATTATTTTCTTATGTCGTTTACATCGTCTTGAGTCAGCCAAGTGAAAACTTGCTTGCCACATCAGATGATCTCTAATTTCCTTCTCAATAAAGACAATCCCTTTTCTTGCTTTCTAATAAGAGAGTTGAAGTAACAAAGCAAAGGAAAATAGACCAACATTGCTAATGATTTCTTTGTGCCTACTGTTGTGTTTCTTCTACCATGGTCCATTAAGCAGAAGTGAAATTTTCTTGAATGATTCCTTTACAATTTATCATAGCTAGAACTATTCCCTCTCTAAAATTCAAGACAATGAGGCTCTTCTTAGAGCATTATACATCAGTTTTAATGTTTCTTAACTTATACCTACCGCTTTAGATGTGATGAGGAATGTTGGAGAAATTTTGTTAGGCTGGTCAATAAGTTCATCTGTGTATAATAACCGGTTATTCACAAATAAGATCACTTGATGAGCCTGGATATTTCTATTTTGATTCTGAAAAATTTAAATGACCAAAAGTATGTTTAAGTGTAAAACTCGGACAAATTAGAACTAGATAGTTAGTTTGCATACATGGATCATGTTTAATGGGTCCGTTGCATTTTAATGCAGATGGGATGCTGATGATACATCGACGTGTAAAGATGCAGATGTACTAGATGCCATGAGATGAGCTTAGAGATGTGGGCTGATTGGGGTTCTTCAATGGTGAATCCCTTACCCAGTAAGTCTTCTTTGTAACCATGCATAACATTATTTACTAATTTCATAAAAACGTCTCTTTTGCAGATCAGATCCCTCTGTTTGGATTCCAAGTTGAGTTCTCAATTCATTTATTAATACAAATCTCCCCATTCATATAAAAAGTAAGCTCCTTCTCATATTCATGCAATGTCTCAATTTCTTTGTTGATTGTGAATCTGATATGATTTATAATTCTATTTTGTAGGCCTAATAATTCTCATATTCAGTTTTGCTGTTTTTTTGTGTGCATCTGATCTCTTTGGATTCGGATCAAGAAAAAAACGTTTTTTACCTGGGAAAGATGGAGCCCTTCCATAAATAGTAGGTTTCTTCTTGATTTCAGTTGGGAGATATTTCAGTTTTGTTGGTTTTCCTCATTATAATCAGTCTTTTCATTTTTGCAAGATTCGGAGTGGGGGTTTACAGTGCATCTTGAAGCTGTGATAATTTTTCCTTTTTCTGATCTTTGAAAAGCTTAGACAGCCTGTTAGATAGTAAGGGGTTCTGTTACATTATGGCTCATCAGGCAAGCTTGCATTCTCTGCTTGCATAGATAGCAAGGGGTTCTTTTGCATTATGGCATCCTGATTGTGGTAAGCTTGCATTCTCGGCTTGCATCTTGCATTACAGGTTAGATAACATCAGGTTAAACATTAGAAAATACAACAGAACCCCTTGCATTATGGCTCATGTTAGATACCATTAACCAGTAATGCTTTCTGGTAAACAGACGAGAACCCCTTGCATTATGGCTCATGTTACACCATATTTCTGATAAAATACACCAGAACCCCTTGCATTCTCGGCTGTTATATATGAACAGAGAGGATATGTGTTTTCTACATGTAATATTTAATACATGATACCAGAAAACACAAAGCCAGGTTAGAAGCTCATGTATATCATGTATTTTCTGGTTGAGGTTTTCTGGTATCATGTATTAAATATGTATATCATGTATTAAATTTTTCGCTGTTAAAGATTATGTATTAAATATAGTACCAGAAAATACAAGATATCATGTATTAAATATTTTAGCCCACCCTCATGTGTAAAATATGTATCATGTATAAAAAGGCATCATCCTGGTTTTGTGTTTTCTGGTATCTAACATGAGCCATACTGTTTTCTGGTATCTAACAAGGCCTGAAGCATAATTTTTCTGCATTATGTAAATTTATTGGTATGTTTTGGTGCTCTAATTAGTTACATTCATCAATGTAAACACTTCCTTTTAACATCCTGTATAAAACTAATTTGAGATAGTTGACTGTATTAATTAATTTGAGACTACATTCATCACGTGCTTTTTTTCCACTTCATCCAGATTAATTAATTAATTACATGATGTTAAAAGGATGCTATCAGGATACACTTCCTTTTAATACTTGATTCATTTTACTTTTAACATCATGGATTCATTTTCCCACAGATAAACATCTACATTAAGCATTGCCCTTTGATTTTTGCCTAATTTTTTATTTTTTTGCATAAAACTAGCCAAAAAATGAAATCCTACATATAAATCTTTTATCAAAAAACCGCCTCTCAAAATTCCCATGGATCAAAATCAAAACATCTACAGTAAGCATTGCTCAAATAATTCTTTTGTTTTCCCCACAATTTTTTCAACTTACAGCAAGTGTACTGTGTTGTGCATGCTACATTAAGCTTACTGCCATTTTTTTGCTCAAAAAAGATCATGCTCATCTGGTAGCTTAGTGATGATATTATAGGCATTTGTAGTTTTTGCAACTGTGACAACTTGATTCATTGAGGCATTCACAGTTCCAAACAGTATACTTACATGCAACTAAAAACAATGTTGGGTTTCTATTATTTTTGTTCACAGTGAACTAATAATGCAAGTAAAAACTTGAAATCACAAAACCTAAAGCCCAGTTAACCAGATACAACAACCTCAAAGTGTAAAGTTGAACTAAAATTTCCGTATATTCACAGAAATAATATGTTCATAAGCCCAAATTATGTTTGGTGTTTCTGATAATTATTTCCATGGATAATTATTTCAAAGGATGAGTTTTAAGTTTACATTCCATTTTCAGAATGTAGATGTAGACGTCCATGGTTAATTTTCAAAATCATTCTTGGTATTTGTTGTAGTGCTTGGATTGCTTTGAGTTGAATGCCGTAATTTCCCATGAATTTCTTCTACTTTTATGCAGTGCCCGAATTGCATTTCCATTTAAAATATAAAAACGCTTTAGCCGATGATATTTTGAGTGTTCTCTCCTTTTAGGATTTGAAGGTACGGGTTATCTTGCGATTCTAATTCCAATTCCAATTCCAATTCCATTCCAATTCTTTTTCATGCAAGGGCAAGGACACATGAATCCTAGAAATTTACATGCCATTCCAATTCTTTTTAGTTCCAGATGTCATCGTTTTCTGTCTCATTTTGATCTGAAGGTATTTGGAAAACAATAACTTCTGAGAACAAACTTGCATAATGATCAAGATTGTTGTTTTCTACCTTTGGTCTTTGTAAGAGAATTTCTGATCTTTTTTGTGCTTTAAAGTTGAAAACTTTCTTATTTCAGAATCAGAAAGGTATAAAGCTCTTAAAGCCGTTCTCTTGCGAATTGATAGCCCAGGGGGTGATGCCCTTGCATCTGATTTGTAAGTTTCTATGGGAAAAAAATGGATTTTTGCGTATTTTTAGTGCTTTTGTATATCAAGACAGATCTTTTCATTGACCTTCAATGTCAAAGTTTTAATTTGATTCTTTACTAATATTTTGTAAGTTGGACAGCTTTTTCAGTGATATTTATGCTAACGCATTGCAAACATCCCACTACCGATTGCAAACATTGAGGTACATAGTTTTGGTCATTAGTTTTTAAGTAGTCAGTTATATATATTGTACTTATTATCTTCATTGTTTTATCATTAGTTGTGTGGTCATGCCATATATTATGGTAGCATGACAACCAAATGTTGGTATTTTTATGATGCATATTAAAGGGTTGGAAAACTTAATTTGTATACAGCTTTTGATGAGCTAAGAACGTTGCTCAATGTCTGCTAGGTGATGTCATGATGTTAGCGTATATTCAATTTTTCTTCACTAAAGGTACACGGATATATGGGTTAAGGGAAATTTCAGAAGTTGTACATGAAATATGTAGGGACGCAAGAAATCTGAGTTGCTTAGTTTCTCATATGAGCTTGCTGGAGATTGCTTCCGATAATGAGAAGAGCAAGAGTTCATGTTCACTGTAGTTAGGTAATATGAAAATGATTCTAAAATGTGTAGCATGACGATTCTTTTTAGTTAATGGTTTATTGATTTTGAAAGAGACATGTACTAGGCTTTTCATGTGATTTACTAGACTTTTATTTAGAGTATTCATTTTTACAATTTTCCATATTACAACATTCAACTCCGAGATTCATACCATGATTTAATAAATCGAGTAATTTAGCATATTCATCTTGGATTTGGACTATGTAGCTTAAGATGCCTGGATCAATGCTACCATTATGGAATTAGCTCTTTCCCCCTTTTGCTTAAAAAAAATCCTTTTTAATAAACTATTTGATATGAGGACAAACTTTTGTTTTTTTTGGTGGGGGGGGGGCTTTTGAATTGTGTGTAAATTGAATTTGGTGTAAACACATTAACTGGGGGGAAACAAATTGCTTGGACCCATAATAATACTATACTTTGGATTTGAATTTTAAACGACATCTCTTGGGGGGAAACCAAATATTTTTAAATTTAAACCTCCCACAACTTCTCATGTTGGGTGATTATGTCACTCTTGGGGAGAAACCAAATGAATTTTGAATTTTAAACATCCCGCAACCTCTATTGCTGGGTGATTATGTCAGGCTGGGTGGTTTTCTCCTGCCATTTCAAAAGCCTTTCTCCTGCCCTTAAATATTTACATCCGGTGGTATGGTGCCAGTTTGAGGAAGCAAATTAAGAAAATGGAAGTCTCCCAACATGCCAAGTATTTCTGTGAGTTCTATGGAAAGTATGCTGTGAAAAGAAAAGCAGTTAGGATCTAGGGTGCAAGGACTATGGAAAGGTGAAGGCCGAAGGCGCTTATACTTTGAACACTGCCAGTGCTGTTACCGTGAGGAGCACAATACATCGATTGAGAGAACAGCCAGAAAGCTGATTGGGCGATTGGCATTAAGCAGAGCCATCTCCAGGGAATCTTAATGTTTCCGTTTGATGTTATTTTACCTTAGTCGAAGAACTATTAGCGAGTGTCTTAAATTTATCATTTTAATTTTGTTGTGGTATTTAAAACACCAGAATTCTCCATCGTACTATCTACTTGGAAAACAGAAAAAATTTAGGCAAAAAAGATACACTCAGATCAGTGAGTATCAATTGCTATTATCTAAAAATTATCCAATTTTGTTAATAAGTTTGCTTTCTATCGTTTGTTGAAGTTTATTCATTATAAACTTTGGTGGTATAGGACATGCTATCAAGAGAACTTAATTAAGGATGCACCTTAACTATTCAGTTTTTTGCAGACACCTTTACATTTTAGCGCATTGATGTAATACGAGAACTTTAATTCTAATTACACTGTGGATTATTCATATTCACTATCACATCCCTCATTTCTCTATAAGAAACACACATTATATTTGAAACTTACAATCAGTCAGACCCTGCTAAACATTGGACAAAAAGAATGTATCTTAACTATTCAGTTCGACTCCCCACTGGACGTGTTGAAACTGGTTTTATTTTTAATAAATTGGTGATTTAATAAATTGGTTTTTATGCGTAAATTCGATTGAACACCCATGCAATGCTAATGGTTCTACTTTAAGAGTACTACAATTTTTTGGAATAAAATGTCAAATTCATTAGTTTTTCTATCAACATGAGCCAACTTGTGGTTACTGATATTGTTGCTTCATATGTGCAAATCCTGCACATGCTAGATGTTGCACTCACTGGGCGCTAGACAGTTGACATTCTTTGGTCTGGGACCTATTGGCTGCATTCCCCTTCAGCCAATATTGACGACAACAGGAAACTGTCAGGAATCGACAAACAAACTTGCGCTCACATTCAACAAATCGTCCAGTCAGCTGTTGGCCAACCTGTCCAGCACCCTCCCAAATGCCTCATACGAATTTGGGGATGCCTACGATTTCTTTCAGGACATCATCAACAACCCTGCAAAGCACGGTCTGTTCTTCTCTTGACGAAATCTATCCATTGACATCCAGTTGATTTCTTTCTCTCTCTCTCTCTCTCGCGAACTAATCTGGTTTGTTTGTGTGATGGATGCAGAATTCAACAACTCAGACGCTTCGTGTTGCTCTGTAGGAAAGATCAGGCCTACGCTGACATGCACTCCGATATCGATGTTGTGTGCAGATCAAAGCAAGTACGTGTTCTGGGATGAGTATCATCCCACTGATAGATCTAATGATCTGATTGCAACAGCAATCATGAAGAAACTTGGGTACAAGGCAGTGAATGGCACAAATAGTTAAAAGATATACTGTAATTTAATAAAGTAATTTCTGAAAGAAAGACTTTTTAAGGTTAATGAGTGTGAACTTTTGCAAATTACTGTTATGAAGAATTCTCTTAAGGTTAATCAAAAGAGGATTCTTTTAAAGATGATGTATACAGAGGAATTTGCAAAAATATACTAAGAACATGCAGTATGTATATTTGTTGTTGTAGGACTTTGTGAAGGTTAAGATTGTGTAATTAGTTGATTTCGGCTTTGAAGTTAGGCATGCATGAAGAAGATGATGATTATTATTATTATTATTATTATTATTATTATTATTTGTTAGAGAGTAATCAAACTCAAGAAGGAAAATAGTGATAGGAATTCTTAGAGATAGAATGAGTAATCATGGCCATAGGCCATGGTTCTCTATATATTAATTTAGAAGGGGAGATGAAGGGCCTCTAGGAGACCAAGAGTCTCCATTACCCATAGTAATGGGACTAATGAATGGGTAATGAAGGAGGGGAGGCAAAAAGCCTCCCTCATTCATAACACTCCCCCTTACCCATTCATCACATTTGGTCTCAGTATCTGAGGCAAAAGGGGGGGTGGATACTTCTGGATCCAGAGTAAGTGTGTTTGCCTCGTTAAAACCTTAGCTGTGGAAAACCCAGTGGGAAAAACCCAACAGCTTAAGGAAAAAGAGTGCAACCCACAGGTTACTCCCCCTGATCGGTACAAGCTTCAGGCTTGCAGGTCTTTTAATTGTCGCATACCAATGTTCTTTACAAGCTTTACAAAAGTACATTTTGGCAAAGACTTGGTAAAAAGATCAGCTAAGTTGTTGCAGGACTGTATCTGCTGAACTTCGATTTGCTTGTCCTCCTTTAGCTCATGTGTCCAGAAAAACTTGGGAGATATGTGCTTCGTCCTGTCGCCTTTGATGTAGCCCTTTTGAAGTTGAGCAATGCATGCAGCATTGTCTTCAAACAGAACGGTGGGCTCCAAATCACCGGTCTTCAGGCCAGTAGATTGAAGAATGTGTTGGATGACGGATCGTAGCCAATAACACTCTCTTCTTGCTTCATGGATCGCAATGAGCTCCGAATGGTTGGATGATGTAGCTGTTGTGGTTTGCTTTACCGATCTCCAGGAGATAGCAGTACCTCCGTAGGTAAAAACAAAACCTGTTTGGGATTTTGCCGTGTGCGGATCTGAGAGATAACCTGCATCAGCATAACAAAATAATTTGGGGGAGGCACCTCTCTGGTAGTAAAGTCCAAGATCAATGGAACCCTGGAGGTATCGCAGAAGATGCTTTACTCCATTCCAGTGGCGCTTTGTGGGCGCTGCACTGTGTCTGGCTAGAAGATTAACTGTAAACGCTATATCGGGACGCGTACAGTTAGCCAGATATAGAAGTGCTCCAATGGCACTGAGGTATGGTACTTCAGGACCCAGTATCTCCTCCCCCTCTTCCAGTGGCCGGAAGGGGTCCTTATGTACGTCTAGTGATCTTACGATCATAGGAGTACCTAAAGGATGACATTTATCCATATGAAACTTGCGTAGAAGTTTCTTTGTATAATTAGATTGGTGTAATAGGATTCCACATCTTAGGTGTTCTATCTGTAAGCCAAGACATTACTTTGTTTTGCCTAGGTCTTTCATTTCAAAAGTATGTTTTAGGCTTTCAGATATCTCATTGATCTCTGCAGGAGAGCCTATGAGATTTAAGTCATCTACATATACAGCTATGATGACGAATCCTTTTCCCGTTCTTTTTATAAAGATACACGTGCAGACTTCATTATTCGTGAATCCTTGCTGTGCAAGGAAATCACTTAGTCTGTTATACCACATCTTGCCCGATTGTTTTAGACCATATAATGATCTATGTAGCCTTACAGAGAATACGTCCTGAGGTAGCTCTTTCATCTCTGAGGGTAGATTAAAACCATCAGGAAGTCTCATATAGATATTTTTATCTATATCGCCATATAGATATGCAGTCACAACGTCCATGAGCTGCATTTCTAGGCTTTCCAGAGAAGTTAGGCTTATTAAAAATCGGAATGTGATCGAATCCATGACCGGAGAATACGTATCTTCGTAATCAATCCCCGGTCTTTGGGAAAATCCCTGGGCTACAAGGCGTGCCTTATAGCGAACGATCACATTATTTTCATCTCTTTTTCTTATGAAAACCCACTTATATCCCACAGGTTTTACACCTAATGGTGTTTGGACTACTGGTCCAAAGACTTAGCGTTTCAAGAGTGAGTCCAGCTCTACTCTTATTGCCTCGTTCCACTTTGGCCAATCATCTCGGCGTTTACATTCCGCCAGAGATCGTGGTTCGACGTCATCGTCATATTCAGTGATGTGAACGGCAATATCGAACGCAAAATCGTCGTCGACGACTATGCTATTTCTGTCCAGTACTTCTCCAGTTCGTACAAAATTTAATGATGTTTCTCCTATTGTTTCCTCTGCTGGGGAAATCAGGAGGGGAGAAGTAGCTGGTCTGAGCTCAGCATCCTGTGGAGGGATAATCTTAGTATCTCCAGGAGTCTTCCTCTTTCGAGGAACTTTATCTTTTGAACCTGGTGGGCGTCCTCTTTTCATTTGAGGTACAGCCAATTCTGCTACCGGTGGATTGCATCCACCTATGGGGATGTCAATCCTAGCTGGCGTATTGGCAGCAGGGACGTGTGAACGGACAATCTTCTGGTTGTCCGTGAATTTATCCGACAAAAGATGTACTGTATTCTGGATGTGAAGGATCTTCAGGATCTCATCTTCACACAGATTAGTACGCGGATCATATAGGGACAAAGACTTCTGGTCCCAACTAATGGTCTCAGAAGCTTTTGGCTTCTTAGACTGTGTGCCCAGTTTAGGAAAAAATTTCTCATTAAATTCACAGTCAGCAAAACGTGCCTTGAATGCGTCACCCGTCAGGGGTTCAAGGTATCTTATAATAGAGGACGAATCAAACCCAATATATATACCTAGACGACGCTGAGGACCCATTTTGGTCCTCTGAGGTGGTGCTATTGGGACATATACCGCACAACCAAACACTCTCAAATGAGAGATATCCGGAGGTGCGCCATATGCTAGTTACATCGGGGATAAAGTATGACCTCCAGAGGGTCTTATCCTAATAAGTGATGTGGCATGTAAAATAGCATGCCCCCAAGCATCCACAGGCAACTGGGATTGCATAAGCAATGGACATGCAATCCATTGGAGTCTCTTTATAAGGGACTCAGCTAATCTGTTTTGGGTGTGAACATGTGCTACAGGATGTTCAACTTCAATACCTGTTGCCCGGCAATAGTCTTCGAAGACTTATGAAGTAAATTCTCCCGCATTATCAAGACGTAGTTTCTTGATTTGGTTATCGGGGAAATGAGCACGCAACCTTATTATTTGTGCCAATAGCTTTGGAAAAGCTAGGTTGCGGGTGGACAAGAGGCACACATAAGACCATTTGGTTGATGCATCAATCAGTACCATGAAGTACCGAAATGGGCAACTTACGGGGTGAATAGGCCCGCAAATGTCACCATGAATTCTCTCAAGGAAGCCAGGAGACTCTAATCCCACTTTCAGGAGGGATGGTCTCGTTATAAGTTTTCCCTTGAAACAAGGGAGACATGGAAATTCACCCTTTTGAAGAATCTTCAGGTTCTTCAATTTGTGTCCACGGGATTCAGAGATGATGCGTCGCATCATTGCTGTTCCAGGGTGACCAAGTCTATTGTGCCAGAGTTCAAACTTTGGCAGTGATTGGCACGTCTGGTGCTCAGTCATATTGGCTTCTATTGGTTGAATGTATGTGATCACACCCCGGATACACGCCCGAGGCGACGGTTGTAGTTTTACCGCAAGCGCACGGTGTAGCGGCGAGCGGGATATCGAACACAGGGAGGACGAATGACCGTGCTTGTTCCAATCAACCTGGCTATCTAAGAAGAGATATTTGCCTTTGGCGATCCTGTCACAATCGTCAGACAAAGTGCAGAAATATCAAATCAAATAAAGAACGTCTAGGGAATGGGGAATCCCTGCTACTCACCGTATCTCATAAATGTGGTTCATCGGTATCAAAATTGCTAGATTAGGATTTTTGGATGAACTAGTTGCAACTGAATGTAGAACCAAGCTCACGCTCTCTCGCTGTTGCCGGTCTATAGCGATCCTAGGTTTGGGTCCAATCTCTTGCAAACCCTAGCCTAGGGAAGCTAGCATTAGGATCAACATCATCGTTCAATCGCTCACCGAGCCCAATCTCTTGCAAACTCGGCTCGCGATCTAGATTGGGATAGTTCCTACCCGTCCAATCTCTTGCAAACGGGTATTGGCACGGAATTGCTACCGAAAACCCTAGTATCGGTCCAATCTCTTGCAAACCGATACTACGGGAATTCGATTCCAACCCAATTCGGATTTCAAGGGTTTCCTATCGAATTGGGATCCAATCTCTTGCAAATCCCAATCGGTATGAACTCCTAGCTATCCGTGGTAAATCGATCCCAACCTAATCTCTAAATATCAATTCTAGCAAAATTTCTACTAATTCATCACAAATATGAAGTTGGGCTTGTAGGGTTCATCCCCACGCCCCAAGACGTGGAGACTACTCACAATTCATAGCAAGATCACAAAAATAATCAATGAAATAAGCAATAGAATTCATCACAATATTGAGATATACAATAAAAATAGAATTTTTAGAGTAGAGATAGACAAACCAATGGAGTTCTTCAATTAATCCAACAAAAATCAATAATTGTCTTCTCTCCAATCTCCAAAATAAAGCTAAAATGTAGATCTAAAAAGCTGCAAAAAAATCTAAGAAGAAGCTCTCAAAACTAGGGTAAAAACAGGGGTTAAATAGCCCCCAGAATCGTCCAAAAACTGTGACCAAAATACCCCTGCACAGCCTGTTTTCCGCAGTTTTCGCTACAGGCAGCGCATCGTACTCGGCCGAGTGACAAATGTCGCTCGGCCGAGTGAGAAACCCTGTAATTTTCCAGTAAGTCGGGGCCTTCAGGGGTCTCTACTTCGGGGGCGGCTCGGCCGAGTGAGTTGTCGTCACTCGGCCGATGGCTTCATTGTACTCGGGCAGACGGGATAAGCCACTCGGCCGAGTGGGTCTTCTGAAGCTCAGGCAGCCGAAAAAACAGAAACTTGGAGATTTTTGAAGGGCTTCGTCTGGGCGCCACTCGGGCGGACGTGATGTCGTCACTCGGCCGATGTGGTCTCTGTCGCTCGGCCGAGTGCACATAGAAATCGTGTCTGATCTGGTCGGCCGAGCGGTGTCTCGCTGGTCGGCCGAGCGGCTCCTCCAATCGGCCGAGTGAGACACAAAAAATGCCCAGATTGCTTATTTTGGCCTTCTCGTCGCTCCTGCGACGTCCATTCTTCTTCCACTCCTCTCCAACAGCAAAATACCCCTCGGGGAGGTCGTCGGTGACCGTCTAGAGTAAGCGCATCTCGAGATCACTCCAAATCGCGCAAAATCACCTGAAATGCGACAAAAACAACAAATCGTGAAAAGCATCGCAATATCATCGATATATCGTGAAAAACATGATTTGGGCGATCTAAATGGCATGCAAACATGCGGGAAAAAGGTGTAAAATAAGGAGTGATCAAAATCCCCCAAGCTTGCCTCTTACTCGTCCTCGAGGAAGATAAGTAAAAGGCGAACCCGGTGGATTCGAAAAAACGAAAACGGCGAAGAACGAAAAATGAAAAACGAAGAAGTATGAAAACGAAATAAAATAAAGTAGAAAGAAAGAAGCGAAGAGGTAGGTTGCTAGATTATTTTCTCAGGACGTGGGTTCCACTTACTCATATAGCATGCACTGAATGAAAAATACATGTCAAAGAATTTTATTTTGATATCATAGTATAATAGTGCAAATAGAAATAGAAAACCCACGAACAACGATAAAATCATGAAAAACGGAATAATCTTATAATTAACATCGCCTGAATCATTTAAAGCGGTATACAAATCACAGATCACACACTTTTCAATTGAATGCTTTCTATCCGGAGTATAAGAGTATCACACAATAGAATAGAGAGAATAGAAAAGTATGGATTTCATGATATGAATGCTAGGCTTAGATTTCTGGACTTCGTAAAGCTAAAAATAATCTCATTGAGTATAGAATATTACTTAGCCTAGGTCGTCGTGCAACGTCAAGTAGTCACTCTCTCACACATCAATGGATCCCCTCCCCCAAGCTTATCTATAAGCATGGTGGCATAAAAATATTCACATCCCCATTTTTATATAGCTCCAAAAGTGATAAAAAGAAAGAAGAAAGGAAGAGAGTGAGATGGGATCTTTTATTGAGGATTTTTCCTCTTTTCTTTTTTTTTTCTTTTCTTTTTTTTTTCTTTTTTTTAAGCAATAGCAGATATACACGGTGATCCCAACTCAAAGAGAGAGATAATGATATACAAGAATATTTTCCTCTCTTTTTTTAGACAATAGAGATTTGGAGCTAGGAATGAATAGCGGGGGAAATGCCATATAATAGAATCGCTAGGGGGAGATTCACCAATGATTTTAAAAGTAGAGAAATAATGTTCAAGATTTGTGGAGAAAGAAATAGATATATCTCTCAGTTCACTCTATAAGACATGCACGACAACTTCAGCAGGGTAATCTAATCTACTCAGTTTCGATCACAAAAAAGCTAACTAATCCAGATTTATCATAGCTAACATCATTCAATCATCCTGAAGTGAAGTGTACAATTCATGCATATAGAAGTGATATAGGAAAAGAAATCAGTACTCCAGATATAAGCATTCAATGCGTGAATCTTGGTGTGTTTTCTGTGATGGCATACATATGAATATTCAGACTCAGCTAATAATAAAATTTCATCCATTTTCATGTGGCAAAAGTGTGGGTTACTATCTCTAGATGCAAGGCAAGTCATAGCATATGATATCAGAAATAAAATCTAAGACATGACAAATATAGCATGCATATAGAGTAAGCTAAATCTAACGTCATCATCATCACAGAAAAGTCATCTCTAGCATGAGATGAAAAAGAAATAAAGATAAAGGGAAAATAGAACTATTTACAATGCGGCACACAGAAAATAAGACAAACGTGATGCATGGTAAAATAAAAGAAAAGTGGTGAAAATAAGTGCAAAAGCGAAAAAAAATGGTGTGAAAAAAAAAACTAAAAATAAAGGTGGGAAACCGAAAAGGATCGTGAGAACTCACTCCCCCAAGCTAAACGGCACAGTGTCCTCAATGTGCAAAGTGTGGCACACCGAGAGGCAAGAAATGTGAGGGGCAATTGAGGATGCATGCATGATGGAAAAAAATGAAAATGAAAATAAAAATAAAAAATATGAAAAATATGATGCGGAAATGATGCATGCACAGATAGGAGTGATACAGATATATAAGTGGCACCAAAAACTCTCCCTCTCTCCCAAAAAAGATATATAAAGATATGAGCAAAATGAGAATCCCAAAATAGGTGAGGGGAGGGGGGTGGACAAAAATGCATCAGGACCCAGCAGAAACGGGCAGTACAACGGCAAGAATAATCGATGGCATCAAGGGTGCCTAAGAAGGTGGTGCTGCGCCGTCTCCGTCCTGAGGCGGAGGTCGTGTGGGTGGTGATGGCTGGACAGGCTGCTGGGCGGGGGTGGGTGTGGGAGTGGCAGCAGGCTGAGTGGGAACCTGCTGGGTGGGTGGTGGTACGCGGGGGAGACGCTCCAGAACCTGGGTAAGGCAGTAGTGAATCTGCGGGAGCAGGTCGAAGCGGCCAGCCATCGCAGAGACGGTGGAGGACAGGGTCCTAAGGTCCCCTCTGAGACCACTCACCGCCCCCTCTAGAGCACGAATGCTCTGAAGTACTGTGTCAGGGGGAGGTGGTGCAGAGGGACGCACCGGGCGGGGCTGTGCAGGTCTGGGCTGGCGTACTCGGGTCGCGTATGTGACGGGCTCAGCGGGGAAGGGTACAAAAGGTGCTGCGCCAGCAAATGTGGGCCTGGCCTCAGTGTGAGGCCGGGGTGGGCGGTGAGAAGCGGAGGCAGCAGCGACGAAAGAAGAATGCAAAAGTGGCAGCGAGGCGGCCAGAGAGGTCAGTGGCACAGAAGTGTGGACAGACGCCACGACACTCTCGGAAAATACAGCAGAGGTGGAGACAGAGGTGACTACCGCTGGGGTGGAAGTGTGTGGTCCAAAAGGTGCAACCCCAGCGGAGATCATGCTAGCCATGGTCTCCACGACCGCGGCAAACGAGGGCTCTCCACTCTCAACAAAGGTCGGCGGGCGCTCGGGGAGAGCGGAGCAAAGAGGCTCGACGGACAGAGGGCCGGTGGTGGTGGTGACAGCCGCGGGAGTGGTGGAAGTGGGCTCAACTAAGGTACTCCCGACACCGACAGCGGTGTCAGGAGCGACGGAAACATCGGGGGTAGGCTGAGGGGCCACAGGGTCAACAGGCACGGCAGCAGCCTCGGCAGGGGCTACAGGGTCTACAGGGGCAGCGCGGGCCTGCTCGGCCTCCTCGGCCTCGAGCACGTAAGCAGCGGGGATGAGGACATCCATCGCAGGGAGCCAGTCAACGTGGGCTGGTGCAATCTGAGTCCGAGCTGGGCTCGGAAGAATCATGTAATCAGCACCGTAAGGGCCGTGCAACCAGACCCAGTGACGCTCACCGTGCGGACGAAGCATCTTCATCCGGGCCATAACATCGATCGACAAAGAAGTGGGGCCCGATACTCGTCGCAGGTCGTCGGGGAAGTCCTCGCCGGTCATAAGAGCAAGCAAGGTAATCAGGCCGCCGCAGCATATCGGTGAGCGAGCGCCCACCGATACAATGATGCGGTCTAAAAACCATGCCGCGATATCGATCACGACGGCGGGGACAAGCTCATCGCCATCCCTAGATAGAGTTCTGAGACGTGTCATCGCGTAGAGCATGTAGAGCTCTGGCGTAGACATCGTGCCCGGCTCATATCTGGCCAAAAAGGTCGTCGCCATAAGGCGCTGAGCAATACAGAGGCAGGGATGGATAATGGCCGAGGCCTTGGCCCTACTAGGGTCAAAGGCAGCGTGGAGACCCGTAATCTGGGCCCAGAAGGCACCGGCGTCGAAGGAAGGTGGGGGGATATGGGTGGGTGCGTAACCTTGGTCGGCCCCGGGGATATCGGGCCACGAGAAGAAGGCTCTCAACTGGGCGAGAGTGACATGGCACTCCCGGTCCATGAACCGAAACGAGCATCCCTCGTCGGTCCGGGCGATCGAACTAAGAACCTCAAGTGTCGGGCGGATAAACGTATCCACCGACACCTGAAAGAAATCTCGCCAGCCCACGTTGTCGTACAACGTGAGCATCCCCTCTAGTACCCCCAGGCGTCCTAGGTCTGCAAGGTGTGCAAACCTGGAGGGTACGATCGAGCGCTGGGAGATACGCTCGAAAGCAACGCGGTGTGCGTCGTTCCGGAACGTGATCCCCAGCGGCCCGACCAGTGGAGCCGGAGGTGGTGGCTGTGGAGCGGCAGGGAGAGGCTGTGCGGGCTGTGCGGGCTCTGCAGGCTATGCGGGGTGTGCGGCGCCTGCAGGCTGTGCGGGGTGGACGGGGTGTGTGGGGGAAGGAGGAGGAGAGTCCTCCACCTCGTGGGAGGGGCCGGCATCATCGTCCGCGGTCGTGGGAGGGGCCGGCATCTCGACCGCTTCCGCTTGGCGGAAGGTCTCCTCGTCCGCGGTCGTGTCCGGGGCAGCATATCGGCCCCGAGCGCACGCTGAAAAATGTGCAAAGTGCGGCGTGTGCAAAATAAAGGAAAGAGTGTACCCCGACACGCCGCGAGTGCTAAGCAGTGGAAGCGTGCGAAGACCGCGCCTCCGCGAAGCCCTAATCAGTCCCAAGAAGCTCCCCTGGGCTCCCCTAAGCTTCCAAAAACAACCTACGCATGAAATGGAGATATCAGCGGGTAATATTCAAAACGTTTGGAGCATTAGGGGTATAACATATAGATATAGAAATTGATTTGGGTTTGGAGGTCGTTTAACACATGGATCCTCAAAAAATACTCAAAAAGAGGAGAAAAAGGCAATAAAGGCGATACCGGAGGTGATCTGGGCGGCGGCCGCCGCCGGCGACTCGGGCGAGGCGCCGGAGGTGCTCGGCCAGCGGTAGCGGGCCGAGCGGCGGCACGGAGACCGGTGGTCGGGCGAGTGGGAGCGAGAGCGAGGTGAGCGGGCGAGGGAAGCTGAGGGGTCGGGGCGGTTTTGATTTTTCGCGTTTCGAAAAACGCGCCCCCCCCTCGGCCCTTATATAATAAAAGTTACGACTCGGCCGAGTGACTAGGTCACTCGGCCGAGCGAGATCAATGAAAATTTCTCCTCGCTTACGCTTCGGCCGAGTGGCTTTGCCAGCCACGGCCGAGTGGAGTAAGTCCATTCGGCCGAGTGACTCAAGCTACTCGGCAAGACTCGCCCTAGGAGGGTATCCGTTTTACTCGGCCGAGTGAAAATATATACTCGGCCGAGTAGCAGTTATATTGAAATCAGGAAAATAAACAGAGAGTTGGGTACAGCAGACTTCCCTCATTCGTGAAAGGCTCGGCCGGACGAACTTGTGTACTCGGCCGAGTGACTAGTATGCTCGGCCGAGTGAGCCTTGTGTTCTGCTGTTTGTCTTCGTTTGGGCTCTAAACTCCGTCTTTCTTCCTCCAGTCGATTCCATCTTCCTCCTAAGCGTCGAGCACCTTCTCGGGGTGCTCCTCATCGTCCCGTTCATCCTCCTCATGATGGATTTACCTATCTCCTCTCCTGTCAAGAAAAATAGGACCCGTTATCACAAAATTTTTGGGCGAACGACTCAAAACACTAAAAATTTCTAAAATGAAAATAAAGAAAAAGTAAAAATAAAGCAAAAGCCATCGGGTTGCCTCCCGACAAGCGCTCGTTTAAGGTCGTGAGCTCGACCCCCTATGATTTTCAATTAATGTGGGATGTTTGGTGCATATGAGATGCACCCATCAAACTTTCCGGGGAGAACGCTTGGATTTGGAAGTTGCGGCGTGTTCTCCCTCGGTGGTCTCCCGTCTCGAATAGTGTTGGGGGGAGGCTCCCCCAAGCTAGCATTTGCTCCGGCCAACGGCTTTACCGGTGTCGCCGATTTCCGAACCGGCGGAGCTTTCTTCGGAGACCTTGATTTCGAGAGCTTGCAGAGCTCTCGAATCCTTGCGACATCAGCGTCGCCTTCATCATTTTCAGCGGAGAGGTCGGGGGAATCATCCATTTTCTCATCTTGGCCTAAATCCGGGCCTTCCTCTAAATCTTCATCGAAAAGAGCGCCAATTGAGTGGGGGATCGCCTCCTCTATTACCTCATCAAGGAGGTCCATGTAGTCAAGTTCCTCATGGTAAGGCATGTGCTTCATAGCCTTAGGAATGTGGAGCTCCACCTCGATGTTGCCGACGTTTAAAGTTAGGGTACCTTCGCGCACGTCGACAATGACTCCGGCGGTGGCGAGGAACGGGCGTCCAAGTATCAATGACGTATCTCCCTCCTCCTTAACGTCCATGATCACAAAGTCACATGGTAAGCATATTCCACCCGGGACTTGTAGCGGTATGTCTTCGGCGATCCCTACCGGCCTTGTTATTCGCCCATCGGCCAATTGAATGCGCATGTCGGTAGGTTTCAACTTCGTCCCGGTATTTAGCCTTAGGAACATGGAGAGAGGCATAAGGCTCACACTAGCCCCAAGATCAACCAACGCCTTTTGAAGAGGGACGCCGCCCAAGGTGCAAGGAATCCGAAAACTCCCCGGATCTTTAAATTTGGCCGGCTCCTTCTCTCTCTTGGTGAACCAAGAGCCCTCCTCGGCTAGCATGATCTTCTCCTTCCTCTTTCTCCCCGAAATCAAGTCCTTCAAGAATTTAGCATATGTGGGGATCTCCACGATGGCGTCGAGGAAGGGAATATTGAGGCTAACTCCTCTTAGATACTCAAGGAACTTCGCTAGCCTTTTCTCCATTTTCGCTCTCGCTAGTCTTTGGGGGAATGGGACCGGTGGCATGAAGCGCCTCTCCTCGGTCAATTGCTCCGCTCTAGATTTCTCCCTATCTTGTGGCTCCTTCTCCTTATCAACTTCAACTACCGGCTCAACCGGCTCCAAACTTTCCTCCACGGGCTCCTCGATAGGAATCATGGCGGGGGTGGTATCCTTTCCGCCTCTAGTGGTAACGGCAACTACGGCATTGATGTGGCCGGTGTTGCCCCGTGGGTTTTGCTCAGGTTGCACCGGCAATCGTTGAGTGTTCCGATTGAGCAACGCCAATTGCTCCGATATTTGAGCCACAACAGTATTAAGAGAGTCTTGCCCCGCCTTCAATGTAGCATTGACTTTATTTTGCTCGACCATGAACGCCTCCACTCTAGCTTCAAAGTCGGATCGTTGTTGAGCTTGTGGAGGGTTTTGATTTTGATTCCTCCACCCTTGATTGTATCCGGGCGGCCTATATGGTGGAACTTGTTGCTTTGGTTGAAAGTTTTGTTGAGTGGGCCCCCTCGGTTGATAGTTTTGTTGTTGGGGTGGTGGTGGTCGAGCTTGTTGAGGTGGTGGTTGTGGCGGGTTCAAAGCTCCTTCATTGTTGGCGTAGGAGAATCCGGGATGATTTCTTGCGGCCGGATTGGCCCAATACCCTTGGTTCCCCGCGACATATTGTACTTGCTCCAAGGATCCTTCTCCTTGCTCTCCTCCCACATACATGACTTGAGATTGGTCTTGCCAATCACACATTTGGTTCGTTGGAGCGGAGGTGGAAGGGGCTCCTTGGGGCTCCGTGATAAACTTCTCCAATCTCTCCACTACCTTGTGGAGAGAATCAAATTTGCTCGTAAGCTCCGCCACGGCCTTCGCATCATAAATACTAGTCGGCTTCAAGGAGGACGTAGAGTGTCCTCGCTCATCGCCCCATTATTGATTATTTGAGGCCATCTCCTCAATTAGGGCCGTAGCTTCTTCGGGAGTCTTTGATAAGATAGCACCATTCGCCGCGGCATCAATAATTTGTTTGGTCCCCGGTTGGAGACCATTGTAGAAGCTATGCACTAGCTCCCAATCTTCTATACTATGGTGTGGGCATTGATGCTGCAGATCCTTAAAATGCTCCCAAGCCTCATAGAGCGTCTCTTGGGGTCCTTGCTTGAAGGACATGAGAGCGCTCCGAATCTTCACCGTCTTGGAGGGCGGATAGAACTTGTCAATGAATGCACTCGCCAGCTCGTCCCAAGTGGTAAAAACACCCTCAGCTTGCGTCCTCAACCAATAGAGTGCCTTGTCCTTTAGCGTGAAGGGGAAGAGACGCAGTCTGATGGCATCGATGGAGACCCCCGGCATCTGGAATGTGGCGCACTTCGACAAGAACAATTGGATGTGGTAGTGGGGGTTTTCATGGGCATTCCCATGAAATGGATCCTGCTGCATCAGAACCACTAGTCCAGTTTTTAGCTCGAAGTTCTTGTCAGCCGCCAACTCCGGCATGGCAATGGATGAGGTAGTGGAAGAGGTCTTAGGCCGAAGCCTATCTCGAATAGAAATTATCCTCGCCATTCTTGCCGCTAATTGATCCGCAGTTTCCGGGTTGGTCATAAACCTCCCTTCTGGATTTTGTCTCCTTTCCGCTCTAAGTCTCCGCGCGGTACGTTCGATCTCGGGATCAAATAGTATAGCTTCAGGGTCCGCCGTAGATCTCGTGTACATGCACAGGGGAAACAGAGTTTCAAAGAAATGATTAGTACCGTGGAAGGGTTAGGTAAGAAATAAGAAATAAAAATAATGATAATAATAAAATAATAATAATAATAAAAGAAATAGCTAGGGTGAAAAAGAATCAAACGCAATCGCCTCCCCGGCAATGGCGCCAAAAACTTGATCGCACCCCGGATACACGCCCGAGGCGACTGTTGTAGTTTTACCGCAAGCGCACAATGTAGCGGTGAGCGGGATATCGAACACAGGGAGGACGAATGACCGTGCTTGTTCCAATCAACCTGGCTATCTAAGAAGAGAGATTTGCCTTTGGCGATCCTGTCACAATCGTCAGACAAAGTGCAGAAATATCAAATCAAATAAAGAACGTCTAGGGAATGGGGGATCCCCGCTACTCACCGTATCTCATAAATGTGGTTCATCGGTATCAAAATTGCTAGATTAGGATTTTTGGATGAACTAGTTGCAACTGAATGTAGAACCAAGCTCACGCTCTCGCGCTGTTACCGGTCTATAGAGATCCTAGGTTTGGGTCCAATCTCTTGCAAACCCTAGCCTAGGGAAGCTAGCATTAGGATCAACATCATCGTTCAATCGCTCACCGAGCCCAATCTCTTGTAAACTCGGCTCGCGATCTAGATTGGGATAGTTCCTACCCGTCCAATCTCTTGCAAACGGGTATTGGCACGGAATTGCAACCGAAAACCCTAGTATCGGTCCAATCTCTTGCAAACCGATACTACGGGAATTCGATTCCAACCCAATTCGGATTTCTAGGGTTTCCTATCGAATTGGGATCCAATCTCTTGCAAATCCCAATCGGTATGAACTCCTAGCTATCCGTGGTAAATCGATCCCAACCTAATCTCTAAATATCAATTCTAGCAAAATTTCTACTAATTCATCACAAATATGAAGTTGGGCTTGTAGGGTTCATCCCCACGCCCCAAGACGTGGAGACTACTCACAATTCATAGCAAGATCACAAAAATAATCAATGAAATAAGCAATAGAATTCATCACAATATTGAGATATACAATAAAAATAGAATTTTTAGAGTAGAGATAGAAAAACCAATGGAGTTCTTCAATTAATCCAACAAAAATCAATAATTGTCTTCTCTCCAATCTCCAAAATAAAGCTAAAAAGTAGATCTAAAAAGCTGCAAAAAATCTAAGAAGAAGCTCTCAAAACTAGGGTAAAAACAGGGGTTAAATAGCCCCCAGAATCGTCCAAAAACTGTGACCAAAATACCCCTGCACAGCCTGTTTTCCGCAGTTTTCGCTACAGGCAGCGCATCGCACTCGGCCGAGTGACAAATGTCGCTCGGCCGAGTGAGAAACCCTGTAATTTTCCAGTAAGTCGGGGCCTTCAGGGGTCTCTACTTCGGGGGCGGCTCGGCCGAGTGAGTTGTCGTCACTCGGCCGATGGCTTCATTGTACTCGGGCAGACGGGATAAGCCACTCGGCCGAGTGGGTCTTCTGAAGCTCAGGCAGCCGAAAAACAGAAACTTGGAGATTTTTGAAGGGCTTCGTCTGGGCGCCACTCGGGCGGACGTGATGTCGTCACTCGACCGATGTGGTCTCCGTCTCTCGGCCGAGTGCACATAGAAATCGTGTCTGATCTGGTCGGCCGAGCGGTGTCTCGCTGGTCGGCCGAGCGGCTCCTCCACTCGGCCGAGTGAGACACAAAAAATGCCCAGATTGCTTATTTTGGCCTTCTCGTCGCTCCTGCGACGTCCATTCTTCTTCCGCTCCTCTCCAACAGCAAAATACCCCTCGGGGAGGTCGTCGGTGACCGTCTAGAGTAAGCGCATCTCGAGATCACTCCAAATCACGCCAAATCACCTGAAATGCGACAAAAACAGCAAATCGTGAAAAGCATCGCAATATCATCGATATATCGTGAAAAACATGATTTGGGCGATCTAAATGGCATGCAAACATGCGGGAAAAAGGTGTAAAATACGGAGTGATCAGTATGTTTGGTAGAGACCCGACGGGAGTCCCTTGAATCGTTTGCAGATGATCTTCCGGTCATCTTTCTGACGAGTTACATACAGATATTCAACCGTATTTTTATCTCTGGTTTCTAAGTGATATCCGTTTAAACGGAAATCTTTGAAACTTACGAGATTCCTATTTGATTTAGGAGAGAATAATGCATTTTTTATTTGAAGTCTTATGTTATTTGGGAGCAATATAATTGCTTCACCAGATCCTTCGATTATTTGGGACAGTCCTGAAATTGTGATAACAGGACCGTCATATTTATTTACGCTATTAAAATAGCAATGATCGCGAAGGATTGTGTGCGTCGAGGCACTGTCCACTAGGCACTCAGACATCATCTATATAAGCAAAACGAAATTTTATTTGAGCGAAAATGTAAACATTCATAAAAGTTCGTACTTAAGCAAATAATAGATGAAGATACATTGAATTCTAAAAAGCATAGATAAATGATGGTGCTCAATCGAGAAGGTCGTCGTTCTTGAAGTCTTTTACAGTAAACATTGTTGGCGGCTGAACAGCCGCCAAGTTTGTTTCAGGTAGAGACTTCTGGCTCGCCTGGTATAGATCCTGGAGGTGGCGAGGAGTGCGGCAGTTTCTGGACCAATGGCCATTCATGCCGCATCTATGGCATTTATCCTCCCAGTTATTCTTTGGAAGTGACACTCGCTCGGTGTTCTTTCGCTTCCAAGTGAAATTTCTTTTTCCCTTATTGTTTTTGTTTGTCTGTGGAGCTGCACCTCTTGGTTGCTTCATTATAGCTTTCCCTTTAGTGTTTTTAGCCTTCCTCTTGTTTTTCCACTTCTGGGGAGAAACGTGGTGGGCTTCTGGGATAAGGGCAGTGCCAGCTGGACGTAAGTTATGAGTTGCAAGCAGTAAGTCTCGATTCTGCTCTGCCCTAAGTAGGCATGATATCAGATCGGAAAATTTCGTGAAATTGCGTTCACGATACTGCTGCATGAGGATTGCATCTTTCTCGTGAAACGAGGTAAATGTCTTTTCCAACATGCGTTGTTCTGTCACTTCTTCACCGCACAACTTCAGGCGTGAGGTGATGTTATGAAGCGCAGAATTGTACTCAGCGACGGACTTATAGTCCTGAAGTCTGAGGTTTTCCCACTCATAACTGGCACGCGGTAATATAACATCAATTTGATGTTTATACCGAGCTTCCAGCGTTGTCCACGGGTCCTTTGGATCCTCAACCGTTAAATATTCGGCCTTTAAGGTCCGATCGATATGTTTCCTAATGTAGATTATGGCTTTCGCCTTATCTACATCGGATACAGTGGTTGTAGGGCTGCTGCTAGTTGTAGCAGAAGCTTCGGCCGCTGCGGGGGCCGAGGAAGGAGCCAAAATGGACCCAAGGAGGGCCATCGAACGCAAGTGGAACTTCAGGTCCACTCGCCAACTCAGGTAATTTTTCCCTGCAGAGTCAAGGACTTCGAAATCGACGCTTGCCAATTTTGCCATTTATCTACGCAATTTAAAATGAGCATGAATTAATTAAAATTCAAAATTCATGCATAAAGAAATAAACAAGTAAAAATGCGGGGATCGGCCAGATACCCAATAAAAAATACACAGTCCAAAGTTCGTTTACAGTCCATAAAAGAAAAGAAAAATACAACTTCGGAAACCCAAAGTGGGTCCCAATATCTTCGTCTTCATATGCTGACGCACCGAGCTTTGGCTTTTTATACAATTTTCCTCACTTACAAATTCTCTCAAAAGAAAATAAAAGTGCAAGGAATGTAAATATGTATACAATGGCCGATCCCGAAAAGCACATTTTTACTTGTTTAAACATCCACGCAGTTCTAAATATGCTACAGGCACAAAAGAAACAACCACGCATGTATATGCATATATAATATGGAAAAATAGACTATAAAATATAATAATCTCTCGGACCACGGGGAGCCGTCATACACCGTTAGGTTAGTTGACTAACGGCAGAGCGGTCGCAGGATCCTTAAGATAATTATATTTTGAAAAAATCCTAATATTCCATAAATTAATAATAATGCAAGAGTGTTATAATTTTAGCAATATGACGCGAAAAGCTCATAACAAAGAATTAAAATAAATTAATATTTTTAATGGGGCTGCAGGCCCATAAATATTAATCATTTTAATATATTATGTATATTTGGGCTGCAGGCCCATTTGCCAAAAATTAACAAATTAATTATAGCAATTTGAATTAACATGGCATCAGGCCCAATTTTGTCAAATTAAAATATTGTTAATATTTGGGCTTCAGTCCCGGTTTCAAAATGTTAATTGACACATTAAAAATTGCAATCGGATGTACTGGGCTTCAGCCCCCCCCCCCCCCCCCCCATCCGGGTGAAGGATATTAAGTGGTATACAGAAAATTAACCTTAGCTAGGATTTTAGAACAACTTTAAATGGTTGACATTAGGTTCCAAGTCACTTGGTCCAACATGTATATATCTACTCTTTTGTACTACATGTTATTTTACATGGACAGACAACCAACTAGTTAGCCTATTTAGATATGTGTGTCCAGCTGAATACACCAAGTGCAACAGAGAGATTGCAACAGAAGTCCTGATAAGGATTGGTGCACAGAAATGTCGCAACATCCTTTTTGATATGTCTAACTCTTTGATTTCAATGGTTCATAACTCAATTCGCCCTTATAATAGTTTTTGTCCTGTTTTCCAAGCTGACTGTTTGGTCATAGCAACAATAATGTTTTATGTAAGTCTTGTTCACATGATGGAATTGTGACTATTTGATCGGATTACAGTAACGAAACACTTTTACATTAAGGCACATTATGCGTATATTATAGATGACTCATTCTGTTGCATACATTAAAAGAAATTCTGAGGCTGAGTGGGCTTCCTGAAGTATGCATATGCTTAAAATATATATTGATCAAATCATGTTTATCAATATATATTGTAATATTCTACGGGTTCAAAAGAGTTTACCTCTAGATCAAGGATCTAGGGAAGATTGTAAAAAGAGAAGATCCGTAGAAAGCAAAATCCACGCTCCTAATACGCCAAAAAGGATCACCGCAACGGATCGCCGCAACAATAGATTCCTTCGCGCGTTTAGGGGTTTGATTTGTGAGGGGAGACGGGATGAAGAGCTCAAGAGATGAGAGCGTTACGTGCTGATAACGTGTTAGAGAGTAATCAAACTCAAGAAGGAAAATAGTGATAGGAATTCTTAGAGATAGAATGAGTAACCATGGCCATAGGCCATGGTTCTCTATATATTAATTTAGAAGGGGAGATGAAGGGCCTCTAGGAGACCAAGAGTCTCCATTACCCATAGTAATGGGACTAATGAATGGGTAATGAAGGAGGGGAGGCAAAAAGCCTCCCTCATTCATAACATTATTATTATTATTATTATTATTATTATTATTATTATTATTATTATTATTATTTATTTATTTATTTCTTGAGAATCCAACCAAAGTGACAGGGCTGCATTTTTGGTGGATCAAATATGAATTGCTAGAGTTGGGTGGTTCATCTACTAAGTTGCTGCTGCAAATTAAGATAATGACATCCTGACCTATTTATATCAGTTTAGTTTTGAACACACATGCAAATTTTTGAACACCCATACAATGCTAATGGTTCTACTTTAAGAGTACTACAATTTTTTGGAATAAAATGTCAAATTCGTTAGTGTTTCTATCAACATGAGCTAACTTGTGGTTACTGTGACATATTTATATCAGTTTAGTATTGAGTTTAAATATGTACAACTAACAAAAAGAATTAGCACTCTGTGGAAATAGAAATAGTGATAATACATGGCTATTTAATGGCTATTTAAACTAATTTGCCCTTCTTTTTTGGCATTTCCCCTTTTTCGGTTTGAATATTTTTAAAGTTTCTTCTATTTATTTTTTTGTGTGTCATAGTCTGGGGAACCCAAAGGCTTCATGTCCTACGCTCAGAACCTAAAAATACCAAGTTGCCTAAAAATATCGATGCTGAATGCCCATGCATTTGGAATCAGTTGCAGCAATATTGTGGAAGTCATCTCAAGCAGCACATAAGACAACATATTTCATCGATTTACTTCTATCTTATGAAAACTCAAAATTATTGATGGGATCGTTCCAATAAACTCTCAAACTTTGCATTGTTTCTGGGCTTGCCATTGTTTTGCCTTTATTTTTTTATTTAAAATTATTTTTAAGAACTCCACTTATCTTCTTTTCCTGTAACTTTCTGGTGGGGCTGATTAGAGTTTATAAGTGCATGATTGATTTTTTTTACATATTAATGTGCATTATTTTTGTAGAATTGTTATTTGGTTGTCTCTAAGTAATATGTGATATGTGATAATGATATGGAAATTGGTGGAGAGTACTGAGTGTTGATCATCTGTTGGAGCTTTGAATTCGATGGATTTGACCATTGTTATTATTTGTTTGTGGCAAGCTTCGCTATAGAAATGCAGTTTTAGGGGATCGAGGGGCTGAGCATGGTGCTGGAGGACCCGCCAATGAGGGCGGAGGTCACTGGATGGTACGCTAGCAACAAATTAGCATTAAAAAAATTTAAGTTAATATCCTCAACGAAAAATACCATTAGGTTTATTGTTTTGCGCCGAAGGCGCCTGTGCCATTTTTTACGCTAATTTGTTGTTCCGCACCGAAAGCGCATGTGCCGAATTTACCGAATTTGTTGTTCTGCACCGAATTTGTTGTTCCGCGTCGAAGGCACCCGCGTCGAATTTGTTGTTCGATGCTGAATTTGTTGTTCCATTAAATTTTTTTACGCTAATTTGTTGTTCTGCGCCGAAAGCACCCACGCCGAATTTGTTGTTCCGTGCCAAAGGCTCCCGCGCCGAATTTGTTGTTCTTCGCCGAAGGCGCCCGCGTGTTGTTCCTCACCGAATTTGTTGTTCCGTGCCCAATTTGTTGTTCCGACCCGAAGGTGCCCGTGCCGAATTTGTTGTTCCGCGCCAAATTTGTTGTTCCGCGTCAAATTTGTTGTTCTACGTCGAAGGCGCCTGCGTCGAATTTGTTGTTCCATTCCGAAGGTGCCCGCACCTATTTGTTGTTCCATACCGAAGGCGCCCACGCCCAAAGTGCCCGTACCGCTAAATATTTTTACGATAATTTGGTGTTCTTTTAAATTTTGGATGTGAAAATAATTTTTTGAGGAATAAAGACTTCGTGGGGGAAATCTTAAATGAACCGTGCCCGCGGGCACGGGTTATGACTAGTACATATATATATATATATATATATATATATATATATATATATATATATATATATGTATGTATGTATGTATGTATGTATGTATGTATGTATGTATGTATGTATGTATGTATGTATGTATGTATGTATGTATGTATGTATATATATTTGTATGTATGTATGTATATGTATACATATGTATGTATGTATATGTATATATATATGTATGTATGTATATGTATATAGATATATGTATATATATATATGTACTAGTCATAACCCGTGCCCACGGGCACGGTTCATTTAAGGTTTCCCCCGCGAAATCTTTGTTCCCCAAAAAATTATTTCCACAACCAAAATTTAAAAGAAAAACAAATTATCGTAAAAATATTTAGAGACACGTGCATCTTCGGCATGGGCGCCTTTGGCGCAGAACAACAAATTCGGTGCGGAACAACAAATTCGATGCGGGCGCCTTCGGCGCGGAACAACAAATTCGGCACGGGCGCCTTCGACGCGAAATAACAAATTCCGCACAGGCGCCTTCAGTGCAGAACAACACGCGAGCACCTTCGACGCGGAACAACAAATTCGGCGCGGGCGCCTTCGACGCAGAACAACTTATTAGCATAAAAAATTTAGTGGAACAACAAATTCGGAACAGAAAAATGCGTGAGCGCATTCGACATAGAACAACAAATTCGACGCAGGTGCCTTTGACGCGGGACAACAAATTAGCGTAAAAAAATTGCACGAGCGCCTTTGGCGCGGGACAAAAAATAAGCGTAAAAAAATTTTGCGAGCGCCTTCGACGCGGAACATAAAATCTCAATGTATTTTTCGGTGTAGGTATTAACTTAAATTTTTTTATGCAAGTTTGTTGTTCCGCTGAATTTTTACGCTAATATTTTTACTTTTTTTAAATTTAATGGATCATGTTCCTCCACATTCTTTTCCAAGACACTTTTAATTTCAAAGTTTTGGTTCCCAAGACACTTTCCCCCCAAAATTTATTCTCCACAATCTTTCCTAATACACTTTTAATTTCAAAGTTTTGGTTCCCAAGACACTTTTCCTCCCAAAATTTAAGTTTTCCAACTAAAATTTTCACAAAATCCAATCTCAACCATTGATTTACCAAGATCAAATCTCATCCACTCTTTATCTTGTCCTAGTCAGCCCTAGAATTCAAAAAAAGGTTGTCAAATATATAATAGATCATAACACGTGCACATGGGCACGGTTCATTTAAGATTTTCCCCGCGAAATATTTGTTCCCCGAATTTTTTTTTAAAAGAACAACAAAATAGCGTAAAAATATTTAATGGCACGGACGTCGAAACACTTAAAATACTTCAGTGAAGATTCTAAAATATAATAATATAAGAAGAATCTAAAATGGAAAATATTGTCCAAATTATGTGACAATACATACTTCATCTCGTATTATTGTGTTCGAGAGGAAAAAACGTGTAGTATTTTTACCCCATTTTGGTCTCTGGTATCACATATCAGATTAAACTTGCCACAATTGAATGCACACAACTTTACAAGTGGTTTCATGTGCTCATTGCACACAACTTTACACTTGCCACAATCAAACACAATGCGCATAACTTTCCTCCATGTAAACATGCAAAGGATATAGTCGTACTCAGTGATTTTTTGAAGGGAGTTTTCCCCAAATCATATTTTCAGTCAAAATAGTACTTAAGATAACATTTTTTTACATCGACTTATAATAATATCACACAACATAAACTATATGCTAAAAGGAAAAAACCCTTAACTATGAACAAATATACACAAAAATACATTTTGGATTGAACAACCATGCAGTCCAATTTCAAAAACACCATCTCTCACATAGGCATTTAAAACCAACAAAATTTACATATGAAGCTAGGGCCGTGTGTCCTGAGAATAAAAAATAAAATCATAGATTAGAATAGAAAAATTAGAAACGAAGATATATCTAATTACTTTGTACAACTCACTTTTTTTACCTTCATCATGTTTAAGCAGAAAACCTTTTCATCATCACATTATAAAAAGATGACGTGTCAAGCTCAATCCAAAGTGGAGAGTTAATGGGATGAGCAATAACCTAGATAAATTAAGAACATAAATATCTTAGAAAAATTAATATATATTTGATAATATGGAAAAATTTAAATTTATACATTTATTTACCTTTTTTCGTTGGAGTGGTGGAGGTCGTGCTTTCTTACTTTAGATAGAGACTTAAAAACTGCAAGCTAAAGGAACACTTTAATACAATAACTTGTCGTGTAACGATTTTTTTGGTTCTCTTTGCAACTAAAAATGATGAACTCATCATGCACCTTATCTTGGATCATTGTACTTGTGTTTTTTTTACTTCAAGCATCAAAAATCCATACCATAACCAAAGCCAGAGCATGAACATTAGTAGAAATATCAACAAAATCCATAATTCATAATTCCAAATGCAGCTGCATATAGTTTTATACTCCAAAGCTAACCATCCCTGGCAATTGCTAATACAAAAGAAAATCAACAATTCCACGACACTGATCATAACCACCTAACAACTAAATAAAAGGTACAACAAAAAATAAGTTTCCAAGTATTGCAACCTGCAAATGTCTAAAATCCCATCTACAGTTAGCCACAAATCCAAACTGAATTGAGAATCATATCCAAATCGATCGCCAACAGAGGGTACTTCTTCAACATGAAGCTCTCCATCTTATTCCATGGCTTCTCCTTAAAATCCAGCCGATGCATCTTTGACAACATCGAACAATTCACCAATGGAATCCACAGAGCATGACATACTGCTGTAAAAGTAAATAAAAATGTAAATGTAAATTAAAATCAAAATGTAAATGTAAATCAAACAATAACAAAGATCACCTACACACACAGTCAATAACTAAGCCAAATTAAAACGTACAACAAATCCAGATTCTACAACTCTACGTAGAGTCCATATTTCAGGCAAAGCATATCAAAAATTGTATCCATTGCAAAAATTCTCAATTTTTGATAAAACAAAGCATATCAACAATAACATGATGTTGATGCCATTCTCAATTTTTGTATCCAAAGCATAACAATAAGATTTGTATCCTTTGCAACAATAGAATTTTGTAATAAAGCACATCAAAAATGATATCTGGATTCAATATCAAAATGGTATGAAGAATGCCCACGGCATATCAAAAATGATATCAGAATTCAACATCAAAATGCCCAAATCATATTAGGAATCAAGACATGATAGAATGGCATCGACACCAGAATTTTGCAAAATGAAGAACCAAGACATACCATTTTCACCAATTTACAGGCAAATGCTTAACAAAAAAATCATCTCTACATGCAAATTAAAAAATCATCTCTACAGGCAAAAAAGATCATCTAAAACAAAACATGTGCATCCACATCTTTATAGGCTATATGCATCAAAATTTTGGAGCGGGTATAGGCAAAAAAATCATCTAAGACCGAACATGTGCACAACATCTCTACATGCTAAATGCATCAAAATTTTGGAGTGGATACAGGCTGGGCATATCAGGCACGATGTGAATGAATAGCTCAGGTTGGGCATCCAACTTGCTCTTGTCTGTAAGGCTCTCAAATTGGATCTTGTCCAATGCCTATTAACAAACCATGTTAAGTCAATACTAAGACATCTTAAACGCAATGAATGAAAATCTCTAAAGTACGGAGTTGAAGCAAATAATCAAGAGTATCTTAAGCGCAATGTTCTAATCTTTGATGTACCTTGATGTTTTCTTTGATGTATCAAGTTTGTTCACTGGAACCAATTATTACGACTTCTATGTAATAATTAAATTTAGTTTAATTCTTTGAAGTATCAAGTTTGGAATCTTTGGATGACTTTTCAGGATGGTTCTATGTAATAATTTAAGTTTATTTGGTTGGATTGGTGGGAAAAGATAGCATCACAAACTGGAAAAGCAAGCATCACATCAGAGGTTATGTTGAGAAAATCTCAAACATAATCTCAAATTGATTTAAAACAAAAATCATCCGAATATGACATTGATCTTTAAAACAAAAATCCTCTGAATATGAACAAATTGATTTAATTCATTCATGAAAACGTGCCACTAATTGAGTTGGTTAGAACTAAAATACAATGTTAAAATTAGAGAAGAAATCATCTGTATATTGTGTGTTGATTATTCACAAAGATGGTAGAAACATCTGTTTATCAAAGATGCAATAAACTCAAAGAGAAACTTTCAAAAATAGAAGCTATATTAACTCCCTTAAATAAATTCCTTAATAAACTTTAACCAGAAAACTCCTACTTACAGTTATATTTCTCAACAATAATTGAAAATCAAATGATCTTCCAAGCTATTGCTTTTTTTGACAACCCCACTTAAGAACAACATTACTCTAGCTGGCCAAATAATGGAAAAAATAATCTATTTCATGTGTTGGGGTTTCAAGTCAAATTGTTGTCCCATTAAGTTGTAATAACCTCCTCAAAATAAAGGGAAGATCTCTATCTTGTAATGAAATTAGTATGGCTGTTGTTTCATTATTTATTTTTTTTAAAGACTACCAATATCATTTCTCAAGCCTACATGCTTAACCAGCTTTTGAAAATGAAATTTTTGCAATTTTCTTTTGCTTGAGCATTTGGCATATTTGTCTAATAATCAAGAAATAAAGAACTTCATATCATAATACTTTATGCTAAGTTTACAAATACTTTGTTGGAAAAATTTATCCTAGAAGCAAAACCTGATTCCTCTGTTCGTCTGACCACATTGTGTGACACTATTTTACTACAACCAATTTCAGAAACTAACACAATGGAGCATCATGTTAAGATGTAAGGGCTTAAAACACGGTAATCACCTTATTGTTAGGGACTTCAATTCTTTGAGAAGTTTCCTGTTGATATGCAGGAGGAAGATTGCCTTGTTAAGAACCACCTTCAGTAGAATTTTGAAGAATCTCGATAGGCCCATGCTTAATATTCTCCATGTGGGTAAGTTGCAAATTCCCCACTAATGTGGCTTCTTCATTTTGCATGTCTTAGCCTCCATCCGCACCTGAGGAGCAAAGAAACCAGAGTATAAGCATACTTTTGCTTATTTAAATTTGTCAGAATCAAAATAGAAATATCCAAGCTCATCAAGTGATCTTATTTGTGCATAACCGGTTATTATACACACATGAACTTGTTGACCAGCCTAACAAAATTTCTCCAACATTCCTCATCACATCTAAAGCAGTAGGTCTCCAACAATTTTTGTTCTCATAGCTTGCAAATGTATATCAAAAAACTTGCACCCAAAAGTTAGTGGGAAATTCAAACCTATGCAACCAAATTCAAACCTTGCACCCAAACCGTATATATTGTTTTCTAATATTATTGTTATAACAATTTTTGTCAGCAAAGTGCTTTCATACAACTTTCATATAACAATTATGTAGGGTTTGCAAACATTTGGGCGTGTATATTTAGTGTCCAGCTTTCATATAACAATTTTTGGGTGTATATATTAATGTACATACAAACATTTGGGTGTATGTATTTACACACATACATACATGTCATAAAATAATTTTTGCTCAGCTTTCATATAACAATTTTTGTCAGCAAAGTGCTTTCATATAACTTTTATAAACACAAATGAAACATGAATCCACATGCGATCACCTAATTTTTTTCAACTTTTTATCCTTAAACCTAAACCCTTAACCCACAGTTGTATACCCTGCAAACACAAAAATGATCCTGAAAACTGCATATCATTGTGATTTTTGATGAGATGCATATTCATTCAGAAACCATCCTGAAACCATGCAGTTTTGAAGAAGAGAGCAATATGCATATCATCCTGAAAACATCCTGAAACCATGCAGTTTTGAAGAAGAGAGCAATATGCATATCATTTATGAAGAGAGCAATATTGAAAACTGCATATCATCCTGAAAACTGCATATCATTGTGATTTTTGATGATATCCTGAAAACTGCATGGTTTCTGAACTGAAAACACATTACAATGCCTTCTGAAAATCCTCAAAACTGCATATCATTCTTTGGATGAGAGAATGAATCAACACAACATATAAGTTATCAGTTCATCAAAATTGGATCAAAAAATGAACTGGGTATGCATAATTAGCTGAAAAACAATGTAAAAACATCTCTAGGTGAATTTGTTATCTTGATTACGTCTCAGCTTTAGAGAGAACAAAAATTTGCTCATTGCTCATACCGAAAATCAACAAACATATAATTATTTAGTTTTTGGCCACAAACAAAACAGACGAACGGGAGAAATTACCACTGAAAGCAGCATGAGAGGAGCTTGAAGAAGAGAGCAAAGAATCAAAGTCTCAGCAGAGAACCCTCCTCCATCATTCGGCAATAAAACAGTCATCTCTAAGCACCCATAAACTCTTCTTCCAGCCATCTCTTTTCTATGTTTTCTTGTCTTCAGATGAGAGAGCAAAAAGATCTGACTTTTATCTCTCTCTCTTTTCTAAAACCCAGAAAAATTCACACCAATCATCTTCTTTCCGAGCAGTGATAAGATCCAGCGGCAGACATCATGTTTTTCTCTCAGCCTGAAAAGGGTTGGATTAAAACCTGGGGTGAGAAAATTTGATGATGGGTCAGAAAATTTTGAAGAGAATAATACCAAAAATAAAAAAATTTGATAATAAATTCTGCTAATAATTAGATAGGAACACATTAATAAGATCAAATTACTTGAACTTGTTGGGGAGGTTCTTGAGCATAACGGTGGTCCTGGCGCCTTCGTCAGACTGTTGGAATTCCAGTTGAAATTTTTTGATATAAGCAGCTTGAATTTTCCAACTTGAATGAATGTTGCTCATTTAATATCAGTTGCTCATTTCAGTTGAGAGTTCACATTTAATGAATGAATAACATTTTTGAAAACTTAATGCTAGGGAGTTCACATTTTTTGAAAGTTGACAGGATAATATCCTAGGGAGTTCATAGTAAGTTGTTGAAAACTGAAATGAGTTCACATTTATTATCCTAGGGAGTTCACATTAAGTTGACATCCTAGGGATAATATCATGATAGAGTTCAAAAACTCCCTAGGATGTGAACTCTATCATGTCAGTTTGCTCATTTCTGGTTTCAAAAACTTAACATTTTTGTGAACATCCTAGGGATAACATTTTTTGAAAACTTAACATTTTTGAAAACTTAATGTGAACTCCCTAGGATAATATCAGTTGCTCATTTCAGTTGAGAGTGCACATTCAAGTTGGAAAATGAGCAACTGATATTAAATGAATGTCCAAGTTGCTCATTTCAGTTTGCAAAAAAAACATGGAGAAATCAGTTTGGGATAATGGACCGAAAGTTTAAATTTTAAATTGGGCTATAAGCATCAGGATATAACCATGCGCTGGAGGAGGTAGAAGCTGGAGGTTAGTGTTATTTAGTGTTATTTATGACACTAAGTTCATATTTTTGACAGGATAAATAAACACATGAGGATAAATAACACTCAACTTTCAAAACTCTCATATTTTATTTTATATCAGGATAAATAACACTAAATAACTGATATTAAATGAATAACACTGCTTTTCGTGAGAGGTAGAAACAGGATATGAACTTAGTGTTATTTATCCAGCTTCCAGCTTCTACGAAAAACAGGATATAAAGTTGAAATTCAAATGGACTGAACTTGCTTATAACCATGTTTAAATTGAAACTGAAATCAGATTGTACATCATTCTCAAGCTCAATTCAGTTTGTGAGAGTTCACATAAATTGGAATAAAGTTTAAATCCTGTCAAGCTCAATCCTGTCAAAAAATGTGAACTCTCACAAACTTGAGATATGGTTGTCGGATTTATGTTGAGGAGAAGAAAAAGAATTGAGGATCAGGATTTAAATCGGAATTTTGAATACACATACACTAAGTTCGTTAGCAACTAACTGAGACTGTATACACATACAATATGAACTTAGTGTATGTGTATTCAAAAAAATTAGTCCATGTCAACAGGATATTCATTCAAATTTTGACAGGATCAGGATTTAAATTGAGGATCATAAATTGAGGATCAGGATCAGGATTCACTTTAAATCCATGTCAACATTCAATGAGAATTTCAAGTTAACAAAGTGTGCTTCTCTTCAGGATCAGTATTTTGCAACTTTAAATCCTGTCAAACTGAAATCGGATTTATGTCAAGTTTGTGAGAGCTCAATTCTTTTAATATAAGCATCAGGATTCACCAATTCTCAAAGACGCAAACTAAACCAATTCCCAAAGACTCAAAGATTTCAGTTGCTCACCAAAGATTCACCAATTCTCTCAAATGTTGAGGTGAAGAGGACGTGATGAAGATAGAAGCACTGCAATGTGAGGATAAAGTAAAAGAAAAAAATGTGAGGGTGACATAAATTAAAAGAAAAAGAATTGAGGAGAAGAGGAAGAGCTTGAGGAGAAGAGGAAGAGCTCACCAATCCTCGTGATGTGCTTGCTCTTCTTGCTGTTCTTCATAGAAGCTGGAGAGGTAGAAGAGGGTGCCTCTTGCTGTTTTTCGTAGAAGCTGGAGGAGGTAGAAGCTAGAGGAGGGTGATCTACTGTGCGCTGATTGCTCATGGCGCGAAAAATAAGCTGCAGCGTAACCCTCAAATACAGATGAAAATGTGATGGGATCAAAATTTCCATTTCCCTCTCAATGTGATATGATCTAATCCTCGTTCCCTCCAAATGCGATCAGCTGCAAAAGGAAATTTTGAATTTCAAAATTTAAAATACAAATTGATTTGATTTCTTATCTTATCCAATATCTCATATCTCAATTTATCATACCCCATATACAAAAGATTCTATATAAACAAAAACACCCAATTACACATAACCAAATTCTCTTATCCATTATCTCTTATCCATTATCTCTTATCCAAAATCTCTTATACAACAATACACATATCCACATACAACAATACACATAACCAAAATCTCTTATCCAATTTCTCTTATCCAAAAACCCATGATAACATCCCTGTTTTATAATATAGATATATGGATCTTCGGTTGCGAAAAAGAGGCTTTTCGCACCGTGCGAAAAGATTTTTATCTTTTTTTTGAAAAAAATTTCAAAAATTATTTTTTTGATGTTTAATCCATACAATTATATACCCCAAGGAAAATAATGGGTGAACCCGTTGGGGATTAGAGCACCCATCCACCCGTTATAAATTTAACGGTCTCAAAACGTGTGAATTTGATGAAATGCCTTGATCGAAGGCCAAATGACATTATTTCTCAACGATTATTTTTTGAGGGGTATAACAACATATAATGAGGGTGGAAAAAAGAATTTTTGAAAAAAGAATTTCAAAAAAAACTAAAAACATTTTCGCACGGTGCGAAATGTTCTCATTTGAAAATTTTCATATATATATATATATATATATATATATATATATATATATATATATATATATATATATAATATGCATATATGAAAAAGAAAGAAAAGACCTCCATATGAAAAATGGATACGATCCATGGCAACGACACTACCCACGAGTATCCAACATAAGTTTTAACAGTAAACTTCATCGTTGGTGTTATACTCGTCAAGCAATGCCACCCTACATCTAAGAGTCCTTATAGGCTATGTCTTGGGTGTGGTACCTTGAACTCATTTTCAATGAGATGGAGAAAATCAATCCTAGATGATATCATGTTACATGGAAAAGTGGATTCGTTTTGGTTGAATTTCTTGAAAGTTCTCCGTATATGCTTCAATATTTAATCATAACACTTACATGATGGTGTAGAAGTCGTTGCTATAATTTTCATTGGACTTGAATTGTTTAGTCTAAGAATGACTATATGCAAGTGTTTGTTGTAATTTATAATACTCTGTTTTTGCATGTGGTATGAAATTGACTTCGTTGTATGCTTTTGATTATAACAAAAGGGGAAGAATATTGAGAAGATTTGGTTGAATGATGTGCTTAATGCTTAATGTGCCTAATGAATAAAGTGAACATGTGAATATTGTGCTCAATGAATATTTGTTCAAGGGGGAGCATAAATAAAGGGGAAGCATGAATATAGGGGGAGCATGCATACATGTTGAACATCATTGCATATCATTGTATTTGTATTAATTCCTCCACCATCACACTTCACACACACATGTCACGATGATATTATTTGGTTCGTTATTGCTCAAATCTTATATTGGTTTGTCATAATCAAAAGGGGAGATTGTTGGATACAACGTGTAGTTGGATACAACAATCGATGACTTCGTGTTTGATGATAACAAATGTGTGTGAACGATTTGATGTGGGTACTAAGTGTTTTCAGGAGTGACAAGCTTGTAAATACTCAAAGGGGGACTTAGTCAAAGTGATGGAGAAATTCCAAGTCATATGCAAAGAAGACTTATGTCAAAGTGATGGAGAAATTGCAATTCATTTGCAATTTGCACTTAGTCAAATATGAAGCGATCTGGAGAGATCGCATTCATATCAAAAGTGATTGAACCAAATCTCATGCAAATCAATTTGTGATTAAATGCGATCCAATTCAAATCCCATTGCCATTCAAATTCAAATCTTATTGCAATCCTAATTCAAACTCCATATCCTATTGTGATTAGAAGAGATCTTACATATGATTACTCCAAATCCTATTCAAGTTAGGATTCCATCCAATCTCCATATTTTATGTGATTTTATTTGAGCCTAATTGATTCCCTCTTCTCCTATATAAACTCACATCCAATGGGGAGTCTTTCATGCGGCCAAAAACACAATTCAAGAGGGGTGCGGCCAAAACCCTATTGCATACCATTACCGCAACTCCCATTGCCAAAAGCCTCCCTCAAGTAACCTTGCGCAAGAATTGAAGCCAACCATTGCCGCAACTCTACAAGAAGGCTACATCTTCAACTTTGCGCAAAAGCAACAAGGAGCTTCATCCAGAAGGAGCTTCAAATCTCTCAATGTCACGCCTCGCTTCCCAAAACGGCGAAAGCGAAACGTGACTAAGGACCTCTTGGGCCGGAGCCGTGAGGCTCGGACCCAATAAGCGTCTGTATGGTTACCATTTAAAAATTACAGGTTCTTGCATATATATAATTCAGAACAACAAAAGTACAGAAAGAAAGGATGCATCTATATTACAAAAGAGGGAGGTTTTTGAATCTTTGTCCTATGTGGCAATGTCACATCGCCACATGGGACAACCTTCTTAAACCCAAAACCTAAAAAACACAAAACTCCACCCAACCCTCAAAAACACACCCAAAACCAAACACCCAAAATCACACCCCCAAGCAAAAAAACCAAAAACCCCAAGACACTACACACACTCAAACCCACCATTCTCATTTTCACCCGTTTTTGCACTCATCGAAACACCCGTCTAAAAAATTGAAACAAAAAAACACAGTGAATGTGCAATCAAAGAGGCGGGCTGAGCTTTTTGGGCGTCCGTTTCAATTAACCCCTCAAGCACAGATCCGAAGGCGCCCGCGCCGAATTTATTGTTCCTTGCCGAAGGCGGCCGTGCCTCTAAATTTTTTTATGCTAATTTGTTGTTCTTTTAAATTTTGGCAGTAGAAATATTTTTTTTGGGACAAATATTTTGCGGGCAAAAATTTTGAATGCCCCGTGCCCGGGGCACGGGTTATGACTATTCACTTATATAAAGAGATAACATCCAGTGAGTACAAAAGTCTAAAAGAAGCCCAGTGTGGCAACAACTACAGAAAGAAAGTAAACTAAAAGTAGTAACCTCTGAAAGACAGCGACGGAAAAGACCCCTGCGTCTGGTCCTCGTCAGGAACGTGCTCCGGGTCGTCGTCCTCTGGCTAAAGTACTCAGGTACGTCCGGCTCGTCTATGTACTCTGGCTCAACACCTGACGTACAGCACCCAAGAGAAAAGGAACTGTACGTCAGGTAAAGTCTACAAAGAAGGGTTAGACTCTATTGCAAGTGCAATGTAATTAAAGCAACATTTTACTGGTTGATTAACATGCTGGGGTTATGACATGGCGGATATACTATACAGAAAGTAAAACGGTGCTGGAAAGTAAACGAGACAGACAGTAGCCGTAGCGTGTGCTACCGGCTACATGACTTAGCTGAACAGGACAGGACAAGACAAGATAAGACACGTGTGACTCAAAGGGTTCACGCCTTACGGTTTGAGGGCGGGTAGACCCTCTCCTCGTGCGACCGCTCAACCCTACCAGAAACCCAAGTGCTCAAGACAAGACAATGTAGGACCACTCATTCTGCTAGGTGAGTGCCTCTATCCCCACGGTCTGTAGCGTATCTCTCACTCTGCAGGTGAGCGACGAACGTCCCGTAGGTGAATCTATACCACTGTATAGGACCACTCACTCTGCTAGGTGAGTGCATATATCCTCTCGGTCTGCTGGGACACTTATTCCGCTAGGTGAGTGTTGAGCTTCCCGCAGGTGAAACTATAACATAGGTACACTCGCTCTACCTAGACGAGTGCCTCTATCCCCATGGTCCGTAGCGTACCGCTCACTCCCTTGGTGAGCGACGAACATTTTGTAGGTAAAACCGTAACAGAGATCACTCCCTCTAGCTTAGGGAGCATCTGAAATGCCCAAAGGCTTTTGTAACAGGACATGACATGACAAGTATAAGGGATTGTTCTTCTAGGGGGGTCCACACGCACGCACACACAGGAAAACCCCAAAGTATCAGTTGTTGTTGTTGTTGTGCTTAGACTTCGTCGTCAAGTCTAAGCTGTCAAGGGGGTCCCGGACGCTATCATTTCACGTCTGGTTCTCTTTAAACGTACTTTAACTTTCTAAGAAGTAGATGACCTAAACGTGGCCGAAAGTACACAAGTGTAAACACTTGCCTGCGGTGGCGAGTGTGTCGTCTGTCCGGAGCGTCCCGTCGAAGCGGTGCATCAGCGAGGGTCCGTCTGAAACGGTCAACGGTGATGTCAGGACACGTTTTTTCATTATTCCTATTAGAGTTCATTTCTAGGTTCAACGGGGCTATCCTAGTAGTTAAAGTCACGTTTTTGTTTTGGTTCAGCCTAGTCGACGATCTATCCTATATGCACAGATATTCAATCCATCGTCGATGTCTAATATTTTGTAAAGTTTTAAAGGAGCAGAAATGAAATTTAGTTATTGTTGACGATTTTTAGATTAGGTTTCCGATTTGCTACAGTGGAGGTTCTTACTACACGTTAGAGGACTAACCTGTTGACGTTGATTGCAAAGTAGATGCCGGGTCTGAACGGTGATGGATCTGCATCATCTGCAACGTCTCGTCCATAGGCGAGACACTTCCAGATAGCAAGGTGGAGGCACGAACAGCGAGCACATGTCGGGATTTCTCCCGTTGCAAGTAGCGCAATGGATCTACACGGCAGCAGCAACGTCGGGGAAACACACGTAAGTTCGGAGATGTGCGTGAACTCCTAGGATCCAAGAGACTGCCAGAGATTGAAGGAGGTCAGTGGGGGTTACTCATCCCGGTGGGTGGCCAACGGTGTCAGCGCACGGCGGTGGGCGGCCGTGAGAAGACGAAGAGGACAGATTCGTGCGACGGTCGTTGTCGCACGTCGCAGCAGAAAAGCAGTGATCAGAGGAGTCAAAGGGGACTTGCAGTAGTTAAAAGAGTTCAAGGGTATCTAATGATGGTGGAGTGGTCGCTGGAAGTGGTCGGAGATGGCCGGGCATCGGTGTTGTAGAACAGTACACAGATCTGCCAAAAACAGCTGCTAGGGCTTGGTTTCAACTGGTTTTCCAGGAGTTAGATATGAGGGAAGAGAGTAAGGGGAATTGCAAATGATAGGGGGGTTCTATGGGAGTCCAACGGTGGTAGAGTTGTCACCGGTGGTGGCCGGAGGTGGCCGGGCATGGCGTTTTTTCGTCGATGGACAGATCTGTCCAAACTGTCGTTTGTGTTGTGTTTGAGAGTGTTTTGAGGGAGATAGAGAGTAGAGGAAAGGGGAAGGAGAGTTGCAGGTGATAGGGAGGTCAAAGAGGAGTCAAGTGGAGGCAACGGCGGTCGGAGGGGGCGCCGGAGTGGCGGCGGCGGCTGTTTTTCGACGAGCATGCACAGCATCAACAGAAATCCGGCCTGGGCTTGTTTAAGGGGGTTTTTGAAAGCTTTGGAGAGGGGTTTTTGAAAGCTTTTGAGAGGGGAAGAGGGAGGAGATTAAGGTGGTGGAGTGGCCGGAGATGAGGGGAGGTCGGTGGTGGTTGCCAGAGCTCGAAGGAAGAAGCATGTCGGTGGCTATGGGTTGATTGCGTGAGCATGCTAGGGTTTCGGCCTGGTTGTTTAAAAGAAGATGAAGTTGCTAAATATTGTTTTAAAGAGGGTAAAAATAAGGGGTGACTAGGAGAGAGGGTGAGTGAGGGGGTGTACAAAGTGGGGAAAATCTGGGTGAGGGTAGTGGCAGAATCAAATTTTCATGATACATACAAATCCCATTAAGATTTGATTAGCAATTTGAATTTGAATTTGATTAGGCTTAATGGGCTTGAATTTTGATTAGTGAATTGATTGGGCTAGGGGTGTCAGAAAATTACGAAAAAAATATCGGAACGACCGTGACGAAGAGAGGCTCGGCGGTACGGTGGTCAATCATGCGTTTGGTCCACGGAGAATGAACTAAAAATAAAAAGATCATGCGACTAAGTCTAAAGCTATGACGATCCTGCTATCAAACCTGATTTGTGGGAGAACAACCCGTGAAATAACGTTCACGAAAAATCCCACAAATAACTACTCTTCCCTACGGTCACAACGACATATCAAATCGTATAGTCTGGAACCAAGAAGAGGCCAAAAAAATTTTAAATTAAAAATACACACACGATAAGAGTCGTACGCGTAGAAAATACGAACGGCCAGAAAGCGGACGTTACATTCTACCCACCTTAGAAATGATTCAATCCTCGGAATCACTTATACTAATAGTAATAATATCTATATATACTTATGCCTACAACTCCCATATCTACACATAATGATCGCTAATCCTATAACTTTTAATCAGTGTTCTCCAAACAATCCATCATAACCCGTCTCCCCACTGAATAAGCTACAACTAGAATCGCATCCTAGCACTTGACTATAGATCCACATTACCATGTACAAATCAACAACCATCTCGTCCCCAATATATTCTCCATCATATTGACTCATAAATTTATCCTCCAAATTCAATGAACCTTCAAACCACATCCATCCTTACCCCCATCATCTAATCGCCTAATCATATTAAATCCATCTTCATAACATCCATCTGTCTCAACATGTCACGTTATTTTCAAAATCTGCTCACGTCAACTTAATAATCAAGTCTTGATGCTTTAAATGCTCTACTCATTTCATAATCACTCTAAATCACACGATACCTCCATAGCTAATCCTATCCACCACTCGTCCAAGTTTCAAATCCGATAAATTCTCATCTCCTCGCATACAATTTCATCCAACTAGAATTCTCCATTGAGTCCGTCACACATTGGTATTTTTTAAATAAGTCTTGGACACCTCGTTATTTTCATCCAAAAGAAATCTAATCTTATATCCTTGTCATTCAAAATCAACTAATCACCGATACAACATATCTCATCTCACTCTAAGCCTACCCGCAAACATAACCCTATAACAATAATAGCTAGTACTAACAATATCATAACAATCAAAAATAACACTCCCGAAGAGGGAAAGGAAAGAAAGGAAGTTTAAGGCCAACGACATATTTTTAAAATTACATGTGGGGAAAAACGTGTGGAGTTGTGGTAATGGATGAGGGAAGATAAGTGAGTTGCGATCTTGTGAGCTAGTTTCAAAAAAAACTTGAAAGATTTGGTTTAAAAGAAAACAAAAGTTTTGATACAATCACATGCAACCGAAGATAAGATGTACTATAATATGGAAGACTAAGTCTAAGGGGTTACCTGCTATGACGCTATCCACACATATATGAATACCATCATTCATACAACTTCATGCATATATCACGAGTAACACTGAGCATGCATCAATGACACGAGAGTCAATCATTAAGATCCTAAGGGGTAGCACACCCAAACAGGTCCACACACTCTACCTATATACATGCACCACGACGATATCACACAAAAAATCAAAGGGCCCACTACTAAACTAGAGTTGACACAGGCAACTACAAGCACTAATGTCTACACAACAGAAAGGAAGCTGAAACCAAATGTGTACCGTAATAAGATCGGAAGGAACGAGTTCAAATAAGGCAAGATAAAGAGGTAGCTGGTGGGTGGGACAAAAATATTGCTCAAAATAATTAAATAAATGAAAGAAGAATTATGTGTAAAATATGGTATTATATACTTTTATACTTATAATAATGTGTAGAAAAAGTGAGCAGATGGTAGAAAATTACGACTCGGAAAAAAGTTAGACGAAGGAAAAGAGGAGGGTGAGGTAGCGATTGTTTCGCAAATGCAAATAGGTTTATACAAAAAAAAAATTTGAAATATGAGCACGATGAACATAGAACTGATATATATAAAAATTGTAGTTCTCTTTAGTTTAGGAAATATTCTAAAAGTACGTACGGTAAGTGGTTAAAATAAATTTCGTAGTTTAGAAAAAGAATAATATATTTATTGAATTATTAAAACGGTAACAATGTTTTAAAACTGAAATACAAAAGATACCGGTTAGAAATAATTACGAGATATTAACTTAAAAATTACGACCATGAAGGATTCGAAATCCAAGAAAGAATTTTAACTCAACCGAAAAGAAAGAAATCTAAATATATAATGAGGGGTTTTCAAAGAAGTTAAACTGAGCGAAGCATTTAATGAGGAATTTCGAAAATACTTTTAGAGGGAACATGAGTGCAATGGGGAGATTCGAAGAATTAACGATAATCGTCATGAAGCGATCACGTGAGTCGAGAGCAAGGAAAATGATCGCATGATGGATACGCCTAGGATATGATTTATGAAAGCTATGATGGAATTCTAGCAGAAGTGTAACGATTGGAAAGATGCTAGAAATCAGAGATTCATAATTATCGGGCCATCTAAAGAACAGGAGAACTCAGCACTTAGACTTCCTAATGAACTAGACTGTAATAGAGAGATCTCAGATGGGACCTAAGAGATTCAAGATTACGCTATGCTGGGCCTGACGTCGAGAGACCCGAGCGAACGATAAAAGAAGGACTCTAGAAATCTAACATGGTCTGAGCTGGGTGAGAGGCTACCAAGGTATCCTAAGACGAGTAAGACTAAATCTTAACCAAGGCGCCTGACTATCAAACATGGAGGTCTATCTAAGTCTTCCTACCATCTAATACAAGGAAGACCCTATTTAAACTTGTACATGTTAAACTGGATATATTTAATGAATGCGGTACTCTTATTGTTCCGAACTTTTTGCAGGACCTGCATGGGCCACCACTAAAACCTGTCACACCCCGCTTCCCAAAACGACGGAAGCACAATGTGACTAAGGTCTGCTTGGGCCGAGCCGTGAGGCTCGGACCCAATAAGCGTCTGTAGGGTTACCATTTAAAAATTACAGGTTCTTGCATATATATAATTCGGAACAACAAAAGTACAGAAAGAAAGGATGCATTCATTTACATAAAGAGATAACATCCAGCGAGTACAAAAGTCTAAAAGAAGCCCAGCGTGGCAACAACTACAGAAAGAAAGTAAACTAAAAGTAGTAACCTCTGAAAGACAACGACGGAAAAGACCACTACGTCTGGTCCTCGTCAGGATCATGCTCTGGGTCGTCGTCCTCTGGCTCCAAGTACTCAGGTACGTCTGACTCGTCTACGTACTCTAGCTCAACACCTGACATACAGCACCCAAGAGAAAAGGAACTGTACATCAGGTAAAGTCTACAAAGAAGGGTTAGACTCTACTGCAAGTGCAATGTAATTAAGAGCAACATTGTACTGGTTGATTAACATGCTGGGGTTATGACATGGCATATATACTATACAGAAAGTAAAACAGGGCTGGAAAGTAAACGAGACAGACAGTAGCCGTAGCGTGTGCTACTAGCTACGGGACTAAGCTAAACGGGACAGGACAAGACACGTGTGACTCGAAGGGTTCACGCCTTACGATTTGAGGGCGGCCAGACCCTCTCCCCATGCGACCGCTCAACCCTACCCCAAACACAAGTGCTCAAGACAAGACAATGTATGACCACTCACTCTGCTAGGTAAGTGCCTCTATCCCCACGGTCTGTAGCGTATCTCTCACTCTGCTAGGCCAGCGACGAACATCCCGTAGGTGAATCTGTACCACTGTATAGGACCACTCACTCTGCTAGGTGAGTGCCTCTATCTTCTTGGTCTGCTGGGACACTTACTCTGCTAGGTGAGTGCCGAGCTTCTCTCAGGTGAAACTGTAACATAGGTCCACTCACTCTAGCTTGATGAGTGCCTCTATCCCCACGGTCCGTAGCGTATCGCTCACTCCCTCGGTGAGCGACGAACATTTTGTAGCTGAAACCGTAAAAGAGATCACTCCCTCTAGCTTGGGGAGCAGCTGAAATGCTCGAAGGCTTTTGTAACAGGACATGACATGACAAGTATAAGGGATTGTTCTTCTAGGGGGTCCACATGTATGCACACACAGGAAAACCCTATGGTGTCAGTTGTTGGTGTTGTTGTGCTTAGACTTTGTCGTCAAGTCTAAGCTGTCAAGGGGGGTCTCGGATGCTATCATTTCACGTCTGGTTCTCTTTAAACGTACTTTAACTTTCTATAAAGTAGATGGCCTAAACGTGGCCAAAAGTACACAAGTGTAAACACTTGCCTACGGTGGCGAGTGTGTCGTCTTTCCGGAGCGTCCCATCGAAGCGGTGCATCAGCGAGGGTCCGTCTGAAACGGTCAACGGCGATGTCAGGATACGTTTTTTCATCATTCCTATTAGAGTTCATTTCTAGGTTCAACAGGGCTATCCTAGCGGTCAAAGTCACATTTTTGTTTTGGTTCAGCCTAGTCGACGATCTATCCTATGTGCACAGATATTCAGTCCTTCATCGATGTCTAATATTTTGCAAAGTTTTAAAGGAGCAGAAATGAAATTTAGTTATTGTTGATGATTTTTAGATCAGGTTCCCGATTTGCTATAGTGGGGGTTCTTACTACGTGTTAGAGGACTAACCTTTTGACGTTGATCGCAAAGCGGATATCGAGTCTGAACGGTGATGGATTTGCGTCTTCTGCAACGTCTTGGCCACGTGTAGCACAGCGAGACACTTTCAAACAGCAAGGTGGAGGCACGAACAGCGAGCACACGTCGGGATTTCTCCCGTTGCGGGTAGCGCAACGGATCTACACGGCGGCGGTAACGTCGGGGAAACACACGTGAGTTTGGCGATGTGCATGAACTCCTAGGATCCAAGGGGCTGACAGGGATTGAAGGAGGTCAGTGGGGGTTGCTTGGCCCGGTGGGTGGTTGACGGCATCAGCGCTGTTGGATCTGGGTCGTAGCCTAGAGGGGGGGTGAATAGGCTAATAAAAATATTCGTGCAACCCACGAACAATCCCACGCAGTTATAGGCATAGACAGGGCAATAAAATAGCAATCACAGAATACGCACAGATATACCCTGGTTCGGTCGTCCCCACGACCTACTCCAGCCCCCGAAAGCAAATACTAGATAGATGTGTAATCCTGTACAGCTATAATGAGTCAAGATCCCAAATCTACTCTCACCTAGCTCGTACACACACCACATGCTCTACACTCTCAATCTAGTCAGATGCTCTCCCTCCATGACGACTCCCAAGTCGTCAGGTCCCCAAAAAGTGACACACAAGGTAAAGTTTCCCCTATGAGGATCTAACACAACAACTACACAAAATAATGATAAATAGAGTTTAGGAATCTCAGTTTGTGTGGCGGCGATGTCCTTGTCAATCAGCACAGGTCAGATCTCGTCTGACGTAGAAGTAGTCTCTGATGTCCCCTCAATAGTTCGGCTCCCCTCTCAATGAAACTTGCGCACTGATGAATTTTTTCCGCTGCCGTTCTTTTGGAATTATCAATTTGAAGTGCTTCTTCAAAAGTAAGATGCGGCTCCTCCTCTTAATTTTTTGTGCGGCCTGTCATCAAAACAAACAAAAAAAACGGAAGCAATTTAAACCTTTTCGTTTTGATGCAAAAAAAAAGAATAAGGGTGCAAACAAAAGAATAATAATCCCTGTGCATCTCGTTTTGATGAATGGCTCTTTTGATTTGCAACTGGGGAGCTCTTTTGAGATTTTTGCAAGAGACAAGCTCCGGGATATACTTTTTGCTTCATCTTCTTAACTTCGGCTTGCCCTTGGCTCTTAGAGTTTTGCAAAACATCAAAATAGTTTCGGCCTGTGCACTTGATGATTGCAACAACAAAAATAAGACCGGCCTCTCTAAAAATTCATGTGGCCTCTCCGCCTTTTTCTTTTTGCCACTCTCCTCTTTAATGCCTTAAAAGAAAACACAACCTGCAACAAAAACAAAGGTGAGTGGAGTTGAGAAATAAAATCACATGCATGCACACAGAATTCGATTGAGTGAGGAATTAAAAACAAAACAAAAACTAGTGGACATAAAACTCCCTTTGATGGCCGGCCTTGATGCTCTATGGATAATTTTTTCGGCTGAGAGATCCTTGAAAAATTCGGCAGGCACTTTGTAACAAAAGTTTTTGATGATGATGCCTTGAGATCCTTTTTTTGTTTGGCTCTTGGGACTTCTCAAGCTGCGGCTCAAAAAGATAAAGACCCCTTCAACAAATTCGGCTGATCTCTAGAGTTTTCAATGGGAGAATTCGGCTCCTTGGAGATTGATTGCACAAGAGAGAGAAGAGAAATATTTCGGCTGCCTCTCTTTTTAAAGGGGTGCGGCGGAAGCTCTCTCCAAAAAAAGAACAAACCCCCTACAAAAATATATGGTCGGCTTTGTCCTCTAGGTTTGCACATGTCAGCCCGAGAGAACAATGCGCATGGGCTTATTAATAAAGGGCTTTTGGTTTTTTTTTTGTTCATTTTTGAATGTTTTCATGCGCCCCTGTCAATTTTTTGTGTATTGCTCTCCTGGGAATATTATTTCGGCCTGTCCCTTTTTTTATTTCAATGGGATCATGCGACTCTCCTTTGGGATTGCAATTGGAACGTGCGCAGATGCCTCCTTTTTGTGTTTTGGTTGTCAAGGGTGCAGCTCTTGTAGATTCGAAGAGGGTTGTCTTTGAGATTGGCTATTAACAAAAGAACATTGCGCCTCCCATCTCTTCTTTATACATTGATCAAGTCTTTCTGTGAATTACTCACACGTTCGTCGTTCCTGAAACACTTAACACACACGTTAAAAATGTTCACACATGTTTGTTATCATCAAACACGAAGTTCATAGATAGTTGCTACCAACAAGCGCACGGTGGTGGGCGGCCGTGAGAAGACGAAGAGGACAGATTCACGCAACGGTCGTTGTCACGTGCCGCAGCGGAAAAGCAATGATCAGAGGAGTCAAAGGGGACTTGTAGTAGTTAAAGGGGTTTAAGAGAGATCTAATGGTGGTGGAGTGGTAGAAGTGGTCCGAGATGGCCGGGCGTCGGCGTTGAAGAACAGTACACAGATCTATCAAAACAGCCGCTAGGGCTTGGTTTCAACTGGTTTTTGAGGAGTTAGATATGAGGGAAGAGAGTAAAGAGAATTGCAGATGATAGGGTGGGTTCGATGGGAGTCCAACGGTGGTAGGGTGGTCGCCGACGGTGGCCGGAGGTGGCCGGGCGCGGCGTTTTTTCGGCGATGGATAGATCTGTCCAAACTGCCGTTTGTGTTGTGTTTGAGAGTGTTTTAAGGAAGATAGAGAGGATAGGAAAGGGGAAGGAGAGTTGCAGGTGATAGGGGGTCAAAGGGGACTCAAGTGGGGGTGACGGTGATCGGAGGGGGAGGCCGGAGCGGCGGCGGCGGCCATTTTCTAGCGATCGCACACAGTAGCAACAAAAATCCAGCCTGGGCTTGTTTGTGGGGGGTTTTGAAAGCTTTGGAGAGGGGGAGAGGGAGGAGATGAAGGTGATGGAGTGGCCGGAGATGAGGGGAGGTCGGTGGTGGTTGCCGGAGCTCATAGGAAGAAGCAAGTCGGTGGCTATGGGTTGATTGCTTGGGCATGCTAGGCCTGGTTGTTTAAAAGAAGATGAAGTTGCTAAATATTGTTTTAAAGAGGGTATAAATAAGGGGTGACTAGGAGAGAGGGTGAGTGAGGGGGTGTACAAAGTGGGTAAAAGCTGGGTGAGGGTAGTGGCAGAATCAAATTTTCATGATACGTACAAATCCCATTAAGATTTGATTAGCAATTTGAATTTGAATTTGATTAGGCTTAATGTGCTTGAATTTTGATTAGTGAATTGATTGTACTAGGGGTATCAGAAAATTACGAAAAAATATCGAGACGACCGTGACGAAGAGAGGCTCGGAGGTACGGTAGTCAATCGTGCGTTTGGTCCATGGAGAACGAATGAAAAATAAAAAGATCCTGCGACTAAGTCTAAAGCTACGACGACCCTGCTATGAAACCTGATTTGTGGGAGAACGACCCATGAAATGACGTTTACGAAAAATCCCACAAATAACTACTCTTCCCTACGGTCACAACGACATATCACATCGTATAGTCTGGATCCAAGAAGAGGCCAAAAAATAAAAAATAAAAAAATACGCACATTATAAGAGTCGTATGCATAGAAAATACGAACGGCCGGAAAGCGGCCATTACACTCAAGGCCACAACTTCCAAGGGGGAGTTTTTTTCCTTTGTCGCAAGAAGAGAAGAGCTCCATCCTATCTCCTATTGCGCAACATGAAGGAGCCGTATTCATTGCACAAAAGAATACCATGCTTCCATCCTCAACTCTTCATTACACAACTCCAAAGGAGAGGTTCTTCATTTCCAAGGCCGCAATTTCAAGGGTCGTCTTCAAGCTCATTTACACAACCAAGAGGTGGTCCTTCCCATTGCGCAACATCAAAGGAACCATCCACATTGTGCAACATCAAGCCAAGCTACATCCTTTATTGTGCAAGCCACAAGCAAGTAAGGACTTCGTCTTTTGCGCAACTCCAAGTGCAAGAGGACCTCCAAGTTAGCCAAGGCCGCAAGTTTATAGGGGAGCTTCATCAACACAAGGCCGCAATTCTTCAGAGGGTGCATCCATACATTGCTTAAGATCAAGCTTCCTCCTCTTAGGCCGCAAGTTCATCCAAGGGGAGACTAACTCAATCATTGCTAGCCCAGACTTCAGAGCATCATCCAAGAGCAGAGGCTAAGAGAGATTGACGAAAACATCTTGTCAGACTAGCTCTCAACTGTGGTGAACGACAGAGACGACGACATCTACACGAACTGAGATTTTCTGAACTCCATACTTATTTATATTCGTGTATTGGTGTGTTGATCTTTATAGTTTACTTTATTCATTCTTTTGGGGTCTTGTCTAGTTGGGGCTAGACAAGAAGGTCTTGACGAGGTTGTGCTTGGCAAGAGAGCTTTTACTAGGATTATTAGTGTTTAGAACTTTGGGAGTGCGGTACGGGAACCTGATGAGTGAAGAGTAGGTGCTCTAGCTTTGATTGTACCAGTAACATTATTAATCTAATATTTTTTTGGGGCTGGAGTAGGTCGTTGAAACGACCGAACCCGGGTAAATCTATTTGTGCACTCTGTGATTGTTTATATTTACTCTCTATCAGATTATAACTGCCTGTGATTATTTGTGTGTTCACGAGAATTTTTAGTAGCATATTCCCCCTAGGCTTAAATCCAGATCCATCATGATGATGGCCTAGCAAACTTTCAAGATGCCATTTGGAGTAGGGACTCTGAGAAATAGCTTGATGCAATCTGAAAAGAGTCATTGCACGAAAATAAGGTATGGACCTTAGACGATGTGCCCACGGGAAGTGTTCTCATTAGCTGTAAATGAATCTTCAAGGCAGAATATTAGTACATATGGAAAATAGAGAAGTGTAGGTTATGTTGGTTAAGAACAGTTATCATCAGAACTCCTATAAACAGATTATGATGTAATTTTCTCGCCAATAGCCATGTACTGATCTATTTGGATTAGACTCGCTGTCAATTCTCATGATGACCACGAAAAATGGAATATGCATGTAAAATCTATTTTCTAAATATGATTTAGAAGCACGAACATACATAAATTAGCCAGAGAGTTTTCGAGGTCAGTGGGAGCAGATAAAAGGCATGTGAGGCATAAAGGAGCCTGAACATATGTTTTGACAAAGTAATTAAACAGTTTGAATCTTTGTCAAAACTGATTATGAACTGTGCAGATGACCGATGACTATTTTGAATGATTATATCTGGCCTCAAGTGAGGATGATGAGCAGGATGAGATACAAGCAAAAAAATCTTTATGGATTCCAAGAGAACTATGGAACTATTTGGATGAGATTCAAATTCATGATCTAGTAGGAACATAAAACCCATTAAGTCTATACAGAAGATGGTTTAGCAGATGCACTCATAAAGGCTCTACCACATGACATCTAGAGAAAATTATGTGTAAACGCGGTATGAGATACTGGGATAAATGAGCTTGAGTGCAAGTGTGAGAAGTTAGGAGATGTGTATGCCCTCAAAGCAATTTATCTCTGTGTATATATATACAAACTTCTTGTTCGAAATAACAGTAAGATGTTTGGTAAGAATTTGCCTAAGTTAATAATAATGTAGTCCATATTAGAACTTAGTAAAGTCTTGAGACTTAATGCAAGATCAAACAAGTATCGAGATGAGGATCTCGATTATGGAGGATTGCTTAACCGTTTGTAGCATAAGTATAAAATCGTTCGTGGTCGTTGATGTTTCGAGAAAAGGATGTCGACACATCGGATAGACCAATGTGTATTTGTCTTCACCATGGAGTGGTGACGATGATCTCTTGGACGTTCGAGTTGGTAAAGTCAGAGACGAGACGCAGGTGCTCATGAGTTCACTAAACGACCCAACGAGAGTTATTATATGGTTAACATAAAGTAATCTGTCAATAATAACTATAAGTGATGATAGGCAAATTGTTCCTTAAACTTGATGTTATTGTACGAACATGTACGTGAAAGGTGTCACTTATGATCTAGCTGCAAGGCAATGCCTATCGAAAAGACTTTGGTTGTGTGACACTTGAAGTGTGCAAGGAGAGTAATGACCAAGAGAGAATTCGTCTCTCCCGTTTATGGGGAGTTAGTGTGTGTTGGTTCGGTCTTTAGTGAAAACTTTGGCTAAAGTATGTTGGAAGAAGTCAACATTATTAGACTAAAGAACGATAGAGACTAACCGAGTTCAAGCTATTAAAGTTGACAGTTGACCATGCCATAGGCTTGACTAAGCGACAGAGTCTTGACGAAGAGAATAAAACTGCGGCATTCATCACAGACACAGTCAGGAGGTCCCGACAATGCTCATGTCAATAGGCTAACCACATAATGATGATACCGAAACAGGGATGGCACTTGCTGCTCGTGGTCACTACTGTTTGGGTTTCGAGCAACACCTATAGTAGTGTCAAGCTGTATGGTCTCACACAGAGTGGGACCTTCGTCAAGTAATAGGGTAGAATTAGGGAGATGATACATCGGATGTATGAGAATTTATTAAGTTGCAAATATTTTTGCAATATACCCTAAAAGATATTAATGGTGTGGGATTATTGCATATGATGCAAAAGGAATAAAATATATCATAATACGTTTACAAGTATATTTTACAAAGAAACAAGTTCAAGTAGAAGTCTAGGAATGTCCTAGACAAATTTTTGTTTTTTTGGGTCCAAGCCTAGTAAGGATGAAGACAAACCAAAACAGAAAAAATAAAGTAAAATAAAGTGCACAAACAAGCAAAGAAAACCCATGCTCATTTGGGATAGGCTAGCCTAGGCCCAGCTCTAGGCTGGGTGCCCAGGCCCAGTATTAGCAGGCGGGCGGGCACCCAACAGGTGCCCAACCTGTGCCCAGGAGAAGGGCGGGTGGGGCCTGCAAGTGGGCCCCACTAGCTAGGGTTGCTTTGCTATGTGACAGCTTCATTTTTTGTCAAAAACGCATGGTTTTTGGAGAACTTTAAGACAAAGTTTGAAGGGTCAAACAAATTCATAATTAAGCATCATTTGTTTCTATGTGTTCACCATTCAGTTCTCTTCGATTTGATATATGATATCGCTTGTGAAGCTCAATGGTGATGGAGGAAAAATTCGTTGAATTTTGGCCTTCATGAAGGTCAAACTTGAAATTGATTTTCTCCTCAAATTATTAGTCCCACATCGAAAATTGAGATATTATGAGGGGTGAGTGATCTGTCCCGATTTGTACTCCGAAAACTACCACATTACGGCAATGTCGATAACTAGATCGAAGCAGGAATGCAATCCGAGGATGGATGTGTAGGAAGATATATGCCCATAAGGCAATTTATCTTGATTATACGTCTTGTTCATACCGTATATGGTACGTATTATTCTAGGTATAAAAAGATTTGTATTAATATACTTAGATAATATCCATAGACTTATAGTTAGGTCCTTACATATCTAGATGAGATCTCGATTATGAGTAAGTAAGTGACCGAATAGAAATGTAAGTCTTAAACGGTTCGTGATCATAGATGTGTCGAGAACTGGATATCGACACATCGGATAGATCACTGTGTCTTCGTCTTGCCTTCGGGTAATGATGATCTCAGAGTCATTCGACTTAGCGAAGTCGGAGACAAGACACAGGTGCTCATTAGAGAATGAGTTCACTGAACGACCAAGTTAGAGTTATTAAATGGTTAACTTTAATGATCTGTCTTTAATAACTCTAGGGTGATGATAGGTTAGTTGATCCTTAAGACCTGAAGTCATCTGTACCAACCTGTGAGCGGACGGTGTAGCTTAGACCCATGATCTAGCTTCGAGGACCAGTCCTGATGAAAGATCTTAGGTTGGGTTGCACCTGAAGCTCTCAAGGTGAGTAAATAACTAAGATGGGATTCGTCACTTCCATTAAAGGGAAGTTAGTGTTATAGGCTCAGTACGGTCTTTATGTTAATCCTCGGCCGGGGTACGTTGCAAGTAGTACAACGTGTATACAATAAAGACCGCCGTATACTGACCAATGTTGTCTAATAGGGTTGACAGTAAACCATACCCTAGGCCAACAATAACACAGTCTTGACGAAGGGATTTTAGCTAACGGAATTCATCACTGACACAGCCAATGCAAACCCTATGACACTTTTGTCAAAGGGTCGATCACGTTATGATGACTCTGAAACAGGGACGACAGCTATTGCTCGTAGTGACCGTCGTCTAGGGGTTTCGAGCCCCAACCTGTAGTAAGGTCAGGCTGTAGGGTCTCACACCGAGTAGTGCTCGTGTCTTAGTAATAGGAATATAGAATAGAGAGAAATGTCATTTGATGATATTCACAAGTTAAGTTGTGAAAGTTAGTCGCATTAGCAATAGGGACACAACGTTGCATTAGATGCTAACTTTGACTAAACGTGTTGTAAATTAGTTACAACGAATTTAGTAGGAACAAACTTGTTGGAAAGGGTTACCTGGATGACGGGATCGTCCCGGTCTAAACACAGGTTCAAACCGCGTCCAAATCGGAGCTCAAACGAGCCCAGAAACACAGAAAGAGTTCAAGGGGAAGTGGGTTAGACCCACTGGGCCAAAAGGCCCATGTGCAAAGGCAAACGGGCGACGCCCGCTGGCTGCAACGGGCGCACGCCCGTTGCACAGCGGGCGTGGCCCGCTCAGCAGCGGGCATGGCCCGCTGTGTGCAGCGGGCGGGCGCCCGCTGCACAGCGGGCCAGCGCCCGCTGTTGCAGCGGGCATGGCTCGCTGCACGCAGTGGGCCAGCGCCCGCTGCAAGCGGGTGCGGCCCGCTGTTGCAGCGGGCCAGCGCCCGCTGCTTGCAGCGGGCGGGCGACCCGCCCTTGCCCCCTTGGGCGGGCGCGCCCGCTAAGTCTAGCGGGCGCGCCCGCAACTTAAGTCAAATTAGGGTTTTTGAAAACCCTAATGACGGCTACGAATTTTGTGAAAATTGCTAAACTTTGAGCAATTGTTTGAGGGGTCAAACGAAGTCGAAATTCGTCACCGTCAGTTCCTACGCGTTCACCATTCCAAGATTTTCTGATTGATAGCTTGTTTGGTGTCTGAAGTTTAGTATGTGAGGAGAATTAATTCGTTAAAGTTTGACTTTGTGAAAGGCTAACTTTAAAGTTGAAATTAAGCCAAATGACTTAATTTATTTTTTCTCTTCATGGGATTGTCCCACATTGCCCGCAACGAGAAGTTGAGTGCTCACTCCCTATATAAATAGGGGTGCACTCTCCTCGTTGAAACAAACACCAGTCAACGATCGAGTAGCTCCAGAATTTTAGAGCAGGCTCGATCGGCGACTAAATCTCTCTCTCTAATTTTCCTATTCTCCGGAGTAGTCCTAGCACGACTACAAAGGGGGTTTGGATCTGATCCGGACGTCTAAGACGCGGGTTCTTCTCAAGTGAAACTTTCTACCGCGTGTGATCGGCTCGGAGGCGAAAGCGGCTCGGGCGGATCGGTGCGAGGGTGCGAGGCGGCTCAGGGAGATCGGGTCAACGCGGCTCGGCTACGAGGAGCTTCTCAAGACGGTGCGGTACATCTTGCCTGCTCCAGGGCCAAGATTCCGGGTATGTGGTTATGCGTTTTTTAGCGTAATTTTTAATTAGTCGCTTAGTGTAGATCCTTCTTGGGGTGGTCAGACCCACTCCAAGTCGGCATAGATCGGGCTAGGTTCTGGCTCCCCAGAGCCTAGCTAAATAGTTTAGCTAGTGTAGAAATTTGATTTCTGGTTTTTCCGCTGCGCTTTTGTGCCTCCGTGGTCCGTCCGACTTAGGACGGATACGGATCCGAGCTCTGGGGATCCGCCAAAACCCCAACAGTGGTATCAGAGCCAGGTTATGCTATAGATCTACTATAGCGACTTTTTTAAATCGTTAAAAATGCTTAGCTTTCATGTACAAACTTTTTTGCTTAATGTTAAAAAGTTTTAAAAATTGTTTCGTGTTTTAAAAATTGTTTATGCAACACGGAAATTTTATTTTGGACTATTTACTTTATGCGATAAATTTTAAATAGGTATCCAACATTTAAATACTGTATAAAAAATTTTTTTTATGAGATATGAAAAATTTTAAAGAGTGTTTAAAGTTTATGTAAACTTTAGAAAAATTTTATTTTTGAAATTTAAGAATTTTTCTTTAGTTACATAAAAGTTAGAAATCTTTAAACTTTATTTGAAAGCTTCCAAAAAAGGATTTCTAAAAGATTTTAAAAGAGTTTTAAAATTGTTTTAAATATGTAAATAATAGAAATAATTTTATTTCATGAGATGTAATATAAATTAATTTCTTTTACTACATAGATGTTTCTAAAATTTTTATGTGATATTTTAATTTTAGAAATAAGGTTAAAAATTTTTTAAAGGCCTAGGTTTAAAATTATTAGATAATTTTGTACGACCTAGTTTTATGCGATAAAATTTTTTATGAAGGCTTTAAATTTTAATCTTTAATTTTAAGTGTTAAAATTCAGATTTGCATGTTTTAATTATGTAGATAATTTTAGAACTTGCAAATTCTCATGTATGTCATAAAATGAACATTTTATTTATGTTGATAAATTAGTTGTTTCATGGACTTGTAAACCTTGTTAGGTTAGCCATTAAAACATGATAATGACATGCTATGTTTGATAAAACAAAACAACATCGAACCTAATACCTGATTAGGGTAGTCCCTTTGTTTGTAAATCATTTCATTAAAATGTTTAAATTAAATGATTTTCATAAAAAGACAATGTTGAATTGTTTTATTAAAATCCTAATTAGATTGGGGTAGCAAGTTGAACGTAGAACCTTATAGTTGATAAGGACTTAATAAAAGCTGATCAACCAATCTGAAAATTTTGAATTTTAGGATCCACTAGTTGATAAGGATTAACTAGTTCTCTAAATTAAAAGCCATTTAGTTGTTAGGAAAACATAAGATTGATGACAACTCCTTCAATGGATCATGATGTCGGTCAATGTGCTTGGCTAAAGTTTTTGGACCAACCTAGCTAGACTGGGTAACAAGTGGTCCTGGCTTAGTCAATTCCCTGGCCGCGTCCGCTGGACCGCAAGGAGTCGATTCATGACTATGTAAGTCCATCGACTATACCTAAGTCAATACGATAATAATCTTGTTCAAGATAAATCGTAGCCCTCCTTGTTTTAGGAGTTGGCAACTGTAAGAAACATGTTCCGGTTGTTGAGCTACACTCAAGCCGTGACATGTCAATCTTATATAAACCGATTTCTTGATTGACATCTTAACCTGACTGAAACCGTTGTCTCACCCTTCGAGCTTCGGCGTAAGTCTAACCAAGAATGTAGTCTAAGACCTGACCCAAACCGGCGCGTCGTGCATACACCGAGCAAAGGGGCAAGTCAGGCTAGACACGAAGACAAGGGTCCGACTAGGCTAACCACTGTGATCCGGTTGAGCACACTCATGATCACAAATGATTAGGGGTAAAAATCGATAGGGAATCATAGTAAATATGATTGACGACGAGTTCGTCTACCGACTGCAGAGTCGGACAACTTGTTGAGATACACTCAAGGTTGTCAGACTCAGGGTAGTCGGATCCCTCTCTCACAAATATTATTTTATAATAAATTGTTTATTATTATGGCTTTAAATAAATTTAGTGGGAGAATATAGTTTTATTAAAACCATTAAAACTATACTACGAACATATGCTAACTAAAGTATCTATAAAATGCAGAATGGACTCAGGTCTAAAATACATGGTAGAAAAGAACGTGCTGGATGGAACCAACTACAAAGACTGGCTTAGGAACATTAAGTTGGTCCTTTCCCTTAGCTGGGATTGGATACATATTATTCGAGGACGCTCCGGACAAGCCCGATGAGGATTCGACCCACGAAGAGAAAGAAGCCTTCAAGTTGTACCAGAGGGATGCTGAGAAGGCAAGATGCCTTGCTCTAGCTTCGATGACCAACGAGCTGCAAAGGAAACATGAACATATGGATGTTCAGAGCATACTCCTTAATGCACAAGAGTTGTATGGCAAGCGATCCAGAGCTGCCAAGTTCGAAGCTACTAGTAACCTCTGGGGCACGAAGATGACGACAGGACCCGTGCAAGATCATGTTATCAAGATGATCGGGTACGTGGAGGACGCCGCCCAGTTAGGATTTGTCCTGGACAATGAGATGTCCACGGACATTATCCTAAAGTCTTTAACTCCCGAGTTCAAGCCCTTTATAACTGGCTTTATAATGAACAGCCTTGAGACGGATCTTCCTGGTCTCCTTAATATGCTCCGGCAATTTGAGGAGATTGAGAAGAAGCCGGCTGCACTGGTTGTTGGCTCTGCTACTTCCGACCAGCCGAAAGGCAAAGGAAAGAAGAGGCAGGTCCCACAACCTGCGAAGGCTAAGAATGGGAAGAAGAAGAACAAAGGGGCCCCGTCGAAATCTGAGTGCTTCCATTGCCACAAGATTGGCCACTGGAAGAGGAACTGCAAGATCTATCTTGCAGAGAAGAAGAAGGTGCATACTGATGCCTCTACCTCAGGTACAAATTAAAATTCAATTAAATGCAATTATTTCCATTCATATAGTGTGAGACACTTATAGACATCTGTGTACTGTATGCAGGTGGCTGATAAGAACTGGAGATTGGAGAAGCACGGAGATCGGTCGGCAATCAAAGCAACAGTTGCTGCTGGGACCGCTCAAAGACTTCTGGAGACGCTGATCGTGATGGAGATGATATTTTTCTTATTTGAATAAAATGTATCATCTTTAAGGATCGAAAACAATGAATGAGTGCTTTGCACTCAAGGTTTATTTTTTATAAACAAATTAAGGTTCTTTTAATGAACCCGTTGTTTTTGAATGGATGTCTCGTTTGTTGCAATTGAAATTGAATTGGCTTAAATTCTGTGGATGTGGCTTTTCTGTGATGGTTGCGTATATTTTCGAATAATGGTGTATTGCTTCGATAATATTGATTTTGGAGCTGACTAAATGCTAGAAGTCAATCAGTAGTTAAGTGTAGGTTCCAGGGGACGTATAAATTGTGTGCGATCACAATAATACGCATATCAAGATTAATTCTTGATTACCTGTATTTAGTTATTAAAAGAGTTAATAGTAAATGTGGTTAAAGGAATAAGTACAGTGTAGTACGTTTTGATTGAACGAGTCAATGTCAAGATTCCTTAAAACGATCTTGACTTGACTCATTCGTCAAACCGAATCTGACACTTGTACATTCCATCTGAGGCACTTACCAAATGGTTATATTTTGCACATAAACCTAAATATGATTTAGATATTATGTTAAAGAAATTTGACCAAGTAATTCTTAAAGTCAGTGGGAGCAAGCTCATATACTTAGTTCCGTTTTTCGGACTAAGTAAAAAGGATTTTTCACTTTAATGAATCTTCTATATAAATCATTAAGTCAAAATTGTTTTGATTTAATAGTATATATATATAGACTTAGGGTGTCAAATATGTACTTGACATATTGACACAATAAAGTGGAGTGAGCTAGAACTGACTTACGAAAATGTTAGACCCCACATCTAAATCGTATAAGCTAACTGTTAGCTATACAAAGTTAGGAAAATTGATCCAGATCATTTTTCCAAAGGATCAACCATGTGTGATCAAGAGATGTAATTTCAATCCATTAAAATTCGTTGTAGATACTTATTAGTAGAACCATTCTTAGGTTTGTCATATCAAATGTCAAAGTGACTGATATGCTATAACGGTATGAGATACCGAGATAAATAGCCTAAGTGCAAGTGGGAGATGTAGGAAGATATATGCCCATAAGGCAATTTATCTTGATTATACATCTTGTTCATACCGTATATGGTACGTATTATTCTAGGTATAAAAAGATTTGTATTAATATACTTAGATAATATCCATAGACTTATAGTTAGGTCCTTACATATCTAGATGAGATCTCGATTATGAGTAAGTAAGTGACCGAATAGAAACGTAAGTCTTAAACGGTTCGTGATCATAGATGTGTCGAGAACTGGATATCAACACATCGGATAGATCACTGTGTCTTCGTCTTGCCTTCGGGTAATGATGATCTCATAGTCATTCGACTTAGCGAAGTCGGAGACAAGACACAGGTGCTCATTAGAGAATGAGTTCACTGAACGACCAAGTTAGAGTTATTAAATGGTTAACTTTAATGATCTGTCTTTAATAACTCTAGGGTGATGATAGGTTAGTTGATCCTTAAGACCTGAAGTCATCTGTACCAACCTGTGAGCGGACGGTGTAGCTTAGACCCATGATCTAGCTTCGAGGACCAGTCCTGATGAAAGATCTTAGGTTGGGTTGCACCTGAAGCTCTCAAGGTGAGTAAATGACTAAGATGGGATTCGTCACTTCCATTAAAGGGAAGTTAGTGTTATAGGCTCAGTACGGTCTTTATGTTAATCCTCGGCCGGGGTACGTTGCAAGTAGTACAACGTGTATACAATAAAGACCGCCGTATACTGACCAATGTTGTCTAATAGGGTTGACAGTAAACCATACCCTAGGCCAACAATAACACAGTCTTGACGAAGGGATTTTAGCTAACGGAATTCATCACTGACACAGCCAATGCAAACCCTATGACACTTTTGTCAAAGGGTCGATCACGTTATGATGACTCTGAAACAGGGACGATAGCTACTGCTCGTAGTGACCGTCGTCTAGGGGTTTCGAGCCCCAACCTGTAGTAAGGTCAGGCTGTAGGGTCTCACACCGAGTAGTGCTCGTGTCTTAGTAATAGGAATATAGAATAGAGAGAAATGTCATTTGATGATATTCACAAGTTAAGTTGTGAAAGTTAGTCGCATTTGCAATAGGGACACAACGTTGCATTAGATGCTAACTTTGACTAAACGTGTTGTAAATTAGTTACAACGAATTTAGTAGGAACAAACTTGTTGGAAAGGGTTACCTGGATGACGGGATCGTCCCGGTCTAAACACAGGTTCAAACCGCGTCCAAATCGGAGCTCAAACGAGCCCAGAAACGCAGAAAGAGTTCAAGGGGAAGTGGGTTAGACCCACTGGGCCAAAAGGCCCATGTGCAAAGGCAAACGGGCGACGCCCGCTGGCTGCAACGGGCGCACGCCCGTTGCACAGCGGGCGTGGCCCGCTGCAGCAGCGGGCATGGCCCGCTGTGTGCAGCGGGCGGGCGCCCGCTGCACAGCGGGCGTGGCCTGCTGCACAGCGGGCCAGCGCCCGCTGTTGCAGCGGGCACGGCCCGCTGCACAGCGGGCCAGCACGCAGCGGGCCAGCGCCCGCTGTAAGCGGGCACGGCCCGCTGCTTGCAGCGGCCAGCGCCCGCTGCTTGCAGCGGGCACGGCCCGCTGCAGCAGCGGGCGGGCGACCCGCCCTTGCCCCCTTGGGCGGGCGCGCCCGCTAAGTCTAGCGGGCGCGCCCGCAACTTAAGTCAAATTAGGGTTTTTGAAAACCCTAATGACGGCTACGAATTTTGTGAAAATTGCTAAACTTTGAGCAATTGTTTGAGGGGTCAAACGAAGTCGAAATTCATCACCGTCAGTTCCTACGCGTTCACCATTCCAAGCTTTTCTGATTGATAGCTTGTTTGGTGTCTGAAGTTTAGTATGTGAGGAGAATTAATTCGTTAAAGTTTGACTTTGTGAAAGGCTAACTTTAAAGTTGAAATTAAGCCAAATGACTTAATTTATTTTTTCTCTTCATGGGATTGTCCCACATTGCCCGCAACGAGAAGTTGAGTTCTCACTCCCTATATAAATAGGGGTGCACTCTCCTCGTTGAAACACACACCAGTCAACGATCGAGTAGCTCCAGAATTTTACAGCAGGCTCGATCGGCGACTAAATCTCTCTCTCTAATTTTCCTATTCTCCGAAGTAGTCCTAGCACGACTACAAAGGGGGTTTGGATCTGATCCGGACGTCTAAGACGCGGGTTCTTCTCAAGTGAAACTTTCTACCGCGTGTGATCGGCTCGGAGGCGAAAGCGGCTCGGGCGGATCGGTGCGAGGGTGCGAGGCGGCTCAGGGAGATCGGGTCAACGCGGCTCGGCTACGAGGAGCTTCTCAAGACGGTGCGGTACATCTTGCCTGCTCCAGGGCCAAGATTCCGGGTATGTGGTTAAGTGTTTTTTTAGCGTAATTTTTAATTAGTCGCTTAGTGTAGATCCTTCTTGGGGTGGTCAGACCCACTCCAAGTCGGCATAGATCGGGCTAGGTTCTGGCTCCCCAGAGCCTAGCTAAATAGTTTAGCTAGTGTAGAAATTTGATTTCTGGTTTTTCCGCTGCGCTTTTGTGCCTCCGTGGTCCGTCCGACTTAGGACGGATACGGATCCGAGCTCTGGGGGTCCGCCAAAACCCCAACAGGATGTCGACTTACCGAAAGCGCACGGTATAGTGGCCGGCGGGTATCGGATACAGGGAGGCAGTGCTATACTACCTATTGATTCCTAGGTTGAGTTAGACTTGCGGATTTTATTGGTAGAGGTGGATTACGTAATCTCGTAATGGTGATGGATGCGAAGATCATGTCATATGATATCTCAAACTGACTCCACACAAAGAAAGAAATAAAATAAAGAGAAAACAAATGAGAGACAACTACTAGGGTGTCGGTATCCCCACTACTTCTTGATGGAAATTGAATTCCACCCCAAGTGATTTTGATGATGAGCACACCAAATGAAGCTTAGAGTACTAACTACACTACAATTAAGTGTGCAGGATATGCGACAAATGAAAAGCTTTACTCATACTCAAAGAAGCGCAATCTACGCTCAAAGACAAGGACGAACGTGGCTAAGATCAAATGATGAAGCTTAAAGCTCAAATAGAACAAGAAGCTCAAGTGAAGCTCACATCTACTCCATCAAATTGATCAAGCTTCTGAAGACGTGTCCTAGTCTATAGTGAGTGTGTTGTGTCTTTTTAGGGTATTGTTAAAGCCAACTCATATAGATAAACACACACACACAAACGATTTGAAAATGTTTTGAATATCTTTTAAATCATCTTCAAAAATGATTTTGAGAGCTTTCTCTAGTCGGCTTATAAAATTCCGTAGTGAAACTCCACACACCCTGGAGTTAGCTACTTGTTCGACTAGCTGTGTCGCAGGAAAAACTCCTCAGGGAATCGACTACCAGCTGAGAATCAAGATTTCCTAAAACACACTGGGAGTCGACTACCACTCCTAGGGAGTCGACTACCAGCTGTCAAAGTTTGATGTTTTTGACTTGAATTTTGCAATATCGTTGAGCGATTTTCTCCATGATTTTTGGGACAAAAGTCAAAGTATTTTGAATTTCGAATTCTCAGATTTCTCCTATAAATAGAGGACCATTTTCATTGAGAAAATAACAACAACTATTGAATTCAAATTCTCTCGTGCAAACGCTCTAAAGTTCTAAGCTCTCATTCTCTCTTTAGCCAATTCTATTTTATTTGTGATCTTGCAAATTCTGTTATTATTTTTAAAGATCATAATCTCGTTTTATTGGCTAACTATTTTTCAAATTCGTATTACTTTTCTCTTGATTTTTTGTTTAAAGGATTTTTGAAAAACATTAGATCTAGATCACAAAGAATTCATTCGTATCTTTGTGTGATCTAGAATCTCGTTCTATCAAGCCACTACACGTAATTTCGTCTATTATTTGGCTATAGAATCTGGGTGTAAAACCAATCTCCACCAATTTATTGTGGTGAATTGGATATCAATTTCATTGTGTTGTTGTTGGAACACTAGACAAGTCTAGGTGTTGCCAGTTGGAAATCCTGGTCAAGACTAAGTCGTTAGAAATCCTAACGAGTGGAGTTAGGTACTTATATTTGCCAAGGCAGATAGTGGAAAATCTCGTACCGAATTGGTCGGGGATTGGACATACCCAAAAGTTGTGGGGAACCAGGATAAAAATCCTTGTGTCTGCGATTGCTTATCTGTGTTTGTTTATCTTTGCTCTTACTTTATTATTTGCTCATTGTTGTTCATCTATTGCAAAGATCAACTTACTTTTATCCGCTGTGAATAAAGATATAATATTTACTTGCAATCTTATCTGTGCTTACAAATACTCTGGGAGTCGACTACTGTTCATAGGGAGTCGACTACCCGCTGTGAAATTACTCTGTGAATTTTAAGATTACTTTGTTGATTAAGAACCAAGCGTAGATCGCTCTACTTGGTTTCTTAGGCAACATTAGAAGGACATTTATTAACAATCGAAAAAGTTTACTATTTGCACAACACTATTCAACCCCCCTTCGAGTGTTGTTTGCCATCCACAGGATCCAACACTTCTTCGGGCATAGAATGAAGCTCTTACGTATCTAGTAATTGAATCGTCTGGCGAGTCGATAATATGTTATACGGGCTCTTTACTTTGGTGCCACTATCGTGGATCACATAGTGAGCAATATAGGGGTGTAACGAACGACTAAGGTTGGTGCCACTATTGTGGGTCACCGCACCTAGATTGACGACGTTACAACTTTATTCGGACGTGAAAGGAGTTCTCAAGACTAGTGCCACTACCGTGGATCACCGCATCTATCGAATTTCCATCACCCCCGATGATAGCAAACCACAACATAACTCTACGGTTCCCTCAATTGCTAGCTACGTTGTAGCGGCACCGATATATCAGATCATTATCGATGCCGCCATCGTGGATCATCTCGCTACGGAATACCCTTGATTATTGGGTTTATCTTAAGGTGAGTGTCGGACACAATGATCGGTGACTTCGTGTTGATCATAACAAACTACTGTGGACATTTTTGATGTGTTTGCTAAGTATTTTAGGAGTGGCAATATGTAAATATGGGAAAGAACAGAGAAGGTGGCAAGCTTGTGAATCCTCAAGGTTGATTTAGTCAAAGTGATGGAGTGATAAGGAATTCATACCCAAGGTGGACTTAGTCAATTGATGGATGGATAAGGAAGTTAGTTTGAGATTGAAAATCAAGTCATTTGAAATCCTATAAAAATTCAATTTAAATCCCATACAAATATCAATAAAATCACAATCAAATCCCTATCTTTAGAGACTTGTTTTTGTCCCAAACTCTCCCACATATTCCTTAAAAACCCCCTCCAAAAGAGAGGAAGGTGTGCGACACAAGCAAAAAAACTAGTTTCAAATTTCCCATTACTGCAACAAAGCAGAAACCCTAGTTATTAGCTAAAAGAAGATCACAAGAGCAAAAATTTATTCACCTCGTAGCCGTTGTAATGACCGGTATTTTTGATATGCTGGAGTTGAGTTCTATTTAGTAATGTCTATCATTATTACACTCTTATTATGTTGATCTAATTATTATACTTACATTAAATTGGCTTACTAAATCTGTTGTCATTATATTTAAAATTTTCAAACTCAAATGTTTTAAAATTCAAATTCAAATTCAAATTCTTTTAAAAACTTTCTATTTTAAATCCTAATTAAAAATATTACTATTTTAGTAATAATCCCTCATCAATACCCATTATTCACCCCCAATATTACTATTACTCAAACTTTCCTAATTACATTAGCTTTAATTTCCCTAATCATCAAAACTATTAAAACAAAATAAATTTTAATTAAAATATTTCTTTTTAAAAAAACTTTCATATTCCTAAACCCTAACCTAAGGCCTCTCACGCACAACCGCATAACCAATGCAACCCCATACAAACACATGCCCTCTCCCTTCTATACAAACCCTAAGAAATCATCCCCAGTCAAAACCTTAGCCAAGCTAACTCCCTACAAAACCTAAAAGGAGAGCCCCTCTTCAAAACCCTAGCCTCCAAGAACCCTAGCCCAACTCAAACCCTGAGCCCCCAACCCCGGCAGCCACTTCGACCATCTTCAACATCGTGCTACCAATCCCAACCTCTCTCCTCTCCGACCAGCCCACCACCTCTTTCCTCAACCCTCCGACCATCTACAACACAGCGCCGCATCTCCCTTCGACAGTCCTCCCCGCGACAACCGCATGCCATCTCCAACCTCACCCAGGCAGTACAAACCCACCAACAACCCACCACCCCCTCAACCTTTCTTTGACACCGACCAGAACTCACCCTCGCCACCTGCAAGCTCTCTCCACCCAGCTCCACCAAACAACCCAACACCCACACCCTCTCCGACCACATGCACCCTCTTCGAGCACCCAGCAAACCACCAACGTTGCGCCTCCTCCCCCTTCATTTATCTTTGACAGCAAACCCTAACACCCCCGCTCTCCATCTCCGGCGACTTCCCTCTACCTGCAACCACTCATCTCCGACCTCCCCCACAAACCTCTACCTCCACCTTCCTCCAAGCCCCCGGCAACCGCAGACACCCCTACCTCTCTTCGACGTGACCACACCTCTCTGATGTCTCCTCGGCCAAGCGTGCACCTTCGGCGATGACCACCACAGGTGCCACCTCCAGTCGATGTCGTTGCCCCATCACCGCTACACACCTGCAACAACCCTAGGAGGAAGAACAGTTAATAAGGTTAGTAAATAATTAGGGTTAGTTGTTTATATAACTGTGTATCTATATTATATGAAATAACAGTACGTATTAATATACTCAAGTTTTATAATATATAGAACAGTATGGATATAGGTTGTATTAATAGTCCCAGTATATTATTATACACTAGTTACTTATAATAATAAATATGTTAGGTTACAAACCAAATGATATAGGTTAGTTTTTATTATTATACTGTGAGTTTGCACGCATGAGATACCCCCCAAGCAAATGTGTTAGTATATTATAATGGGCTTTAACAATAATATACATGCATATAAGTTGGTTAAATGAGCAGGATCAATAAATAATACTGTTAATGATTATTTCCCCATTAATCAATAAAATTTGATAGTAATACTATACTGTTAGGTAGATATGTGGGTTATTATATATGTAAGTTTTTATATTAAAAACTGTGTTTCTTTTTATTATCATGTTACTATGTATATAGTAATTGTTAATGTCAGTAGTGTTAGTTATATGTTAGTTAGGTTCATATAATAAGTTAGGTTATTTAGCAGTATATATTAATGTCACAGTAACTTATATGTATGAACAGTAACTCATATATAAGAACATCACCCCTTTAATTATTTGAATAAATAAGTTAGTTGATAAAATGTGTTAAGTTATAAAACAGTAAGTTTAAATAAGTTGATTTTGTTTAAACTGATATCGGAAACCTAATGACGCAGAAAACGTCTGCGCCTCTCATACGGACTCATCGACACCAGAATCATCGAAAACAGGCAAGCGTGCAATTTAATACATGTTTTTAAATGTTTCTCATTTAGACGTTTTTACACCTAATTAGTTCTATATGACGTAAACCGTGATATAAGAATACACGAAAATGACATGTGACACAAAGACACTAAAACCCTTATATGCACTTTCGTGAATTGCTAAACTAGAACCCGCTTGCGTGTGTGTGGACATCATTAAGTACAATGATAACGTCTTGTTATGACATGAAATGCAAAACCTTTAGAAAGTGCATGAAATACGTGAATAACTTGATAATCATAGAACATGATAGCCGGTTTGGCTAAATCATAGACATGTATGCCAATATTTGGTTATTCCCGTGGGCCGGTTGGCTAGTCTGGCTCGTGTCCAAAATATAACTCATGATGGCCGGTTGGCTGATTCTGGCTCGTGGTCCAGAAAGTACACGTGGGTTGGATTGGGTTCGAGGGCACTAGCCGGTCGTAAAAGGGTCGCCTTCTGGGGCACTTGAAGATGGATTCACTTACTAGCCGTATAAAGACGTGAACCTTAGACACGCACTTGAACACATTATTGAACAGATTGAAATGCTATATCGAACATGTTTTAACATATAGACTGCTATTATTTGCTTTTAAATAGGCTGACATGTTTTAACTGTTAGATAAAACTGCCATGTTTGTCACTCTTAATAGAACTGCCATGTTTTAAATTATAATTGAAATGACATGCTAGTGTAAATCTCTGAAATTACAATTGTCATTATAAATGTTTTAACTGCCATGTAAAGTATTTGAAAACCTTGCTAATGGTCATACTTATAACTTTTCCTTGTCAAGGACCCTTACTGACATACATTTCCATGTTGTTGAAATGTACGTCAGGTCACTAAACAGGTTGCATTTAGGATGAGCTGATTGAGGAGACTGACCCGCTGATCCAGGAGTTCTCCCCGCTGCTGACTAGTTGCCAAGATTTACTTACTGCTGCTTAAGTTTCTTTTTATGTCACTTTTGTAGGGTGTGTACCCATTTTTATAATTTTGTTGTTGTTGGCCATGTTTGAGGCCTAGTTAACATGTGTACTTTTTCTGGATGTTGGCTGAAATTAAATGTTAATTCTATTGTTTCTAAATGCATGCAAGTTCTCTGCGATTGGTTTTATCCACAGACGCTTATTGGGTTGGAGCTTCATCGCTTCACCCCATGCGGACCCGCTCGCATCCTCGCTCCCAAGTATAATGGGAAGCAGGGCCTGACAGCCGTCATCTAGCCGTCATCTAAACCAAGATTTATCTTGCGGCCTTCAACCCAAACAAACAAAAGAATCCCTTACCATGGCCATCAACACCAAAGCCTACATCTTATCAGCGATCACAACGTCGACGTCATCTCCACTGCGACAGCATCATCTTTTAAGAACAAGGCTGAGCCATCTTCAAAGTCTGCTGCCGAGCCAACTTCAAAGGCTGCAGCCATCTTCTTCAAAGCTGCTAACGAGCCATTTTCAAAGTTTGCTGCCATCTTCTTCAAAGCTGCTATCAAGCACTACCATCCAAAGGACACAAGCACATCATCTTTCTCACACGACCAGAGCTTCCCTTCCATATGCCCGTTACATTGCTGCCTCGATCCATCAGTTTGCTGCCATCAAGAAGGAGTTACTCCTACTGCCGACTACATCGACATCTCCAAGCCAACGTCGACAAGTTCACGTGAGAAGCCAGCCCAGCTGTGAATCCTTGTTGCTCTTTATAACTTCATCTTGCTGCCGAGGGGATCGAAGCTTGATGTCTATGTGAACTCTCATGCTGTTGTGAGTTTGCGTTTTCTTGCTGTCATTGTGAAGAAGTGTTTGCTGCCGTGACCTCAACATCTTGTTGCTGTAAGCCGTGTTGCCGAGTTCTCTCCATGCTACAGTTGGGGCAAGACATCAAAAGCCATAACACTTACATGCTAATAGCAAAGGGGTCCATGAAAGTACCTAAGTATTCATCATCTAGCAGCAATCAATTAATTCAAGATGGCCCGCATTGATAGAAAGCAGCCACACAGAGTCTCAAGTCACGGCTAAGAGCATTCCCTTGCCATCTTGTGTTGTGGGCCGTAGATTCCTAGTGCTATTTGGATTGCTAGCCCAGTGCAGAACCATTATTGTTCACACAGATAGAGCCCCCACCAAGTAGTGCATAGCATTGGGTGCTGACCATGCCATAGATCTCAATGGTGCGCTGATTCAAGTCCCATATCAAATTGCTTTACACACAGACATGCTTGGAAAGATCTATGCAACGATCTTTGGAGAACTACATCCTCTGATTCAGGAATAAGATTGGGATACCGTTTGCATCAGAGCGTAGCTGATAACGTGCTGATTGACAGAGACTACAAAACCATCACAAACTGAGCGTTCTTAACTCTATATCTCTATTATATTTTATGATGTTGCTTAGTAGATCTTTGTATTGCTTTTGAATATCATTTTTGGGGTGTTTGGGCTCTTGATTAGTTGGGGCTAGTCAAAAGAAAGCTTGTACTATATTTGTAGTGTTTGACACTTTGGTGAGTGGGGTACATATATGGTGAGCGTAGAGTTGGGGCTCGTAGCTCTTTATAGTTTGCATCGTGATATTATTAAATCTAGTAATTGCTTTGGGGCTAGAGTAGGTCGTTGGGGCGACCGAACCAGGGTAAATCTCTCGTGCACTCCGTGATTGCGCTGTGAAATCTTTACTTGCACTTTATTTACTCTGTGATTGATTTGTTGAGTAGGAATATTTTATATGCATTTGAAAAATATTTATTAGCCTAATCACCCCCTTCCCTACCTCTAGGCTTAGATCACGATCCAATAAGTGGTATCAAAGCAAGTCATATGATCTAGGCTAGATAACGATGAATATTTCTGATTCAGCCTTTGTTGAAGGTCGGTCCACTGTCAGACCCCCTAAGTTTAATGGTACAGACTTTGCTTATTGGAAAGGAAGAATGAAAATTTATTTGGTATCTGTTGATTATGATGTATGGAATATCGTTGAGAAAGGCTAAAAACCCCCCACAATTAAATTTGAAGATTCTAAAATTTTAAAACCTGAAGATAAATGGGATGATGCTGATAAGAAACTTTATTCTTTAAATAGTAGAGCTATGAAGGAAATTATCTTTTCTTTAAACAAAACTGAATTTAATCGTATCTCTCAATGTTTAACTGCACAGGAGATTTGGCACACGCTGGAGGTGACACATGAGGAAACGTCGCAAGTAAAGGAGTCTGACTGGCCTTGCTAAGCCTGAATATGAAAGCTTTTGCATGCTTCATAGGGAATCCATCAAGGAGATGTATGCAAGGTTTACAGACATTGTCTATAATTCGCATGCTCTTGGAAAACCATATTTGAGCCTAGAGCAAGTAAGGAAGATCTTGAGAGCGCTGCCAAGCACATTCCGTCTCAAAGTTACAGCCATCAAAGAAGCAAAGAATCTGGAAAAGCTAAGCATGGAGGAACTGATAGGAAACCTGATGCCCCATGAACTTGAAATAAAGACCATTGAATCTAGGAAGAAATCTGAGACGAAGACTCCCAATGCACTAGCTTTCAATGCTGAAGAAGAAGAAGATGATCTTGATAAGGAGCATGCAAAGATAGTCAAAGGATTCAACAAGTACATTAAGACTTCTCGAAGAAGAGCAGACATGCAAAAAAGGTTTAATCGTTCTAACTAGTTCAATCCTGATATACTTTATCCGAACAAAATACTACTAAGACTATGTAATGTTTTTAGTACAGGAAGCAGTGACATTTTATGAAGAACTGCCCACAAGAAAAGAATAACTCTGCAGAGAAGAAAGGAAAATATTTGGCGGTAACGTGGGATGAGGATAGCGACAATGAGACTTGGGAGGAGACTGCCCACTCCTCTCTTTACTTGATGGGTGACCTTGATAAGGTAAAATCTAACTCTAAGAATGATATTATGAGGAAGTGGGAAAATATGCGTGATTAAATTGATGAGTTAGAATCTGCTGTAGAATCTCTAAAAGCGGGTAATTTTGAATTACAACAAGATAACTACAACATGTCACTAGAAGTTGATAAATTAAAAGCTAAAATGATGCATATGAAGCTACCATTGCTAATTTAAAAAAGGAAAAATCAAGTGTGCATAAAATAGTTGAATGCAAGACATGTCCTACACTTATGAGTGAAAATAAAATGTGTAAAGAAAAAGTTATAGAGCTAGAAAAGAAAATGAGAAATTATAAAAAGAATGAGGAAGAAAATAAAAAGACTTTTATCAGTAAATGTAACATGATTGTTAATGAAAACATGAATTTAAAATCAAAGTATCTAATCTTGAGCTAACCATTAAAAAATTTGGAGTTGGAAAGCAATCTTTAGACATTATTCTTGGATATAAGATGCATGGCAACAATAGGCATAGTCTAGAATATGGAAATAAAATTGATGAAAAGCTAAGAGTTAACAAAAAGATTCAAAAAGAAACATGAGTTGGAAGAAGTGTGTTTCCAAAATGTTATACGTGTGGGTGTATTGGTCATGCAATTACAATTGCAAGTACATGAACAAGAATATAAAATTTAAGCAAATTTGGGTTCCAAAAGGTACAATGACTAACACAGGTTGACCTATTTGGATTCCTAGGTCACACGTATCTTGCTCGTCTTATGTGTAGGTACATGGCATGGGTAAGGGACAACGGTGTGAGTGGTACTTAGACTCTGGCTCCTCAAGACACATGACTGGAGATAGCAAAAAGTTCCTTAGCCTTGTAAAGCATGAAGTAGGAAGTGTTACTTTAGGGACAATGGAAGATGCAAGGTAATTGGTAAGGCTGTTGTAGGTTACGACACCTTTCAGCTTATAGATGTCCTATGGGTGGAAAATCTAACACACAACCTCATTTCAATTCGGCAGCTGTGTGACAAATGTATGAAAGTGAAATTTGATTCAAATTTTTGTAGAATTATTGATAGCTCCACAGGTGATGTTATAATTATAGCAAATAGGAAAAACAATGTTTATACTATCATGATTGAAGAATTAACTGTTTCTAAATGCTTGCTTGTTAGGGAAGAAGAGGCCACATTATGGCACATGAGATTAGCACATGCAAGCATGTGATTGCTAAAGAAGCTGGAAAATAAAAATTTGGTAAGAGGACTACCGCACAAGACTTATGAGAATGGTAAGTGGTGTGTGGCATGCACAAAAGGTAAGTAAACTAGATCTACATTTTCTAGCATTAAAGTAGTTTCCACCACACGCATATCGAAGTTGGTGTACATGGATCTATTTGGACATATTGCGGGGTGGAACTCGCGTACAATAAATTTGTATTAGGTGGAACCAATGGCACAGTGGTTATATTGATAAGAGGATTTAGGTAGGCTTTTTGACAAGTGATTAGTGGGGTGAAGAGGCTAAACTTGCCGCCGGATCAGGCCATGGAGTCGAATCCCACCGGATGCAGTGGAGGAGGATCGGATGGCGGGAGCCGAAGGCGAATCTCGACCAAGGGGCAAGCTATCCTGCACCACGAGCAACTTGTCAGAAAGGCCGGGTTGGGGTCCAACCCTTAGCCTCTCCGATGCCAAAGTCAGTAACTGGACTTAAAGCGGGGGCTGGGCACGCAGGTCGGACTGAAGGTGTGTCGACCGTACGTGACGAGCTATGAGTGGGAGAACAAAGATATGGACGACCTTTGATCTCGTGTGTGAATAATGGGATTAAGAGTGAATTTGCCAACCCCCCTCATCGTAAGAAGTGAGGGGGTATTTATACCTGATGGGAGACGATTAGGTGGGGCTGACCTGGCATGCTGACTCGACGTGCTCAGTTGGCCCGGCTGTCAGCGAAATCTTCAGACGAGGATGTCAGGAACATGAGTGTCAGCCTCGGTTTTGTCAGATGGCACAACGGCCAGGGGCGCTTTTGTCAGGGCGTCAGGGCCGAAAGCATTAAGTGTCAGGGGGCGCAGCGGCCAGGGGGTGCTTTGTCAGATGGTCGGGTGATGCTAGTGTCAGTCGTGTCCTTATACTAGGTTGCTTGTCGTGTGTGATGAATCAAGGGTCCGGTGGTGCTATCCCCCACAGCTGGGTACGCATGGGGCCGCCGGGCCAACCAGTTCGTGGGTTGTTCGGCCTGGCCGCGCACCTTTTCGGGGGAAGATCACGGACCGTTGGTAGGGAGGGGTACGGATGTGCCTCTGTCAGCATCCAAGGCTGCGCTGTCCGGGTATATCCCTGGCGCACTGCCCCTAGCGGGCCAAGCGAGAGCGGTTATGCGCCTCTGCCGGGAAAGGGGCGCTTTGAGGTGCGCCCATTCTCATGTGGCCTCGGATCCCCGGGCCGGCAGTCTGTTCACTAAGGGGTGAGTCAGTGAGGTATATTAGTGGTTCTGGGCGAAAGCCGGACTCCCACGATCTTTAGGTCGTCCCCGGCCTTCGATCCCGAGGCGGGAGCCCGGCTCGGCTCGGAGGGCGAACCGTTCATGATGTTTTGTGCCGTCGGTACGGATCCCAGTCCGCGCTCGGGGGTGGCGGCGTAAGCTTCGGAACTCCTACCTTATTGGTCATTATTATGATTCGAAAGGGCGGTAGAAAAACGAAGCATCTCCACGATAGGGTTCGCGACGTGTGGATGAGGTGACTCTCACGCCAGTCGAGGCGTCAGGGAGATCTCGATGGGCGTCGCGTGGCGGCGCATCGACGGTCGTGATGACCCGGTGGCCTATTTTATAAACAAAAAGAGGTTAGAAGGCGGTCGGCGGGAGTTTTCTTCTATCTTCGATTCTTCTCCGGTGTCTATTGCTTCCATCTATCGCTTGCTGGTGTGGTTGCGACTTCCACCGCCGGTGATCTTCTTCCAAACATCTTCCCGATCTGACGGATCCGCTAGGTAATTTTTTACTTTCCGACCGATGGCTTCTCGTTTCGAGTTCGGAGACGGTAGCAGAGTGGGGGAGGAGGAGCCTGTGGAAGAGGGGGCATTACCGCGGGGGGTGCGGTGGTCTAGGGAAAGGGGGTCATGGCGCACCGTTGTTCCGAGGGTGATTGGGTCCCTCCAATGTATGTCGGATAGGATTAACATCAGGGAGATTCGCGTGCGGTTCGTGCGACTTCCCTATGAGGTACGGGTCCCCTGGGCGGAGGAAACGGGGTGCGCGCCCGGAGATAATGAGGTCGGGGTTTATGTCCGGTCATTTGAGTTAGGGCTCCGTTTCCTGATCCACCCGTATCTCCTTTATCTATTGAATTTCCTGGAGTTGCCGATCTTTGCCCTGGCGCCTCGGTCCTTGGGCTTGCTGATGGGGTTCGTCGCCTTGTGTCTTGCTAGCTCCTTGAGTCCCTCCCTGGCACTGTTCTAGCATTTCTTTGTAGTTCGTACGAAGGGAATGTATCATTGTGTTTGTACTAGGAGGGGACGAGAACTTATCCTAGGGGTGCCCGATGATGTCGGCGACTGGATGGAGGAGTTTGCCTTCGTGATGATACCGAGTGACGTGGTGTTGGTGTCGAATTGGGGGGCACGGAACCCTCTAGTGAATGAAAGGGTGGAGCTGACTGGGGATGACCTAGCAAAAGCCCGGATTCTGATGGAGCTGCCCGAGGCATACCGTCAGTTAGCAAGTTTGACGCGGAGCAGTTGGCTCGCCAGGACTTTTGGTCCCTAGGTACCTTTGACATTTGGTACACCTTTAGCTAGGCTTACCCTGATCTCTTTTTCCTTCGTAGGTGGAGACGTGATGAGAGGGCCAGAGTAGGTGTCGGGATCCGCTGGAGTCCCTGTCGCGGAGGACCTTGGTCCTTGCGAGAAAGGCAAGGGAGTGGCGCGCGAAGAAGGATCCCGGGAACGAGGAGGTGAGGTCTCTAGTGGGGAGAGAGCGAACCAAGGACGAAGGGCTACATTTTTTTTGAAACGTAAGTGTGTATGTATAGATATGAACAAGGACTACATCAAGGCCGGACCAACAAGTAGGCCAGGCGAGGGAGAGGCTGGGAAGCAGTCACCTCACACAAGGCCTACCAGGCGTAGCCAAGAACGAAAAAAGGGGGGACCAATGCTAGAGGCGCACAAAATCGTCCTACAAGATACCCCAACTCTCAAAAGGGAGGCATCCACCGGGTCTAAATCATCCGGGGTACAACCAACTAGGGCGTCCGAGATGTCCAAATAGATCCTAGCTAGAAGGGCAGTCGCAGGGGACCTGAGGGATCTGAAGATGCGGCAGTTCCGCTCTCTCCAAATGTGCCAAACCACCGCAGAGAAGGCCGTCAAGGAGAGCCTACCCCGGGGGGTGGTCTTCCCCCTGGCTCCAAACTACCGTCTCAGCATGTGGGCTTCAACGATGATGGATTTGGAGCCAGGAGGAAGGCCAAGCCGAAGCCTACAAGCCACCCAAACAAATGCACTGAACTCACAGCGGAAGAAGATATGGCAAGCCGACTCGGGAAATAGACCATAGAGAACACAAGTAGACTGATCCAGAATGCCATGCCTGGCCAACTGCTGGGTGGTGGGCAGTCGGTCAGAGAGGGCACGCAGGAGAGTGAGGGAGAACTTGGGCGTGTGCCCAGGCAACCAGACCACAGGGGCAAGCCGGTCGGGAGGGGAGCGGTGACGCGTAGAGGACCAAGCGGAGCAAAGGGAGCACCCTCCAGCTATGGTCCACTCCCAGGCATCAGGACCATCCGACACAGAAACCAATGCCAGTAAGGGAGCAATGTGAGCGAGCTTAACAGGGAGAGACCAGGCTCCACCATCCCAAAAGTCAGCAACTTGGCGATAAAGTGAAAGAGGAAAATGGACATACATACATACATACATACATATATGAACTAGAAATAACCCGTGCACAAAGTGCACGGCGAGGAAAAAACCGCACGAAAAGGATGCGCTGCATACAGCAACCGTAAAGGAAAAAGAAAAGAGAGAGAGAGAGAGAGAGAGAGAGAGAGAGAGAGAGAGAGAGAGAGAGAGAGAGAGTGTGTGTGTGTGTGTGTGTGTGTGTGTGTGTGTGTGTGTGTAGCGTCGGGGATAAAAAGAACCCAAAACAAAAGCCAAAGCCCAAAAGAGGGCAAACATGTAAATAAGTAACTTTGGGAGGGGTGTTTTTGGGTTCTTCGGTGGAACGGCAACCATGTAAATAAGTTAGTTGGGGATCATTTTTTTGGGTGCTTGTCCCAGTCATCTTGTGAATGGGACAAACATGCCAACTGGGACAAACCCAGTTGGCATGCCATTTTTTGTATAATAGATGATTATTTGGTCATGATTACTTTAAACCATTGATGATGGCTTCATTTGAAGATTGATGTAAGGGCATACATTCCCCAAAAGTGAGTAAGTTAGTAAGTGCGTGAGTGAGTGTGTGTGTGTGTGTGTGTGTACAGCTAAAAAATTTCAACCCATTCAAAATCCCTCTCCCTAAAAAATGTATAACCATCTTCAAAGTATCTTGCTAACAAAATTTTTTTAATATATTCAAACTAAAATTTAGTCCCACACAGAGAATTTAGTTCTTCCCAAAAAGTTTTAGGTCCCCTAAAATTTAGTTTCCTCCTGATTTAATTCCCACAAAATTTAAATTTTTAGTTTCACAAAATTTAGTTCCCCAACATTTATTTCAAATTTAGGTCCCCCAAAATTTTGACAGCCCCCCTAAAATTTTCACAAACTCTCATTCTACTTAGAGGTGACAATTTGAGCTAATCTGGTCATATCGGCCCATGCTTGCCCAGCTTGGTTTCTAACGTGTGTGTATATTTTGTATATTCACACACGTCTTCTTTGTGTTTATCCGTTGTTTTCCGTCGTCTCGTGCCCATTTTCTTGGGATTTTTAGTTTTCTTTCACTTTTTGGTGTTTTTGTGTATTTGCAGGAGATCTCCAGTGTAGGGGATATATAACGAAGATATCATAAGTCCCCGGAGCAACGAAAGGTGGCACGCGTGATCCAGGGGTCAAACGACGAAGATCGCCATTTTCAGCCCCCACCCGATCGGTTGGACACTGCCAACCGATCGGGTGATGCACGTGTGTCCGACCCGGACGCAAGCTGAAGTGAAGTGCAGCATCAACCGACCGGTTCGTCGATCGGTTGAACACATCAGAGTTCTCGGGAATTTGGAGCTGAATTCCAACCGATCGGGTGACATCTCGCCTGATCGGTTCATCTGTAGCCAATTCTTCCAAGAGACGACCCGGAGAGCCCAATCGGTGGTTCACTGACCGTGTGAACTCGACGGAAGTCTCTGTCAATTTTGAGGACAATTCCAACCCATCGGTTGATTACTTAACCGATCGGTTCACCTGATGACCGCATCTTGTCAAACGACGACCCGCTTGCTTCACCCGATCGTTCCAAGCGTCCGGTTGAAGTTTTTGAAGACCGCAGCCAAAGAATCAAGTAGCTTACCCGATCGTTTGATACTTCAACCGATCGAGTGAAGTCGTTTTCTATATATAGCTGCATAAGTTTTCAAAAAACGCAGCTTTGTATTTTTTCTGTCTTTTTCTCTATTTGTGACGGCTGGAATTTTATTGTTATCTGTAAGTTCTCTGATCTTTGTCAAACTTTAATATAGTCTTAATTGCACTGCTACTACCGTGTTTCAATTACCTGATCATGATTTTTACGGTTGATTTTCATTTAGATTGCTTTTTAGCTATAATGTGTGAGTAGTTCCCAAATCTGGGATTTTGGTGGAAACCCCTTCGTGGGTTCTCCCTGATGTGTCCATAGGACTAGGATTTCGATAGGGATTAGGAATTTAGAGGTTACGCAGGGTGTTTCATTGTCATCGGCGGGAAAAAGACCGCCTTTGACCGTAGGGCCAATGGAGAATAAACTTGGCGGTTGACTCCCTAGCCACAGATCACGCCCTTAGCGTAGACATCGAATCCTAGCATGCGAGAGCGGCAGGATGAGATGTTGGGAGTTATCATTGCGAGCTTAGTGCTCCCAGAGTCGATCTATGTTAATGGACATGGGAATGCCCATCGACCGAACCCGGGTAGTCCGGCGTATCATCCTGGGCACCGACCGGAATATCGGGCAAATGGGACGCTGGTATCACTCTTAGAGGCAACGTCTCACCACTAAACCCTAATTTCGATCGTTTTCATATCCGTAAGGCATAATAGCGAGAACACATGATAGGGTGGAAACCGAAGTCCTAGGTTTCCCTTCATTTAGTTTATCCTCTGTATTTACATTCCGTGACAAACCATCGATCGATCGGGCTAGCTCACCCGTAGGGTGAATTGGTTCCTCTTAGAAACAAGCACAACCATGCCTTCCTATGTTCGACCCTCAAGCCACACTACAACACCGTACGCTTGCGGTACAAATATTTTAAATCTGGTATCCCCCAATCAAACTGCACTCTTATGAGATCGAAAAAAGCCGGGGGACGTCAAGCTTTATGGCGCCGTTGTCGGGGAGACAACGTGCTTGTTAATTTTAGGACCTTCAAACCCTTGAGTCTAGTTCATATCCCTACCTCTCGATAGTTTTCGCATTCTACACCTTTTTTATTTTACTTCGACATATTGTATATATTAGTTGTATGAGATTGGTACCATCACTGCTCCTCGCCTCCCCATTCATACAACACGTGCTATTGACGTGCTTTCTATCCGTGCAATTCTCCCTCTTTTCTTTTCCTACAGGTTTTCCGCTCCGCTACAAGGATGTTGTGTGCTGTTTCGGGCGATATCTGGGATCATTCGCACCACGTCAGCTGTTTGGCACGGAATTTGACAGAATCTCTGAGCGCCTCGAACATCCTATCCCTTCTGGCAGCCACTGTAGAAAATTAGAGGAGGTATCATGATGTGCAGCAGCATTCAGTCGCGACAACCCTCTTCCCTCCAGATGAAGCGACGTATATTGAAGTCCCCAATTCCAAAATCGGTGGGGAAGAATTATGCACCCACGAGGAGTTTCGCCCAGAGGACTATCAGACGGAGTTCATCAAGTGCGTCGTACCGGATTCAATCTATCCCTTGCAGACATCTATAGAGCACCCTGGATCTTAGGGCAGTGAGGAAGCTGAAAGTAGTGGTGAAGACCAATCGATTGTTGAAACCTGTTTTTGCGTCGAGGACTTCTACCCAGATCATCATCATCTACCTGAGAAAGACCCAAAGCCCTCCCAACATATCCCCTCTTTGCCTTGCGAAGCTTCGTCTTGCGAAACCACGGGTGGAAGTGAAATTTCGGATGCTGGCTTCCAGGAGACCCAGGAAGAGTCCTTTCACTGGAGGATACTCAGCTTGAGAAATACGCGTCGGGGCCCCAAAAGGTTGAGATGAAAGAGTTACCTCCGGAACTGAAGTATGAATATTTAGGGGAGAATTCAACGCTACCTGTCATAGTGAACTCCTCGCTGCCTGAAGACCAGATGACCAAACTACTTGGTGTTTTAAAGAGGTTTAAAAATGTTTTCGGGTATGCAATCGAAGATTTGAAGGGAGTGAGCTTGGGGCTTTGCTCACATAGGATACTGCTTGAAGACGAGCAAGCCTCCTTAATTGAGCCACAACGAAGACTGAATCCCATCATGATGGAGGTGGTCAAGAAGGAGATTATTAGACTCCTGCATGCCGGGATCATATATCCTATCTCCGACAATCACTGGGTCAGCCCGGTGCACGTTGTACCCAAGAAAGGAGGAATGAAGGTAATTCGCAACGAGAAAAATGAGCTCATACCCACCAGGACCGTCACGGGGTACCGGATGTGTATTGACTACCGTAAACTGAACAAAGCCACAAGGAAGGATCAATATCCTCTTCCTTTCATTGATCAGATGCTAGAGAGGCTGGCGAAGCACAACTACTTCTGCTTCATGGATGGATACTCTGGCTTCCTCCAAATCCCCATCCATAATGACGAACAGGAGAAGATGACTTGTACTTGTCCTTTTGGGACGTATGCCTACTAGAGAATGTCGTTTGGGCTTTACAACGCCCCGACTACATTTCAAAGATTAATGTCCGCAATCTTCTCCGACTACTCCTAAGATATAATGGAGGTCTTCATGGACGATTTCTCCGTCTACGGAACAGAGTTTGACTCATGCCTCCGCAATCTAACTAAAGTCCTGGAGAGGTGCCAAGATAAGGGTCTAGTTTTGAACTGGGAGAAATGCCACTTCATGGTCCAAGAAGGAGTTGTACTGGGACACGTCATTTCTTCAAGGGGGATCGAGGTAGACAAAGCAAAAGTAGAGGTGATCGAAAAGCTTCCGCCTCCACTTAATCTACGAGGGGTCCAGGGTTTTTAGGGCACGCGGGATTCTACTGTCGCTTCATAAAGGACTTCTCCAAGATTTCCAGGTCGTTGACTCAACTCCTTGTGAAGGACGCACCTTTCGTCTTCAACGACAAGTGCATGGAAGCCTTCCGCCTTCTGAAACAAGCCTTGATTTCTGCACCCGTGATTCAGCCACCGGACTGGAGTCTACCATTCGAATTAATGTGCGATGCTAGTGATTATGCAGTTGGGGCCGTCTTGGGGCAGAGGAAGGATAAAAATCTACATGTTATATATTATACGAGCAAGACCCTTGACGTTGCCCAAAGAAATTACACGACCACGAAAAAAGAATTGCTAGCAGTCATCTATGCCATGGACAAGTTCCGGTAGTATCTCGTTGGTGCCAAGGTAATCGTGAACACGGATCGCGCAGCTCTCAAATACTTATTGAGCAAGAAGGAGGCTAAGCCGCGGCTCATTAGGTGGATTCTCCTCCTCCAGGAATTCGAACTGGAAATCAAGGACAAGAAGGGGGCGGAGAATGTCGTTGCTGATCACTTGTCCAGAATGCCTACTCTCGATTTGAATGCTACTCCGATTGATGACTCGCTCCCTGACGAGCATCTCTTCTCCATATCTTCCGCTTGGACTCCTTGGTACGCCGACATCGCAAATTATCTGACATGTGCCATCATCCCCCATAACGTGAGCTATCAGCAGAAGAAGAAATTCTTTCACGAGGTCCGTAAATTTTATTGGGACGACCCTCATTTGTATAAGACCTGTAATGATGGGGTGATACGGAGGTGAATTCCTGAAACTGAGGCGACCTCCATAATTTCCCAATGCCATGATCAGCAGTGTGGAGGACATGCGAGCGCTTATAAGATGACGGTGAAAATCCTCCAGAGTGGATTCTATTGGCCGACCCTCTTTAAGGACACGCATGCTTATGTCCAGGATTGCGACAAATGCCAAAGGACAGGAAACATATCCAAGAGGAACGAGATGCCTCAGCACTACATTTTAGAGGTCGATATCTTCGATGTGTGGGGAGTCGACTTCATGGGACCGTTCCCCTCGTCCTCTGGAAATCAGTATATCTTGGTAGCCGTAGACTACGTGTCGAAGTGGGTAGAAGCGATAGCCAGTCCTACTAATGATTCCTGGGTGATCGCCAAGTTCTTTAAAAACAACATCTTCCTGCGGTTCGGCGTGCCTCGAGTTTTGATCAGTGACGGAGGTGTTGAAGCAACGATCTAGGATCGTGGTTTGATGATGACAAACGTGTTGTTATATCTGACGTGTGTGTTTAGTATGTTTCAGGCTTGGCGAAACAATTTATCTAGGCTATTTGGCAGAATTGCTATTCGTATAGCACATTGGGAGAGATGGAGTGTGTGTGCACAAAGTAGTTTGACTTGGTCAATATGGAACAAAGTTGGACTTGGTCCAACATGAAGAGATGGAGCCAAATCCTATTTGGTTATTGGAATTTATCCTATGGCTATACAAACTTCTTAGCCAATACCAACTCCTAGTAAAATTCAAATTCACAATTTGTATTTTCAATCTCAATTGACATGTAGATCAAATTCAAAATTCGTATTTCCAATCCTATTCAAATCCCACTTGATTTCCTATTCAAATTCCTTAGCCAAAACAATTTCTATCACATTCAAACTCCCTATCCAATTGCCAAATATTAACAAACCCTAACCTATCCTATAAATACCAATGTTCTACCTAGGGTTTTAACGGGGGCAAGACAAAATATTTTTAGTACGGCATATACAAAAATAAACAAGGAGCAGCAATAAAAAGGAAGGGGGGAGCCACAAATATTTTTCTCTAAGGCAACAAGACCTAGGCCAAAAACTTCTTTCGACTCAACCAATTAAAAAAAACTAGCCTATAGCCGCAGCCTACAAATACACAAGGCAAATCAAAGAAGCCAACCCCCAGGAATATTCATCTCCCCGTTGCTCCTTGCTGCAACATCCTCAAGCCTATAGTCTTAGGTCTTCAAGTACAGGGGTCTACCAAGAAGACTAAAAACATCAAAAGCTTACGGCTCTTCTCCAAAGCCCTCATCGCCGTGAAGAGACTTCGCTGATTGTTGCTGCTCAAGAACGCCGTCGTCGCCTAAAAGATCACAGTCGAGGAGGAGACAAAGATCACCGCCGAGAAGGACTTCAACGTTGCCGGAGCTCGCCCGGTGCAGCTGTAGACGAAGACACCGTAGGAGGCCGCCGCTGCATCAACGCCAAGAATTCTTCGCCGCTGTTCGTCGTTGAGATCCGTGAAGAGCTGACCGAAGATCACCGCTCTCGTTGAAGATCACGCTGCAAGAAGAACGTCGCCGTCGTCGTTCACTGCTGAAGCCCAATCGCCGAAGAAGATCGAAGGCAGATTCGCCGTTGCCCTGTTTCGAAACAGAGCCCACCGTGGCCGTTGTCGAGGTCATCATCCACGGAGGAGCTCTCCACGTTGGCGTTGCTGCTGTAGTAGAGAGATCGCCGTTGAGCTTGCCGAGGAAGGAGGAGAGCCGCTGACGCTGCCCTGAGTTGTCGTGACGAAGCCATCGTCGCCATTGAAGCTGTCGCCGTGGTGTGAAGTCGACATCACCGTCCAAACGAAGAAGTCGCCTCGCGTTCTCGCCGTCGCTAAGAGCCCTCATCGCCGCACCAATCAAGCTGCCGTCGTCGTCGAGAAATTCATAGCCGCCGTCGTCTCCGATCGAAGGTCTGCTGCCGCTGCATGCATTGAGAACGATCAAACGGTAGCTGTGCGAGAAGATCAGAAATCAACGGCCAGGATTTGTTCTTACTTGTGAAAACGAAACGAAATCATTTTCGTTTCTCGAGCTGACGTGGCGATCGGATAGCCGTGGGATCGAGTGCAAAAAACTGCTGGAGCGCGAATCTTAAAGCATGACTTGGCCTGGGATTATTTTGGGTTTTGGCTGTGCGCACCGACTGTGACTTAAAGCTTTTGAACTGAGTTCCTTAGCGCACCGACCACTTTATTGCTGAGCGCACAGACTGAAGATTTATAAGGGATTGAACTGAAATTGCTTTGTACACAGACCAATGTGTATCTTGACATCCAGGAGTCGGATTGAGACACCGTTTGCGTCAGATTGGAGCTGACGACGTGCTGATTGACAGAGACGCCTACACTGACACAAACTGAGCATTTCTAAACCCTTAAACTCTTTTATTTGTGTCTTAGTGTAACGTTCTCTGTAGGGGAAACTTTTACCTATTTTTGTGGACTATTTTGGGACTTGTCTAGTTGGGACTAGACAAGTGGGACCCAGCTAGTTTGGGACTAGCTGGTAGAAAGCTTTGCTAGGATTGATAGTGAGAGGAAACACTGTGTGTGGGGTACTGAGAGTCTGGCGAGTGTAGAGGCGTAGAGGGTGCTCTGAGCGTGCTCTAACTTGTGACTTTGTACCTATTGCACTATTCAATCTAGTATTAGCTTTGGGGGCTGGAGTAGGTCGTTGGGACGACCGAACCAGGGTAAATCTGCTGTGTACTCTGTGTCTGCTTTTCATTACTCTGGTTGTGCTTTTAACTGCGTGTGATTTCTCGTGGGTTGCACGAGAATTTTTATTAGCCTATTCACCCCCTCCCCCCCCCCCCCCCTCTAGGCTAGGATCCAGATCCAACAGGAGGGAGCCACTTTATAGGGAAGAAATTCGAAGCTCTCTTGAAGAAGTACGGGGTACAACACCAAATCGGACGTGCCTATCACCTGCAGACTAGCAGCCAAGTGGAAGTTTCTAACATGAAGATCAAGAGCATACTGGAGAAGATGGTGGCCAACTCTAGGAAGGATTGGTCATCAAAACTTTCTGACGCACTCTGGGCTTACAGGACAGCTTTCAAGACTCCAATTGGTACAACTCCCTACCGGCTTGTCTACGGGAAGGCATGCCATCTACCCGTGGAATTGGAACACAAGGCATTTTGGGCAATCAATAACCTAAATTTTGACGCCAAGGAAGTTGGAGGCCACCGATAGCTACAACTTAACGAGCTCGACGAGATCCGGTTCAATGCTTATGAAAATGCCCGGATCTACAAGGAGAAGTTGAAGCGGTGGCATGATAAGCGCGTCCTAAAGAGGGAATTCAAGGAAGGAGACTTAGTTCTCCTATTCAACTCGAGGCTGAAGCTTTTTCCTGGAAAGCTCAAGTCGAGGTGGTCGGGACCCTTCCGCATCACCAAGGTCTTACCGCACGGTGCTATTGAGATAATGGGAAGAGATGAGCCGTTCAAAGTCAATGGGCAGCACCTTAAACATTATGCGGTAGGAGAACCAGCATTCTCTCCGATCGGAATCTCAACAACCGATGACTCGTCTTCAAACCCTCCGGATCTGAATTGACCACTAAATGAGGCGTCGGGCAAACGACGTTAAACAAAAGCGCTTCATGGGAGGCAACCCATGTTCTAAACCCTCACCTTTGTTTTTAGGATTGTTTTTAGGTTTATTTCTCTTATTTTTGTTGACTAAATTCAGTAACGTGAACTTTCGTCGAGAGACTTAGGCTATTTATGGACTTTTGCAGGAAACAAGCCCCCAACCGATCGGTCGAGCTCGCAACCGATCGGGTGGGACGTATCAGAAAAAGCCATATATCTGTTCTTCAGTGAACCGGTCGGGTGGAGCAAACCGAGACCGGGTGGCAGATCGTGTGAGAAGAGCTAAACTCTCAGGTTTTTTGGGATTTAAGTCAACCGATCGGTTGATAGAAGCGGTGGTCGTGTGGCCGTCCGGGTGAAAAGCACAGTGATCTCGGGAAAATTTGGGATGCGGTCAACCGATCGGGTGAAAACTCACCCAATTGGTCACCTGTAGCTGTTGACCGACAGAAGATTTTCGAAACTTACCCAACCGATCGGGTGAACTCTCACCCGATCGGTTCGATTTCGCCCATATACATACTCCCCCTCACCCGGCCTTATTCACCCGACCCCCTCCCCCATTTCCATTCGCACGTCTCCCCTCCTCCATCTTCCAAATTGCTCTCCTCTAGCAACCCCTCCACCCCTAAATCCACACCATCACTCATTCCCAAACTCCCCCACCATCAACGACCTTCCCATCAACAACATTCACTCGCCAAACGTCCAAACCCAAACCCTAGCCCCAAATTTTCGAAAATTTCAATTCTTGTCGGATCAGCAAGCGGTAGCTTCCCAAATCGCTTCATCATACCGCGTGGGGTCTTTCAGGTGCTTGATCTTACAACATTGATGGGTAATCTCTTTCCACTTTTCACATTTCTTTCAATTATAGGCAAAGTCTTAAATTTGTGTCTACACGCTTCATCTGCTTCATCATCTTCATAGACACTTTATCCCACTTTATCATTCTTCCCCCACGTCGTCACGATGTCTAGGAAGGGAAAGGAGATTGCCTCATCGTCACGCAGACATCCCCTATACGACCCTTTTTCCCCTTCTTTTCTTGGCATTAACCCTTCTTCTAAAGAGCAATCCGATCGTTTGCAGGCCCTTCTTCATCGCCCAATGCGACCTACTCTTTTCGTCGATTCCCCCAATCTCAAATCTCTTGGACTCTTTAGGGGCATCCGTGCACTTTATCACTTCATAGGTTGTGATTACCTTCTACATACCCATGTGCACACACACACACAGGAATCTCACACTCGAGTTCCTCAGTTCTCTGGAAGTGTCCGAGTATGGCTTCACCTTTCGCACCTTCAATGGCGATTTTTCCATGAGTTTTCACGAGCTTAACAATATTCTGAATTTCCCTCACCCTGATCGTCATGTCGAATGTTCAACTCACGATCGGTCTGATATCTTTTCTTACTTTCGTGACGACAGTGTCTGGAAATGATTCACCTAGTATGCCACTTTTCCCTCTAGCTCTCGCCTCCTACATCATACACCCGTGCTACCGCTTCGCCCATTGCTTCCTTGCCAACACCATTTTCTCCCGCGTGGATGTTTCCACAGTGTCTCGGGATGAGGTTCTCTTTCTTTACGCTATGTCCCACGACAGGATTCATGGTCATATCCCATTACCCATAAACACCACTCATTGGATCATCCACGATATCTTATCTGTTAGCCGCGTAACCTCTGGATCTATCTGCTGCGGTGGGATGATTACTCTTATTGTCAGCTGTGTTTTGAGGCTGCCGCCCCACCACCCTATTCTATCGGGACGTAGTCGTATCGATCACGACTACTTGATCGAAATCGGTATGCTAACTCCCTTTGGTAAGGAGCGTGCAGTCTACCTCTACAGTCCTGCCAACACTCCTTTTGCCATCCTCCCACCCTCATCTCCGGAGCACCTCCCCATTCGCATTTCACATCTACCATGGGAGTTCTACTCGGATCCTTGGTACGCCACACTCGTACACTTTCCACCCTTGGATCCTCCCGATTGGCACCCGTGTGTCGGTTCACCCGGTGCCATCATTATGCACCACGATCCACCGATAAACTTCGATCCTCCGGTGGTCCAGCCTGTTGCCCCTCCCTCTCCTATTCGCACACCCTCTCCTTCGTCCTCAGAGGATTCCTTCCTCCATTATTCACCACCCTCCTCACCATCTCCTTACCATTCTACCGAAAGCGACTCCGATTGACTTCCCCCTAGCATATTTCTGCATCTTCATCATCATATCTTATTGCTTGCACTATCATGTCCAGCTTGAGGGAAGTCGACATTTTGTGTGTTCTGTCGTATTTTTCTGTGTGGTGTGCTTGTTCTTATATGTCGTGTGGTGTGCTTTTCTATCGTTCTTTTTCCATTTTTATTTTTCCTCTTTCTTTATTTTTCAGTTTCGTATGTGTGCTTTTCTCGTTTTTTTTATTCTCTTCGTATCGGTGCGTATTCCCCCCCCCCCCCCCCCCATTTTCATTGCTCTCCCATATTTACTTTTATTGCATTGAGGGCAATGCAAGTTTCAGCTTGGGGAAGTCGCACTTCGTGCGTCGTTTTGTGTCTTTTCCTTTATTTTTGAGTCGTTTTTACCGTGTTTTTCTTTTTCTTTCTTTCCTTTTTCTCCTCTCTCTCTTAGAGATGACCCCAAATGATGAATTGCCATAGGATCACACACACACCTAGCATGGCTTCGATAATCACATTCACTAACACTAGGAAGCTAAGTCCTCTTGTATTTCATGCATCGTGGGTCCATTTTGCTTTTATGTGAGTCGTGTGTCGAGTCTAGCTTACAGTGTGATTCTACTGTGTGATTTTGATTTATATACATGTCCTGGAATGACCCCTAGATTATCATGTGTCGATTTGAATATGCGGTATTTGCTTCTCCCGTCTGCTTCTATATGCACGCTATATTTATATCGTATACTTCATTTCGCATGTGTCGGGATTCCATAGTTTGGATTAGGATAACCCATTTAGCCTATGGTCTGATTAGCGAAGACAATCTCCCTTGCCCAAGTGTCTAGAATCCGATTTCTTTTTTATTTTACTTGGTGCAAATCCCCTCGTCGTGTACCGTTCTCCCACTTGGGAGAGTACACACATGTATATACCCAAAAATCCAAAAATGCAAAAAAATAGAGAAAAGAAAAACCCAAAAAGAAAAGAAAAGAGAAAAGAAAAAAATATATGTATAGCCAAAAAGCCAAAAAAATACATATATCCAAAACCCAAAAAAAATTCCTGTGTGAATATTTTGCTACCAACCGAGAATAAAGGGAAGGCGAGAATTTGCACCGAGTGTTCTTCTCCACATCATCTCAACCCCCATCGTTTTCAAAAACACTTGGAAGAAGGACTTCTAGCTATTATCTAGGCGATAGTGTGGTGATTTCCTAGTCCCTAGTTGTGGAGTTCCTGACGCATGATATGATTCGATTCTTACTCTGTTCTCATGCATGCTTGAGCTATATATTCGCCACTTATTTCAAATCGAATCGATATTTGGGTCTTTTCTTGGACATGTGTATATGGAGCTTTATTGCATATTGTAGATAGTAACATCGTCTACTAGCACGCGACCACACTCACTCGCGCTTCACCTTGTGGGCCCACGACACTAGTTTGGACTCGTTTTCTTTGGTTTAGTGTTGTGATTTGTTGCTTGCTTGCTAGGTGTGGCGTTTTTGATTTTGTTGGCGCTGACGGGTGATTTGGGATTTTGCTTTCTCTCTCTCTCTCTATATTTTCTCCCTCCGAGCTCCTACTCTCACTCATCTTCCTTGAGGACGAGGAAGGGTTCAGCTTGGGGGATTTTGACGTGTGTGTATATTTTATATATTCACGCACGTCTTCTTTGTGTTTTTCCGTTGTTTTTGTCGTCTCATGCCCATTTTCTTGGGATTTTTAGTTTTCTTTCACTTTTTGGTGTTTTTGTGTATTCACAGGAGATCGCCAGTGTAGGGGAATATAACAAAGATATCATAAGTCCCCGGAGCAACGGGAGGTGTCACGCGTGATCCAGGGGTCAAACGACGAAGATCGCCATTTTTCAACCCCCACCAGATCGGTTGTACACAGCCAACCGATCGGGTGATACACGCGTGTCCGACCCGGACGCAAGCTGAAGCGAAGTGCAGCATCAACCGACCGGCTCGCCGACCGGTTGAACACATCAGAGTTCTCAGGAATTTGGAGCTGAATTCCAACCGATCGGGTGACATCTCGTCCGATCGGTTCATCTGTAGCCAATTCTTCTAAGAGACGACCCGGAGAGCCCAACTGGCGGTTCACTGACCGTGTGAAGTCGACGGAAGTCTCTGTCAATTTTGAGGACAATTCCAACCGATCAGTTGATTACTCAACCGATCGGTTCACCTGATGACCGCATCTCGTCAAAGGACGACCCGCTTGCTTCACCCGATCGTTCCAAGCGTCCGGTTGAAGTTTCTGAAGACCGCAGCCGAAGAATCAAGTAGCTTACCTGATCGGTTGATACTTCAACCGATCGGGTGAAGTCATTTTCTATATATAGCTGCCTAGGTTTTCAGAAAACACAGCTTTGTATTTTTCTGTCTTTTTTCTCTATTTGTGACGGCTGGAATTTTATTGTTATCTGTAAGTTCTCTGATCTTTGTCAAACTTTAATATAGTCTTAATTGCACTGCTACTACCGTGTTTCAATTGCCTGATCATGATTGTTACGGTTGATTTTCATTTAGATTGCTTTTTAGCTATAATGTGTGAGTAGTTCCCAAATCTGGGATTTTGGTGGAAACCCCTTTGTGGGTTCTCCCTGATGTATCAATAGGACTAGGATTTCGATAGGGATTAGGAATTTAGAGGTTACACAGGGTGTTTCATTGTCATCGACGGGAAAAGACTGCCTTTGACTGTAGGGCCAAGGGGGAATAAACTTGGCGGTTGACTCCCTAGCCACAGCTCACGCCCTTAGCGTAGACATCTAATCCTAGCGCACGGGAGCGACAAGATGAGATGTTGGGAGTTATCGTTGCGAGCTTAGTGCTCTCGGAGTCGGTCGATGTTAATGGACATGGGAATGCCCATCGACCGAACCCGGGTAGTCCGGCGTATCATCCTAGGAACCGACCGGAATATCGAGCCCATGGGACGCTGGTATCACTCTTAAAGGCAACATCTCACCACTAAACCCTAATTCCGATCGTTTTCCTATCCGTAGGGCGTAATAGCGAGAACATATGATAGGGTGGAAACCGAAGTCCTAGGTTTCCCTTCATATTGTTTATCCTCCGTATTTACATTCCGTGACAAACCATCGATCGATCAGGCTAGCTCACCCGTAGGGTGAATTGGTTCCTCTTAGAAACAAGCACAACCACGCCTCCCTGTGTTCGACCCCCAAGTTACACTACAACACCGTGCGCTTTCGGTACAAATATTTTAAATCTGGTATCCCCCAATCCAACTGCACTCTTATGAGATCAAAAAAACTGGGGGACGTCAGTTTCTTAAAGGACTATGCTGGCCTGACCCGATAAGAATTCGGGCCATTAAGGGATGGCTTCATCACGGGCCAGTAATAATACCGGGCCGATCGACATGGCCCGGCGGCTCATTAAGGATCTAAAGAATAGAAGGCATTCATTGTCTTAATATTACAAACAATTGGATAGATACACTAACATCTTGTGAATCTAAGTGGTTGGTCCAGTACAAATAGTATAAACAGTGTAACTTGATCTGTGTTGTACAAAGAACATGATGTTGGAACTTATCTAACTAAGTTGGATCTTAATCCAACATTGGGCTTATATGTGATAAATAATTATATGGTGCTACGCTGTCATATTAAAGCCCGGTATTTTAGTGATCTGATTTAATTAATTAAGCGGGCTTAAATGAGTCAAGTAGGTCGGGGGCCTTTATGTGTAGAGACTATTGGGCTTCAACTCGTTGATGGGGCCGAATTGGAAACCCTAGGGCTATGTAGGCTAGCATATATATATAGACACACACACACACACACACACACACACACACACACACACACACACACACACACACACACACACACACATGCGGTTATGATCCCTGGAATACACGAACTAAGAGAGCCCTCTTTTCTACGTCCCGTCGCTAGGGGAGAAACCAGGAGAAAGCTAAAGAGATTATCCAACGGTTGATTCGTGCTATTCTGGAAGATCATCCGCTGCATTATCTAGATCGTCAACCTCATGGATTCAGGTATGATTCCTATTAGAGAAGGTAATGATTTAAGATTCTACAGGTTCTATCTAGATCTGTGTAATTAGGTTTATATGCAAATCTAGATCTTTAGTTTCTACAAGTGGTATCAGAGCCTTAATGCTGTGGATCTTAAATTTTCTGCATGCTCGTAGTAGATCTGATAAAAATTAGATTTTTAATCTGTTTTAAATTCAGATCTGTGAAAAATTGGTTTTTGGATTGATTATTCCCTGTTTTACAAAAAAAATTATTACGAACCCTAGATCGGGGGCGGCTCATCGGCCGCCACCCGACACGGCGTAAGAAGGGGGCGGCTCTGCCGTCCTCGTCGGAAGATCGGCACCGGTGATGCCGGCGTCGACGCAGATCAGAAATGGGCGGCAACACCGCCCCCTGTAGGTTTAACGGACCTGTGCCGGCTTCCAGCTGCCCCCTCCGACGGAATCTGGGGACAAAAGGGGGCGGCTCCTGCCGCACCCGTTAGGGTTTCAGAGGGGGCGGCGTTTGTCGCCACCGGTGGGTTTTCCAGAAAGGGGGCCGGCGCCCTGCCGCCCCCCTTTTGCGTCGAAACAGTAGGACCTCCCCACCGGGGGGCCTGCCTCCCCAGAACCAGGAAGGGGGTGGCGGTGGGCCGCCCCCATTTGGACTCGAACGATGGGGGACGGCGCTCTGCCGCCTCTCCCATACGCCGGGGGTAAGGAAAGGGGGCGGCAGCGGCCGCCGCCCTTGGGGATGGTAAAACAAAAAAAATTCCTGCTAGGGTTTCTAACCCTAGCAGGCTTTAGGCCAAAATTGGGCCCAATCAGGTTATTTTTCGAAAAAAAATTTTATTGAAAATTTCAGTATATGGGCCTTATTTTTGGGCCTGTTTTGGCCACTTCACAATTTTGGTCTTAAAATGAATATTTTGGTGCATGTGAACCCTATTTTAGGGATATTCTTATTATTTTGAAGCCCTATTTCAGTTATATTAATGCGCTAATAATTAGAGGAAATAAATGGCCATCTTGTGTATATTTTCTCATTCGGTTTTATTTGTGTGTTAAATTAAGTTCATTCCAATTTTAATTCTTTAGGTAAAATTCATTTATATATATATATATATATATATATATATATATATATATATATCGAAATAATTCTAATTTTTGTGAAATGCCACCAAAGTGGGTTCTACTATTAAAATTGTTATTATTTCGGAATGTAAACAGATTAAATACATACATTGTATGATTAGTTGTCTGAATGAATTTTAATTCGATCATAGGAGTAAATAAAAGTTTTTCATCTATATTTCTCCTCGTTAAGAAAGTCGGTATTAATTGTGCTATAATAAATTCAAATTTTGTTGTATGTATTTTTTGAAGTTACTTTGTGTAATCATCATCTCGCCAAAGTGGGCTCTGTTGGTTGCATCATTTCATTTCTTAAATACAAAAGGAATTTTGTGTGTATATTTTAATCTTGAATGCTACATCGGCCCAAAGGTAGATTACTATTCTATGCTAATTTATTCACACCTGTAGCAATAAATAAGTGATGATTGTTGAGACTTATGCATGCAATTTTAATTCGGCCCAAAGGAAGTTTTAATCTTAGCATGTTAATTATTGTCTTTATTTGATTGCTGCGACAGGATATCATTTGCTAGTTAATAGATTATCTAAAGATAAATGTTAAGCTAGTTGAGGATATCTTGAGATGGGAACATGCAATTTTGAATTTAAAATTTTTGCTTCACAAATTAATACTTATGTTAGCATGTTTTTCTATGTTTATTGTCCTATTTTTCAGCTGCTACTCCCGCAAATATTACTGCTAGCTTAAACTCAATTCTGGTGCTTAATGGCTCAAATTTTAAATCCTGGAAAGAGAACTTGCTTATAGTTCTTGGGATACTAGATCTGGACCTTGTGATTAGAAATAACTATCCCCCACTTACTACGGAATAGAGTACCTCTGAGGAAAAGAGGGAATATGAGAAGTGGGAAAAGTCTAATCGCATGTGTGTTTATGATCATGAAGTGAGCCATCCCTGAAGCTTTTTGGGGCTCTATGTCTGATTTGATCACAACAGCTAAAGGTTTCCTTAAAGATATTGAGAAAAGGTTTGTCAAAAACGAAAAGGCAGAAAGTGGTACGATTCTAACAAGCGTAATCTCAATGAAGTACAAAGGGAAAGGCAACATAAGAAAATATATTCTGAACAGTCCCATCTTGCTTCCAGGTTGAAAGCACTAAAGATTGACCTCTCTGAGGACCTGCTTGTGCATTTGGTTTTAATATCCCTTCCTACACAGTACAATCAGTTTAAGGTGAGCTATAACTGCCAGAAAGAGACTTGGTCTCTGAATGAGCTCATCTCGCACTGTGTACATGAAGAGGAAAGACTGAAGCAGGATAAGACTGAAAGTACAAATGTTTCCTTTACCCTTAAAGACAATAAAAGTAAGAATGGAAAGGAAGTTGCAGCTACAGCCCTACCTAGGAAACAACAAAAGAAGCATGTTAAGGCTGTCGAGAAAGATAGTTGTTTCTTTTGTGGTGCTGAAGGGCATATGAAGAAGCAGTGCACTAATTAACATGTCTGGCGTGCTAAGAAAGGTACTCTTCTCAATTTGGTTTGTTCAGAAGTTAGTTTAACTTCTGTACCTATAGACACTTGGTTGTTAGACTCGGGTGCAACTACTAACATCAGTGTGTCTATGCAGGGCTGCCTGAACTGTCGAAAGCCAAATGATGCTGAAAGATTCATCTTTGTAGGCGATGGCAAGAAGGCGAGGGTTGCTGCAATTGGAGATTCCAGATGAACTTTAAGAACTGGAAACCATTTGGATTTGCTTGAGACTTTTATTGTACTGTCTTTTAGACGTAACTTAATTTCTATTTCTGCATTGGACAAGTCTGGTTATTATTGCTCTTTTGCAAATGGAAAATTCAGTCTGTCTCTCAATTCCATATTAATTGGTTCTGGTTGTTTATCTGAGTATGATAATCTGTATATGCTTGATACAATTGCTACAAATGAAACCTTGCATGTGGTTACACAGGTTTTAAAGTGTAAATTAACTGAAGAGAATTCAGGTTCGTTATGGCACAAGAGATTAGGTCACACTCCAAAAGGAGAATTGAGAGACTTGTGTCAAACGATATTCTCAAGCCTTTAGATTTTTCAAATTTTGATGTCTGAATTAATTGTATAAAGGGAAAACAAACTAATAAAAGGAGATTTGAAGCCAAAAGGTCAAATTGCACCTTAGAACTTATATATACGGATATTTGCTGACCATTCCCTTCAGTTAAATGGAATGGTCAACAATATTTTATAACGTTCATAGACGACTTTTCAAGATATGGCTACATTTATCTCATACATGAAAAATCTCAGTCTTTGAATACGTTCAAAAATTTGAAGGCCGAAGTTAAACTACAACTAGGCAAGAGGATTAAAACTGTCATTCTTCTTTACCAGAAAGACTCTGGGGAGAAGCATTGAAAACTGCAGCTTACATCCTTAATCGGGTCCCAACTAAAGCAACTAATAAAATGCCATATGAGCTTTGGACGAGTAAATCACCTAGTCTAAAGCATATGCACATATAGGGATGTCCAGCTGAGGCAAAGCCTTATAGGCCTGCTGAAAAGAAGCTGGACACACGGACAATTAGTTGCTATTTTATTGGGTATGCTGAAAGATCGAGGGGTTACAAATTTTACGATCCCACAAATAATAATATTTTTGAGACTGGAAATGCCAGATTCCTTGAGGATAATGGGTTTGCGGGGGGAGATTTAGGAAGAGACATTGTTTTCGAATAGGAATATGTAGATTTCCTACAGGTGATCTTGTTATTGATCGGGACTCTATTCCTGTTATGGAACAAGATACAAACATTCAAGACAATGTTGTTGCTCCTCCCATTCAAGAAGAACAAACCCTTGCACCTCAAGAAACATTGCCATTAAGGAGATCCATTCGGGAGAGGAGAAGTGCAATATCAAGTGACTACATTGCATATCTTCAAGAACATGAAGTTGATATTAGTGTGATGGAAGATGATCCAATCAACTTCCATCAAGCCAAAAATGGTTCTAACTCTCTAAAATGGATAGATGCCATGAATGAGGAAATAAAGTCGATAAGGGACAATGACGTTTGGGATCTTGTCCAATTACCTAAAGATGTGAGGCCCATTGGTTGCAAATGGATATTTAAAACCAAGAGGGATTCAAAAGGTAATGTGGAAAGATATAAGGCATGTCTTGTCGCTAAGGGCTTTACTGAAAAAGAAGGCATTGATTATAATGAGACTTTCTCTCCGGTTTCCACGAAAGACTCATTTAGGATAATAATGGCATTAGTGGCTCATTTCAACCTTGAGTTACACCAGATGGATGTTAAAACAGCGTTCCTTAATGGGGACATTGATCAGGAAATTTATATGGTGCAACCAGATAACTTTGTGTGGAGAGACCCAAAAAAATATGGTTTGCAAACTTAAGAAATCCATCTATGGACTCAAACAGGCGTCTCGACAATGGTATTTTAAGTTTCATCACGTTATCATCTCATTTGGCTTCGAGATGAATTTGGTTGATGAATGTATATACCATAAGTTCTGTGGCAGTAAATTTGTGTTTCTGGTTTTATATGTTGATGACATTTTACTTTCCAGTAACAATGAAGGCTTATTGCATGAAACCAAAAACTTTCTAGCTAAGAACTTTGAGAAGAAAGATCTTGGTGATGCATCTTTTGTATTAGGTATTTAAATACATCGAGATCGTTCTCGAGGTATACTTGGATTATCATAAAAGTCCTACATTGAAAAGTTTCTGCAAAGATTTGGCATGAAAAATTGTAAACCAGGTGATACCCCAGTATCTAAGGGAGACAAGTTTGGTCTCAATCAGTGCCCTGAAAGTGAAATGGAGATAGCACAAATGAAGAATATTCCTTATTCTTCAGCAGTAGGGAGTATCATGTATGCTCAAGTATGTACACGTCCAGACTTGGCGTACATTACAGGAATCCTTGGCAGATACTTGAGCAATCCAGGATTGGACCATTAGAAAGCAACCAAAAGGGTCTTACGGTACTTACAGAGGACAAAAGGGCATATGCTTGTATATCAGAGGTCGGAAAAGCTTGAGATCGTTGGATATACCGACTCTGATTTTGCTGGATGTAAAGACAACATGAAATCTACTACAGGCTATGTTTATACATTAGCAGAAGGCGCCATTTCTTGGAAGAGTGCTAAACAGACTATTATAGCCTCTTCCACTGTAACGACCGGGTTTTAGCGATGCGTAGTTCATCTTCCCCCTCTTATTGAATACCCTTCTCCGTATCCGTAGTTAAGTCGTAACGGACACCGTACCCGTACCCGTACCCGTATCCAGTCTTTTCATACTTATTATTATTATTATAAATCGCTTATTATGTTGTGAATGGGTATTTACTGGGTTGGATGAGTTATTGGGCCAACCCAAGTGTTTGTGCCCATATCTGTATAAGCCCACTTGTATTCTCCCCTTTGGCTATAAATATAAACCTGAGGGCTCTCCCCTCAGTAGTTGATTCATAACACGTTATCAGCACGAGACTCTAAAAATTTTCTTTTCCACAAAATTTTCTTTCCGTTCGTTGAGAAGGCGTAGGCGTAGGCGAGACGGGAGATCCACGAGCGCGGTGCAAGGCTTCCTCCATCAAAGGTCGTCATCCGCGTAGGGCTTTGAGCAACCGTCGCTATATCCGGAGGACGGATATAGAGGTAAAAAAATACTAAAAACGATAATTTTAATCATACGTATGATTGCCCCTCCCCTAGATCTCGCAAGATCGTCATGGGGATTCATCGTCACCTTGAAAACGACGGATTTTTCATCCCAAAAACTCAATTTTTAGGGTAAAACCCTAATTTTGAACCCTCCGGCGGCTACCCGTCACCGGACCCCCCCCCAAAACCCCCTCCTCCCCGGAAAACCCCCCCCCCCCCCCACCACCCTGGCCGCCTCCCCCTGCAGGGGGGCGGCCCCCGCCGCCTCCCCCTGCAGGGGGGCGGCCCCCGCCGCCGCCCCTGCAGGGGGCGGCGGCCCCCGTGGCCGCCTCCCCCTGCAGGGGGGGCGGCCCCCCGCCGCCGCCCCTGCAGGGGGCGGCGGCCCCCGTGGCCGCCTCCCCCTGCAGGGGGGGCGGCCCCCGCCGCCGCCCCTGCAGGGGGCGGCGGCCCCCGTGGCCGCCTCCCCCTGCAGGGGGGGCGGCCCCCGTTGCCGCCCCTGCAGGGGGCGGCGGCCCCCGAGGCCGCCTCCCCCTGCAGGGAGGCGGCCCCCGTCGCCCCCCCCCCCCCCCCCCCCCCTGCAGGGGGGGCAGCCTCCGCAGCCGCGCCCCCCTGCGGGGGGGCGGCCCCCGCCGCGCCCCCCTACAGGGGGCGGCGCCGGCGCCGGCCCCCCCCCCCCCCCCCCCCGAAACCCTAGGGGGAAACCAAAAAAAAATTAAAATTTCCAGATCTGTGGGCCTGAAGCCCACAGCAGATCTGTGGGCTTCAGGCCCACAGATTTCAAAAAAAACAGAAAAATCTGTGGGCCTGAAGCCCACAGACCTGCTGCGGGCCTCAGGCCCACAGTCAGATTTTCAAAAAAAAAGCTTATGGGCCTGAAGCCCATAGGTCGACTGCGGGCTTCAGGCCCGCAGGCTGGTTTATCTGAAAAAAAAAATTTTGGGGAAGGCAAAGGGCTATAAACTCGCCTCAAAAGGCAATTTATTAGCCTAAATATTAATTCAAAAGGGGGATTTAAGGGCAAAATATTCGTGAAAAATCACGGTAAATTACGGGACAAATACCGGGCAGGCAAGGACTTTTTGGGGATTCTTGGGGGGGGCTTTTGGGATGATGAGGAAAACTTTTTCCTCTGACAAAGAAAATGTTTATTTTGGGCGCTTAATCAATTTAATTGATTAAACCCATTCAATTTACAACCTTTGCATTGTGATGATTTTTTTTGCAAAAATCATATTTACATGCTTTGCATCTCTGGTATATTCTGTTGGATATTATATGCGTGGTTGTGCATTGTATTTAAAACTTAATAATTAGGAAGATCCTGCGACCGCTCTGCCGTTAGTAACCTAACGGTGTATGACGTTGCCCAGTGGTCCAATAATTATTAAGTGTTTAAATTATCTATCCATCTCTGCGAATATTAAATGCCTGTGATGCCTCTGATGAAAATGTTGATGAGCACAATATTTCTGCATGAATTGCTAAATGTGGTTTTTGGATCGGCCGTTTAGTCCCACAGTTTATTTCCCGCACTTTTCTTTTATTTTTGAGAGAAATTGTAGTGATGAATTTATGTAAATGTCAAAGAAAGAAGACCAACTTCTATGAAGACGGAGGCCACGCTTGAAGATGGAGATATCATATGGGACCCACGGGGTTTCCAAAGTTGTATTTTCATTTAATTTAAGCTGCAAATTTGTATAATTTGGACTGTGGACTTTTTTGGACTCTTTCTTGTGGGACTGGCCGATCCACACATTTAGTTTTTCGTTAAATATTGCCTCCGCATGAAAATGCTTTCTCTGAATTAATTATTAATTCATGCATGTTTGTGCTCTGCTAGATAAATGGCTAATATTGCAAGCGTTAATTTCGAAGTACTGGAAGCATCAGGTAGAAACTATCTAAGCTGGCAGCTAGATGTAAAGTTTCACCTGCGGGCAAAGTCCCTCATCGCTGCTATGACTGAAAAAGAAAATGTTAGCGATATAGAGAAGGCGCAAGCCATCACCTATATTCGCCGCCATGTGGACAAGACCTTAAAGGCTGAATATCTTACGGTCAAAGATCCACTTGAGCTATAGACCGCCCTTGTGGACAGGTATAAACATCAGGAAGATGTTATACTCCCAAGGGCACGATATGAGTGGGAGAACATGAGACTACAGGACTTTAAGTCCATTGCTGAGTACAACTCAGCACTTTTTAGCATCACCTCACGCCTGAAGTTGTGTGGTGAAAAAGTATCAGAAAATCGCATGCTGGAAAAGACGTATACGTCCTTCCATGAAAAAGATGCGATACTCATGCAGCAATACCGTGAACGCAAGTTCACCAAGTATTCCGAGCTGCCGCCATGTTTACTCATGGCCGAGTAAAGCAGAGAGCTTCGTCTCTCCACTCACAATATACGCTCCCCGGCACTGCCCCCCACCAGAAGCTCACTATTCCTCTTCCTTCAAAAAGAAGAGAGATAATAAAAGAAAAGAAAGACCACAGAAGGGGGGTCAACAGAAAAATGCCAAGGGTCATGTACAGCAGTAGCGAAATAATGAAAGTAAGCGGAAGTTCACGTGGCACAGAGATGACAAAAATAATTCACCCCCACCCAAGAGGGAATGGGAAGACTAGTGCCACAATTGTGGCTTGAAAAGCCACTGGTCCAGAGTGTGCCGAACTCCGCATCATCTCCAGGATTTGTATAAAAAGAACAAGAAAAATAAAGTTGAAACAAACCTGATGACATCTGATGCTCCAGTCAAGCTTTCAGCTAACAACTTCGAAAATGATGACTTGCTTGATTAGCCCTTATTTTTATCTTAGCAATTTGTTTTGAGAATAATTTATGAGAGCATTTTAATTATGAAATTTGTTCTGAATGAAAATGTTTAGTAGACAATAAATGAAAATGTTTATCTAAATATGCATGTGCCGATACGTTTCATCTTTTGAAACTGCTCTCATAAATGCTTAGTAGACAATAAACACGTACGATTTCTATCAATACAAAGCCCAATATCAGGGCTATATTGAAGATCCAGGGAATGCAACACAGTTGCCCCCAAACGACACAAAAATAATGGATGCACTAATCCCTCCGAATTCCAAAAAAGAAACTTTCTAAGTTTCAAGGACATCCGTTTCAACGGATCCCACTTGGAAACAGCAAATGTAAATGAAAAATTACCGTATGCAACGTCTCAAGAAAAAGGAGTAAAATCCACACTTGAACGTTTTGAGAGCCTTATAGGCCTCTACCATACGAAGATTCGGAGAAAGGAAGCAGAATTAAACGGAGCACCTGAAGTGCCCTACATCAGCCGAGTTTTTACTCCGGCATGTTGGACTTGGCCACCCTGGATTTGTGATGCACAGCATCTTATCCTATGGGTATGACTTGAAGAACCAGAAGATTCTTCAGAAGGGAAAATTCCCTCGCATCCCTTACTATAAGGGAAGATTAATTACAAGGCCATCTCCACGAAAAGTTGAAAAAGGATCTCCCCGCTTCCTCAAAAAGAATACAAGGAGACAGATGTGGATAAAATCCACCACCCCTAGTGGGCTATTTTGGTACTTCATTGTACTGATAAATGCATCCTCAGAATATTCGTACGTATGTCTACTACAAGACCCGCAACTTAGCTTTTCCAAAAGCTATTGGCACAAGAATAAAAATGTTGCGGGCACATTTCCCAGACAATAAAATGTTGTAAATAAGTCTGGTTAATGTTGGGAAATATACCTCCCAGTCTTTTCAAGAGTACTGCCAATCAACGGGAATTGAAAATGAACATACAAGTGCCGCATGTTCATACCCAAAATGGGTCGGCAGAGTCACTGAAAAGTAGACTCCATTGGACTGAACGTCCATTAAATCCCGATTTCCTATGGATGCATGGGGACATGCAATCTCTGCATGCTGCATCGTAAACGAAAATAAGACCCTCTGGAGGTCAGAGTCTCCAATGCAATTTGCATATGGAATGCCACCGAACATTTCTCATCTGAGAATCTTCGGTCACGCAGTCTTAAATCCCCATTGCACCACCAAAGAGGACCACAACGGTACTCAACGTCGCCTAGGTATCCATGCAGGGTTTGACTCACCCTCACTTATAAGATACCTAGAACCCCAAACGGGGGACGCATTTAAGGCACATCTTGAAGACTGTGATTTCGATGAGACGAATTTCCCAAAAATATGCCCAGATACTAGAAAATCTGGCGCGAAGAAAATTATAACGTGGGATACAAAAAGTTTGACCCACTATGATCCGGTAACAATACAATGTGTAGAAGAGATCCTGAAGATCCTCCACATACAGAACACTGTCTACCAATTACCTGAATCATTTATTGACAACCAGAAGATTGTCAGATCACACATCCCTGCTGCAAAAACTCCAGCTAGGATTGACATCCCCGAGAATGGATGCAATCCACAAGCAGCAGAAGTGGCTGATCCTCAACAGAAAAGAGGCAGACCACCAGGCTCCTAGGACAAGAAACTCCTGGAGACCTCAAGACAATACTACCACAGGACAATGAGCTCATGTCCACACCATCACCCTTCCCGGAATCCACTGCAGAGGAATTGCCGGGAAAAAGTGAAATTAAGTAAATGTTGTACGTACTGGGAAGGTGTTGGACAGATAGAACATAAATTGTCGACAATATATTCACGTATCATATTGTCATATACATCGCAATGGCGATGATGTTTATAAATTATCGTTCCACACTCCGTTGCTAGAAGGCAAACGTAGAGATTGGCCAAAAATGTGGAACGTGGAAATAAAAGATGAGCTGGACTCACTTATGAAACGTGAAACGTTCGGACCAGAAGTCCTGACACCTAAAAGGTGTCGAACCTGTGGATAAAACAAAGTATTGCAAACATAAGAAAAATAAATACAAAATCGTATGCTATACGGTACAACCTATAGCCCAAGGAAAATTTCGCTGAAACTAGGGATCGAATAAATTCAAATGAGCATGTCTCATAAATGATGCATCAATCTCCCTAAGTTATCAAAAGCGAATACCTTACGATTTGGCGAAGGAAAATTTTGGATATGCTGTTATTGGATGTTGTGACGGCATACCTTCGTGGATATCTTGTAAAGATAATTTCCACATTTTCTTAAAAGGCCTGAATAGATTTTGGGACGTCTATTTAAGAAAAACAATAAGTATAAATAAATGTACAACCAAGAGAATCACTTGACAAGTCAATGATTCCTACCGAAGGTTGTCTTTGCACCTGTGCAAAGAACAGGATTAGAAATCTTAGTTGTAGACAACTAACATCTCATTGGATCTCCTGAAGAAAAAACCGAAAATAAATGTACAATCCTGACTTTTAAACATGAAATAAAAAGATCTAGGCAAATATAAAGTCATGGCTCATAGAATCCTGTTATAAACGCCCAGAAGTGCGTTGGAGATATTAAACAGGACCATTGTCATCCAAAGTACACCTACGGTGGTACACTTACTGGATGAACAAAAAGAACCCTTCTGATCGCTGGAAGAGGGGGAGGATATAACTGGTCCCAAAGTCCATTATCTTAGTGCAATCATGCACTCCTGGCTAACTGCATGTGTCCCGGTATAGCAATTGCAGTAAACTCATTAGCCAGAGATAGTTGGCACCTAAAAAGGGCCATTAGACCTGAGTTAAGCCTTCTGCGCTTCCTCCAAGGGTCGAAATATTTGGACTTACAAAATGTAGTAGCATCCTCCAATGTTTATGCAAATGCAGGTTTCAGGTCCAGTCCCTATGCTGAGAAATCACAGAACGGGTACCCACAGTGGGATGGCCATCCTCTGCAGATCTGCAAAGCAACTGATGAAGGCAACATCATCCTATCATTCCGAGATCCTCACCATTCCAGAATCACACCAATGGTGTATTTGAGGGCGCCTGGTGGTACATCACATCCCAGTGACGACTGGGATAGAGGCTGGTTCTGTGGAGCTGACCATATAGTCTGAAGACCACATCAGAGGTGACAAAACTTAGCACACCTCTCCAGAGTTTCCGGATTCAGCAGCTGCTTGATGGTGACAAAATTTGTAATCTGTGTACATTTTCAGAATATTGTAAATAGGAGTGATGAGATAAGCCTAAGAGATCTGAAAGCCTAAGAGCTTTTACAGATCAGGGGGAGTTGAGGGAATTTGTACTCTTTTCCCTTAGCTATGGTTTTTCCCACTGGGTTTTCCATAGCCAAAGGTTTTAACGAGGCAAATCAAATCAACTCTGGATCCCGAAGTATCCACCCCTCTGTGACGCTCAGAATCCAGAAGTATTCATGAGCAGAGTCACTTGTATAAATCAGGGGGAGTTAAAGAGCGTTTGCACTCTTTTTCCTTAACTATGGTTTTTCCCACTGGGTTTTCCATAGCCAAAGGTTTTAACGAGGCAAATCTCACCAACTCAGGATCCTGAAGTATCCACCCCATGTGAGACCCATGCAGGCTCAGAATCCTGAAGTATTCATGAGCAGGGTCCACAACTATGGCTGGATAAGGGGGAGTGTTGTGAATGGGTATTTACTGGGTTGGATGAGTTATTGGGCCAACCCAAGTGTTTGGGCCCATATCTGTATAAGCCCACTTGTATTCTCCCCTTTGGCTATAAATATAAACCTGAGGGCTCTCCCCTCAGTAGTTGATTCATAACATATTATAATTATTAAAAAGATCTTCTTATAATTGATTTAATTCCCAATTTCAAATTTCAAATTTCAAATCTTTTAATCATTTAAAAGTCAAATGAAACTTACCATTGTTGGACCCATTTAAATATATTGATTAGCTATATTCCTCTTGATTACCCCTATTAAACACTATTAATGATTCTTCAATTTTCCTTTCAAATTAATCTAGCTCATTTCTTGGACCTGGCCGATTTCACAACAACACTCACGCACGCAATTTTCACACACGCACACAGCTTTAACAAAAAAAAGAAGAAACAATTAAACCCTAAGAAAACCTATACCAATCAGCCCCTATCACAAGCTGCCATTCGAAACCCCACACATCTACACCTAAAGCTTTTATAATAATTAAAAAAAACCCTAGGCCTAATTCGGGATGTTCATTTAACACCCCACACAAAAGTTTATAATATGAAACTTTAAAGAAACCCTAGGCTATTGGCCCAAACAGCAAACCTAAGCTTCTCACGTGTTCTCAGAACCCCACTCTACAATCTATATTTTAAACCCTAGGGGCTTTTCGTTTCTTCTCCCTACATCAACTTACAGCTGCCCCCTACTTTCTCCTCTCCTTCACGCCAGAACCCACGCCTCCTTCCACGCGAAGCCGAGCCCCTCCTCACCTTTCTTCTCCACGGCGCCAAGGGAACGCCGATCTCCTCCTCTTCCAAGGTCACGCGGCCTCTTCTTCTTCTTCTCCGCGACATCTCCTTCACCCATGCAAAGCACACGGCGGCCTCCCCAGTCCGAGCAACGGCCGTTCCTCCTCGTTCCGACTTCTCCCCGGCGACTCCTCCTCCTCTTTGCATCAGCCCCCGCCTCGCCTCAGCCGCGACCTCCCCACTCCGCCACCCTCGACACCGCGCTGCAGTGCCTCTGGCGTCTACACCCACCCAGCGACCACCGGGTCACTCGCCCGACCCCAGCCTCCATCTCCGCCCACAGAGCTCTCCGGCATCTTGTCTCCGGTGATAGCAGCCACCGGGCCCCCCGCCTTCAGACCATCGCCACACCACCCTCGAAGCTGCGCGTTGCATCGCCATACCGATGTCGCCTGCAACCATCTCCGATGTCCTGCCTCCTCGCTGTGGCCTGCGATCAACGAACGCGTAAGCGCCGAAATGAAAAATGTGAGCCTCAGTTCCAATATTAATGCATGTAAGCTACAGTAAGGGGTGACCCTATTCATTTTTTAAGTTTATATTATTGAAAGCTAGGTACAATCGTTAGATCCCATCACCATAAAACATGGACAACAAAGATATTATACTACTCTATATTATACTCATAAGTTATTTATAGGTACAGTTTTATACATATTAGGTTCTGCACCCCTAAGAAGGAAGGAGGGGTTGGTCTCAGATTACTTCAGGATATCAACCTGGCATCAGGGGTTAGACTCACATGGAGATATCTATCATCAGGAAGCCTTTGGGCCAATTATATGAGAAGGAAATACGGCAACACAGATAATTTCTACGCTACTAATGGCGACGTTGTGCAATCGGGTACGTGGAAGTACATGTTACACTGTAGAAACATTTCTCAGAAGCTAATCAACAAGAAAGTGAGGAACGGCAGATCCACTTTATTTTGGCATGACAACTGGTTGCCATGCGGTCCACTTAAGCATCTGCACCCCATACCTCAAGGGGGGAGCCTTAAATACGTGTCTGACTACTGGGACGGAACTGGTTGGAAGCTAGATCCGAGCTTGTACTGCATCCGGCCTTTGTTACAAGGCATTTCACTCACGCAAGGGGGGACACGTGGGGCTGGAAGGCAGGAGACACATTTCGTTTCAAGGACGCCTGGGAGGGAGCCAGAACACACGGTGAGGTATTTCCATATTGCAAAATTGTTTGGTACAGTCAACAAATTCCCAAGATGTCGTTGTCTCTGTTGCGAGCTCTCAAAGGGAAGTTGCTCACTAAGGATATCTTAATCCACTGGGGGCTGAATATTAATGGCCTGTGTGAACTGTGTGATGGGGCGGCAGCTGAAGATACCTCTCACCTATTTTTCGAATGTGCATTCAGCCGTTATATTATTCACAAAGTGCTATTGAAGATGGGGTACAAATCGCAGGTCAACCTGAATTTACATGATGTAGCTGACCTGATTCTTAGCAGGTTTGGGCGGAAAAATGAAATGGGGCTAATTGCAAGGAATGCATTCAGCGCCTCGGTATGGCACATATGGCGGGAGAGAAACAAGCGTTTATTTGACCGGACCAAGAAGACTTCGGTGCAAATATTTGCTGACATAGAGGCGGATGTCAGAATATCCCTACAAGACTCTGATTTGGAGGATATAGAGGCAAAAGAAGCTCTAACAAACTAGGGTCTGAGGGATGATGGCTAAATGATCGGTTAATTTGAGTGGAAACTTCTTTTGTCTGCTTGTATTTATTAAGATGGCTATGGAATACGGAGGGGAGATGGTTTCTTTAGTGGAGAGTGACGGCGCTTGTGTCCTATCCTCCCCCTATTGTATTCCTGATCCTCTTAGTTTCCATCATTGTATTTGTATATTGTTAATAAAGAATACTTTTACCTTTCAAAAAAAAAGTATATATTACATTGGGGTAATGAACAGAGTAGTTTTTCCAAGTTGGAATTGAATATTTTGCTAGTTGAATCACCTATGGCTTGATATTGCGTATTCTTTAAACGCAGATAATATACGCCTTCCATCGCGATCACTTGGACACCGAAAAACGACTAAATCAGGCAAGTGTGCATTAAATACGAATTTTTGAAGTTTGATGACTAGTACTCTATTTTTACTTCAATCTGCATATCTTGGAAACTGTATGTTAATTTACGCACGAAATCTTTTCCAGTAACGTTTTAGACTAAAAATGTGACGTTTGGACATACAACTTGTTAGTGTGCAACTTTAAGCATTGGCTAAGAAATTCAGTTTCGCAACCTGTTCGTTAACCTCACATGTTCAATACTCTCATTAAATTATTGTAATTGTCGGGCAACCCTCTCTTAATGATTGAAGATGTTGTATAAATGGAAAGATGACATTGTTAATTTGGTACATAACTTGTCTGGACATTTTTGAATGTTTAACAAATTATGACATCGTGAAATCGTGCGCCTCGAAGGCGGTATCGTGATATCGTGATGTCGTGTGAGTCGACTAGGCCGGCTCGTGTTCCGGCAAAAACTTTTGGGTGGGGTTAGGGTTGAGCGGCCACTGGGCGTATGAAAGGTACTCTCCTCAAGAGCACCACCCGACGTGGTGGGTTAGTGTCAATCACGGTAAGCCCCCGTGAGAGGAACGACCTTCTCATCACGACCTAAAGGCGAGAACCCTAGATTAGATGTGAAGTCTTGACATGGTCATTGTAACGCTAACTTGGTCATCGTGAATATTGAAATGCTAACAAACTCAGAGAATCTAATTTTTAAACTTGCCATCGACTAGAACTGCTTGCTAGGATTATTTCTTTCTGCCCCGAAATTGTTAATCGTTAAATTGCTGCAGTCATTTCATTTCGAAATATTAAATGCTTCTAAATTTCATATTATTTGTACATCTTGCCTTGGGATGCTAATCTTTCCTTGCAGACCTTGCTGACATACATTCATTGTTTGTGGATGTATGTCAGATTCAGCGCCTGAGTACCCGTAGGTTTCGTACGTGACGCCTGTCTCAGAGAGCCAGAGTTGGTCGTAGACGCCGAGCCGCTTTCTGCGGAAGAATAGGGCCTTCGTCACTGCTTTGAGTTTCAGTTTAGTTCCTTGTAGTAGGATTAGTGTGTCGTATTTCTTTTTGGCCATGCTGTGGCTTGTCTTGTAATTTCGTATACGCATTATATATCTGGATGTGGCATTTATCTTTGAATGTTCTGATTGTTCTGATACGCAAATGCAAGGACCTCTTCTGTGTTTTTATCACAGACGCTTATTGGACTTGAGCTTCACCGCTCCAGTCCAAGCGGACCACGTAACGCTCTCGCTTCCGGTGTCTTTTGGGAAGCGGGGCGTTACAGGTTTTAGTGGTGGCCCATGCAGGTCTTACAACTGCGAACTTCGGAACAATAAGAACACTTTTCATTTTCCAAGACATCCAGAATAATTCGTACGTGAAATTATTCGAATATCTTGTCTCAGCACGATAGGAAACCGACACCAGGATGATAGGAATAGATAGACGCTTGTGCTCGTTAGTTAGACACCCGTGCCATGACTTGGTATTATCATCTTAGGAGTCAACCTGTCGATTGATCATCTAGCTCTAACCTTATTAAACTTTCGAGTTTCATTAATCATTCGCTTAGGTTTAGCGAATCTAGGGCCCAACCGGACGTAGCGATCGTCGCCGTGCAAGTCAAGCCTGAGACGTCTGCAATGAGTAGATTTCGAAGCGTGGAATATTCCAGACCTATAGATAAGATCTTGACCTCGACCCTCAACGAACCCTCACATCGGCTTCCCTAACACAGTCTAGTTCTTTGACGAACCTTAGTGCTAAACCTTAGTCGACCCAATGATTATTTCCCCCTGATTTTATTATTTTATAATCATTACACTTCCATGTTAATGATCGTAGGAAGCCATCGTAGCGTATCCACGGAGTACTTCTTAATCGTATTTACGTTTCAATCATCGAACCTGATCTTTGTCCTCGATTCACATAAACTCTTCAGATCCGCCATCTTTAACCTTGAACCTCCCCATTGCAGATTCGGGACTTCCAAAAGTGTTTTTCGATATTTCATTATTTGAATTCTTCGCTAAGTTTAAAATTCTTTCGAAAAAAAAAACTTTTACTAGATTCTCTACACTTCAGTTGACTTGAACCCAATCTTGATATGAAACTTTTCTGACGCGATTTTTAATTACTATCTTATGACGATTTCCTGACATCCATCTTTCGCTCTTCTATTTCACCTAACTACTCTATTTTCCTCAGGCAATGAACTTTTTTAAAATCTTATTCCTAAGTCGCTAGTTCCAATGTCACCTCCTTTAATGTATTTCGAAGCGGTCATTGATACATACTTTTAAGATACTTTCCTAAGTTAAATAGAACATAAAAATCCTGTGTGTTAGTTTTATAATCATTGTCTTCAAATATTTTAAGAAAAGAAAATTTTCTGTTTTCTCTTGACAAGCCTATTTTTCATTTGCAAAACGAGCACTATAACACTATGCCCATATTACTCTTCACATATTATTTGACTGATCACATTTTACGTTTTAATCCCTACCGTATGCTCGCTATTCTACATAAATTATAGCGATGTTATTTTTCCCTCACATATCCATATCTTCCTAATTATTTAATTATTCTTAGGTATTTTGTGTCACCCAACCAAATTACTCGCTTATCCATACCACCTCCGGAGCCGTCCATCACAGCATTAATTCATTACATCTTTCAACTCTGAATTCAACACTATTGATTAGTTTTCGCATTGGTGCTTATGAGTGCTTATGTCAGCTTTAATATAAGTATAGTGGGACCATTAGCAGTGATTGTAGTTTTGTTGTTGTGCATCTGTATAAATAGTGGGTGTGGGCCCGTGCGTGTGAATCTCTATGTACCACTTAGGTCTACATGTGTTTTCCCTTAATATATTAGTATAGTGTGATGATCTATTATGTCGTGTGTGCATGTACGTACGTTAAATTGTGATAGGTATGTATTCAGACGAGTGTAGAGTAGTAAGTGTTATATTTATATTTAGGCGAGTGATTAGTTATATCACTATAAGAATATCTGTGCGTATTATATTTAGTATTGGCTAGTTACTAGGCATGTATGTACCTTAGCCGTACTTGTTAATGGTTGTAATTGTACGCTGATACATGATGTGCATGTTAGGTACCATGGTTGTGTGTGCGGATTTCTTGTGTGATTTGTATGTTAGTATGTATGGCGTGTACGCGTGCGTATATATGTATGTGGTTAGTTATAGGTATGTGTATATATATATTGTATGAATAAGTGTGTCTTGTGTATAGTAGGATTGTTATGTCGTATTACCTCTACGAGATGATGTGTGAGCACGTGTATACCAGGATGTATGTATAGTCGTCTGTTTGTGACTACCTATATATGGATGTATGTAATAGTATGCTAGCTCTATGTAGATTACCATGGTTGTGTATACCGATGTGTGTATATATAGATACGCGATAGGCGTGTAGTAGTGTAAGTATGTATATGTATGTGAAATAAACGTATGTATAAGTATTTGAAAGTGTGTGATACATGAGTAAGTGTATGTAAATGGATGTATATGGTTTCATTATGATGTATGTATGACTAGGATAGAATGACCTTAGTGTCTAAGTTCGCTCACCCCTATGTTGACCTATTTAAGGAAGTCTGAGGACGGATTGATCCTTAGGTGGGTAGGTTACGATGACCCTAGTACTATGAGTAAGGCGTGTATAAACCCATGTATGTTGTAAGTTAATACGTGCATGTATATACGTGTGGTGATATGTATTATAATGTGTATATAGTATTTTGCGGTATGTAAAAGTGATTGTACGATTGAAGTGTTAATTGACTAAGAATGATTGTATTTTTATTAGTGGTATGTTTATGGGACTTGTGGTACCATATCAGTATAGATTGCGAGTGTAAAAGATGTATGATATTACCTTGTGTATTGGCAATAATGTGAGTGTGTGAATTGAAGTGGTTGTGTAGTAGAGTGTTACTATTCGTCGAATATAATATTGGTCGGATTGTATTTGTAGGATGGTATCATATTAACGTGTTAGGTTAATACGTAATTGGTGATGTGTGTATGTACATTGTTACAACTATTAGCATGAACGGCGATTAGTATTATTAGCGGTGATACTATTGGTATTGATATTAGTAGCGGGAATACTATTTGGATATGGCATGATGGTTATTTATGGTGTGTATGCATTAGAAGGGAGATGCGAGCGTTACCCTTACGTTTCTCGGTACCTTAGCCGATAGGATTCCGAGGGCGGAATCGTTCTTAAGGTGGGTAGGATGTAACGACCGGGTTTTAGCGATGCGTAGTTCATCTTCCCCCTCTTATTGAATACCCTTCTCCGTATCCGTAGTTAAGTCGTAACGGACACCGTACCCGTACCCGTACCCGTATCCAGTCTTTTCATACTTATTGTTATTATTATAAATCGCTTATTATAATTATTAAAAAGATCTTCTTATAATTGATTTAATTCCCAATTTCAAATTTCAAATTTCAAATCTTTTAATCATTTAAAAGTCAAATGAAACTTACCATTGTTGGACCCATTTAAATATATTGATTAGCTATTATTCCTCTTGATTACCCCTATTAAACACTATTAATGATTCTTCAATTTTCCTTTCAAATTAATCAAGCTCATTTCTTGGACCTGGCCGATTTCACAACAACACTCACGCACGCAATTTTCACACAGGCACACAGCTTTAACAAAAAAAAAGAAGAAACAATTAAACCCTAAGAAAACCTATACCAATCAGCCCCTATCACAAGCTGCCATTCGAAACCCCACACATCTACACCTAAAGCTTTTATAATAATTTAAAAAAAACCCTAGGCCTAATTCGGGATGTTCATTTAACACCCCACACAAAAGTTTATAATATGAAACTTTAAAGAAACCCTAGGCTATTGGCCCAAACAGCAAACCTAAGCTTCTCACGTGTTCTCAGAACCCCACTCTACAATCTATATTTTAAACCCTAGGGGCTTTTCGTTTCTTCTCCCTACATCAACTTACAGCCGCCCCCTACTTTCTCCTCTCCTTCACGCCAGAACCCACGCCTCCTTCCATGCGAAGCCGAGCCCCTCCTCACCTTTCTTCTCCACGGTGCCAAGGGAACGCCGATCTCCTCCTCTTCCAAGGTCGCGCGGCCTCTTCTTCTTCTTCTCCGCGACATCTCCTTCACCTATGCAAAGCACACGGTGGCCTCCCCAGTCCGAGCAACGGCCGTTCCTCCTTGTTCCGACTTCTCCCCGGCGACTCCTCCTCCTCTTTGCATCAGCCCCCGCCTCGCCTCAACCGCGACCTCCCCACTCCGCCACCCTCGACACCGCGCTGCAGTGCCTCTGGCGTCTACACCCACCCAGCGACCACCGGGTCACTCGCCCGACCCCAGCCTCCATCTCCGCCCACAGAGCTCTCCGGCATCTTGTCTCCGGTGATAGCAGCCACCGGGCCCCCCGCCTTCAGACCATCGCCACACCACCCTCGAAGCTGCGCGTTGCATCGCCATACCGACGTCGCCTGCAACCATCTCCGATGTCCTGCCTCCTCGTTGTGGCCTGTGATCAACGAACGTGTAAGCGCCGAAATGAAAAATGTGAGCCTCAGTTCCAATATTAATGCATGTAAGCTACAGTAAGGGGTGACCCTATTCATTTTTTAAGTTTATATTATTGAAAGCTGGGTACAATCGTTAGATCCCATCACCATAAAACATGGACAGCAAAGATATTGTACTACTCTATATTATACTCATAAGTTATTTATAGGTACAGTTTTATACATATTAGGTTATAGGCAGTAAGTATATATTATATTGGGGTAATGAACAGAGTAGTTTTTCCAAGTTGGAATTGAATATTTTGCTAGTTGAATCACCTATGGCTTGATATTGCGTATTCTTTAAACGCAGATTATATACGCCTTCCAACGCGATCACTTGGACACCGAAAAACGACTAAATCAGGCAAGTGTGCATTAAATACGAATTTTTGAAGTTTGATGACTAGTACTCTATTTTTACTTCAATCTGCATATCTTGGAAACTGTATGTTAATTTACGCACGAAATCTTTTCCAGTAACGTTTTAGACTAAAAATGTGACGTTTGGACATACAACTTGTTAGTGTGCAACTTTAAGCATTGGCTAAGAAATTCAGTTTCGCAACCTGTTCGTTAACCTCACATGTTCAATACTCTCATTAAATTATTGTAATTGTCAGGCAACCCTCTCTTAATGATTGAAGATGTTGTATAAATGGAAAGATGACATTGTTAATTTGGTACATAACTTGTCTGGACATTTTTGAATGTTTAACAAATTATGACATCGTGAAATCGTGCGCCTCGAAGGCGGTATCGTGATATCGTGATGTCGTGTGAGTCGACTAGGCCGGCTCATGTTCCGGCAAAAACTTTTGGGTGGGGTTAGGGTTGAGCGGCCACTGGGCGTATGAAAGGTACTCTCCTCAAGAGCACCACCCGACGCGGTGGGTTAGTGTCAATCACGGTAAGCCCCCGTGAGAGGAACGACCTTCTCATCACGACCTAAAGGCGAGAACCCTAGATTAGATGTGAAGTCTTGACATGGTCATTGTAACGCTAACTTGGTCATCGTGAATATTGAAATGCTAACAAACTCAGAGAATCTAATTTTTAAACTTGCCATCGACTAGAACTGCTTACTAGGATTATTTCTTTCTGCCCCGAAATTGTTAATCGTTAAATTGCTGCAGTCATTTCATTTCGAAATATTAAATGCTTCTAAATTTCATATTATTTGTACATCTTTCCTTGGGATGCTAATCTTTCCTTGCAGACCTTGCTGACATACATTCATTATTTGTGGATGTATGTCAGATTCAGCGCCTGAGTACCCGTAGGTTTCGTACGTGACGCCTGTCTCAGAGAGCCAGAGTTGGTCGTAGACGCCGAGCCGCTTTCTGCGGAAGAATAGGGCCTTCGTCACTGCTTTGAGTTTCAGTTTAGTTCCTTGTAGTAGGATTAGTGTGTCGTTGTATTTCTTTTTGGCCATGCTGTGGCTTGTCTTGTAATTTCGTATACGCATTATATATCTGGATGTGGCATTTATCTTTGAATGTTCTGATTGTTCTGATACGCAAATGCAAGGACCTCTTCTGTGTTTTTATCACAGACGCTTATTGGACTTGAGCTTCACCGCTCCAGTCCAAGCGGACCGCGTAACGCTCTCGCTTCCTGTGTCTTTTGGGAAGCGGGGCGTTACATCCACTATGGCTGCAGAATTCATCGCTTGTCATGAAGCATCCTATCATGGTCTATGGCTACGGAATTTTGTCACGTGGCTGCGAGTTGTAGATGGCATTGAAAGGCCACTCAAATTATTTTGTGACAATATGTCTGCAGTAGCATTTGCCACTAACAGGAGCTCGGCAAAATCAAAGCATATTGATATCAAGTTCCTGATTGTTAAAGAGAGAGTTGGAAATAAACAGTTGTCGATAGAGCACATTGGTACAAACTCAAACATTGCGGATCCGCTTACTAAGGAACTGACACCCAAAACGTTTCATGAACATGTTGCTCGTATGGGTGTCATGTCATCAGAAGATACTCAGTTTTAGTGGGAGTTTATAATTTTGTAGTGCTTTTATTTTTGACAACATTTCAGTCTTCATTTATGCATATTTAGTTTATGGTTTATTTCTGCAGAAATAAAGTTCGGTTTTTTTAAGTCTGGCTTCATATTTCAACTCTATGTCTATAAATGCGTATGAAAATATGTGTTTATGTTTATGATCTCACTAAGGTTAAGGAGGATCAGTTGGAAATAGACATGTTAGATCACATCACATGTATTTTTCATGCTACACATCGACTTTATAATCTATGTCATTCTTTTGTATTTGCACGGTGACCACTGATGGGTCGAGCTGCAATTGCTGCGGCGAAGATCTCTTTGGTCCCTTACTAATATAATTGATGGAAAATTTTGCTTTTTGACTCATTAAAGAAATGATAGTAAGTTAAGATCTTATTTGGTTGACAATGAAATATAATTATAAAGTTTAGCATATAGCCCAAGTGGGAGATTGTTGGAACTTATCCAACTAAGTTGGATCTTAATCCAACATTGGGCTTATATGCGATAAATAATTATATGGTGCTACGCTGTCATATTAAAGCCCAGTATTTTAGTGATCTGATTTAATTAATTAAGCGGGCTTAAATGAGTCAAGTAGGTTGTGTGCATTTATGTGTAGAGACTATTGGGCTTCAACTCGTTGATGGGCTGAGTTGGAAACCCTAGGGTTATGGAGGCTAGCCTATATATACTTGCGGTCATGATCCCCGGAATACACGAACTAAGAGAACCGTCTTTTCTACGTCCCGTCGCTAGGAGAGAAACCAGGAGAAAGTTAAAGGGATTCTCCAACGGTTGATTCGTGCTATTCTAGAAGATCATCCGCTGCGACATCCAGATCGTCAATCTCATGGATTCAGGTATGATTCCTATCAGAGAAGGTAATGATTTAAGGTTCCACATGTTCTATCTAGATCTGTGTAATTAGGTTTATACGTAAATCTAGATCTTTAGTTTTTACACATGAAGCTTCATCGAATGAAGTGAAGCAAGAATCCTCCAGCAAGAAGATTGTCTGTCCTAATGCAAGGTTGACATGTTCTCGATCTCAGAAGAAAGAGAACAACACTAGTATTGACCACGAACATGAGTTATCTGATGGTGCAATACCAGGTAATGATGAAAACAAGAAGAGGATGTCAATTTCCTCCCCTGTAGCTGATGCATGGAATAAAAGGACAAGAGCATCTCATGCTGCCACAGTTGCTACAGGATACTCGAGAAATTCTGACCATTAGCAAATTTCTAATTCTTGCATCTCTAGAGCTATATTTTTGTTCGCTGTGCGATTCGATTACAAACATTTCACATTTCACAGGTACTGCATATGCCATATTGGGGGATGGTGAGAATGCAACCAATGAGAAAAAGAAAACCAAGAGGAAGAAAGTAGATTATGAGGTCTTAACCAGGAAGCACATCAACTAGCACAACAAGCTTAAGAACCGGAGAGCTCCCCATACAGATGGTAGATCATTTGGGCGTACAATGTTTTTTCGTATATAACCGTATTAAATATGTATGTTACTGTTTCCAACATAAGAATTAGATGTGTTACGACTAATTTGGGCCAGCCCGAATTACAACGGCCCATGGCCCAGCCTCAAATAGGACGCCCACTAGGGAGGCCGGGTCCACCCAGAAGGGCCCACGGACGAGGCTGAAGGCCCAGCCACTCCACCCTCGGGGGCACCCGACTAGCCCCCATTCTGCCAGATTAACTGTCCCTCAGATTCCGCGACCCCTTAATGGCCATTAACAGAGCCGTTAATGGGCCACCCCTCCACTACGCGCGAGTGGGAGGAGGCGGAGGCGGATCGTGGGGACGTGAAAGGAGGCGGGACGTGAGACAATCACGGGGGACCCTATAAGGGGAAGGCCAAGGCGACAGAGAAGGGGATCGAGACTCAGGTAATCAACAGAGAGGTACTCCATCAATGACCTAAGCATTCGCCATCTCAATTCCTCCCCCCCCCAAACTCGCGCCGTCGGGGTTGACGTTCCGGCTTCCTTACGAGCCGGATCCGCCCCGCCGAGTATCCTTTCAGACCTTGATCTGACTTAAGCATCGGAGGGGATTTGGCCGGAACCTAGGTCCGGCCTCCCTGATGAGTTTCCTCGTCTGTCCAGGAAGAAGCTGTCCGGGGCGTCGAGGCCACCCCTCAGCGTCAAGCGGCCGCCCCCCCCGCAGTCGTCAGGTGGACGAATGCTCGAGAACCAACCATCTAGCAAGGTGCCAAGGCTACCCCTTGACGTGGATCCAACTGAGGCAGGATGCGATCCAGCCAGGACCGAGCGCGACCCACCGAGCCGAGGCTTCCCCTCAGCTCCCTGAAGGCAGATGATCGACGCAACCCAGGGACTCCCCCATCTGTGCCCGACCCCGCTTCCACCCACGCCGAGAGCACACGTGCTCGGTGATCCCAAGGGACCCCCAAGTCGGCCCCTTGACTACGTTTACCACGCAGCCGACGGTCAACGAGCAACGGTGAGAAAACACCAGTAACATCTGGCGCCGTCTGTGGGAAACGAACAGACACCCACGTAAAAAAACCATACCAATAATGACACGGCTCCGCCCCCCACGGCGGAGAAGAGGCACGGCCCCGGTGGTGGGCACTGACCAACGCCGTGGTAAGCGGAGCGGACCGTGCCCCCCGGGCGCGCGAACCAGGCGACGAACTCAGATCGCGTAGAGGGGAATGTTGCGGAGACCGGTGGCCGACCGTCAGCTTCCCGAGGCAGTAGGATCGGGAGAACATGGGAAAAGCCGCGATCGACCGAAGCGCTAGTGGTATCCGTGATCATCGATACCTCCGTGGTGCGGCGGCTGCTAATCGACACCGGCAGCTCGTGCGACATCCTCTTCACATCGACTTTGGAAAGGATGGGGCTGTGCAGCGAGGACTTGGAGCCGTGCACGGGGCCCGTGGTGGGCTTCACGGGGCACTCTTCGCCCATCGTCGGGGCGATCCACCTCCCGGCCACGCTCGAGGGAGCGCCTGATTTGGTGACGCTGACGGTGGAATTCATTGTGCTGAAAGTTGGCTCGGCGTATAATGGGATCATCGGCCGCCCCCTCCTCAACGCCGTCGATGCGATGGTCTCGACACTCCACCGGACGATCAGGTTTCAGACCCCAAGAGGGGTCGGGCAAATTGACGGTGACACAAGGGGGAGAGAAGATATGCTACCACCTGACAGACGGGAAGGTCACCGGGGGGCCTGGCGATCCAATGGCCTCACTCGACCTGAGGCATGGACCGAGACCCACCCCAGCGGAAGAACAGGAGCAGATCCCTGTCACGAATGTCGAGGGGAGATTCGTCTCCATTGGGTCAGGGCTGGATCCTGACTCAAGGCGCAAGCTGGTTGAATGCCTGGAGGCTAACCTGGACATCTTCGCGTGGTCAATCGAGGACATGCCCGGCGTCGATCCCCGAGTGATCGTTCACCGATTGAACGCCGAACCCAACTTCAAACCTGTCAGGCAGAAGAAGCGGAACCTAGGTGGCGAAAAGATGAAGGCGGCATCTGATGAAGTAGAACGACTCCTCGACGCCGGTTTCATCCAAGAAGTCTGGTACCCCAAGTGGCTGTCCAACGTGGTAATGGTCAAAAAACCCAACGGAAAGTGGCGAATGTGTGTGGATTTTAGCGACCTCAACAAAGCCTGTCCCAAGGACAGCTATCCACTACCACGGATCGACCACCTCGTAGACAGCGCCTCGGGATACGAAATGCTCAGCTTCATGGACGCCTACTCCGGGTACAACCAAGTCCAGATGGATCCTGACGATGAAGAGATGACGGCCTTTACGACGGACTGAGGGACCTTTTGCTACAAGAAAATGCCCTTTGGATTGAAGAACGCGGGGGAAACTTACCAAAGAATGGTCAACAAGGTGTTCGATTCCCAGATAGGAAGAAACCTGTAAGTCTACGTCGATGACATGCTGGTCAAGTCGAAGGATCCTGGTGACCATATCGCGGACCTAAGGGAAACCTTCGAGCGGCTACGAAAGTACAATATCCGGCTCAATCCCGTGAAATTCACGTTCGGGGTGAGATCCGGCAAGTTCGTGGGATTCATGATCACCAATCGTGGGATCGAGGCCAACCCCGACAAGATCGAGGCACTGATCAACATGCGGGAGCCGACGACCATCAAAGAGCTGCAGAGGTTGAATGGCCGCATTGCCGCCCTTGGGCGATTTCTGTCTCGGTCGGTGGAAAGATCTCTCCCGTTCTTCAAAACTCTGAGGAAGGCCATCGCTGCGCCAGCCGACGAGAGGAAAACAATAACACGGGATGAGGACTGCTCCCGAGCATTTGTTGAACTCAAAGAGTACCTCCGCAGCCCACCACTCCTCTCTAAGCCACAGAGGGAGAGCCGTTGAGCCTCTACTTAGCCTGCACGGTGGAAGCGGTGAGCTCGGTGCTGATCAGGGAAGATGACGGGGTGCAGAGATCGGTATACTACACCAGTCGTGTCTTGAAAGATGCCGAGGGGCGGTACACACCAATGGAGAAGCTAGCATACGCCCTCGTCCTGTCGGCCAGGCGGCTCTGACCCTACTTCCAGGCTCACACGATACTGGTCCTTACCGAGTCCCAGTTGGAACAGAACCTCAAGAGGTTTGACCGCATAGGAAGGATGCTGAACTGGGGGGTCGAGTTGAGCGAATTCGACCTTCGATTCAAGCCACGCACTGCCATTAAAGGGCAGGCCCTAGCTGAATTCATCGTCGAGTGTACCATAGAAGAAAGGACCCTCACACCGAGAGACGGCTCGGCAACGGTAACAAACCAACCCTTGTATTTGCTTATGACTAACACCATCTCGGCTGGCCACTCAGGGGACCAAGACACATGGATTATTCATGTGGATGGCTCGGCGACCTGGGTAGGAAGCGGGGCCGGGATCACGATTCGATCTCCCGAGGGGAACATCGTCGAAGACGCGCTTAGGTTCGAGTTCCCGGCCACCAACAACGTGGCCGAGTATGAGGCCGTGATAAACGGCTTGAGGCTGGCCCGAGAACTCGGAGCTGAGTACGTACAGCTCCTCAGCGACTCGAAGCTCATCATCAACCAGCTGTAAGGGAGCTACGAGGCACACGAAGAGACGATGCAGGGCTACATGGCCACGGCCAAGACTGCGATTTCCAAATTCAAAAGAGCCGAGACCCTTCACCTCCCGCGGTAGGAGAATGCCCGAGCGGACGCTCTATCCAAGCTTGATTCCTCCTCACCCAAGGAGTTGGGTCGCACCGTCTATATGGAGAACCTCAGGAGCCCCAGCACGGAAGAGAAGGAGGTGATGGCGATCAACGGAGACCCCACCTGGATGGACCCAATCGTCTGATACCTCACCCACGGGGAAGCACCAACCGATGTGGAAGAACGTCGAACCTTGGAGAGGAAGGCACTCCGGTACGTGATTCATGAAGGTACCCTCTACAGAAGACGGTGGACAAAGACAGACGTCCTCCCCTACCTTAAGTTCCTCGGCCCCCAGGAAGCCGACTATGTCCTCAGGGAAGTGCATGAGGGATCTGCAGGAATCACCATGGAGGCACGACAATCGCCCAGAAGATCTTGAGACAAGGATACTACTGGCCGACCCTGATCCACGACGTGACGGAGTACGTCCAGAGGTGTCAGGAATGCCAAAGGTTCGCCAGCACCGGGTCCACTCCCCCATCAGAGCTCGTCCCAATCATTAGCACAGTACCCTTTGCGAAATGGGGACTCGATATCCTGGGACCGTTCACGTCGGGTCGAGGGCAAAGGAAATACCTGATCGTGGCCGTGGACTACTTCACCAAATGGATCGAAGCCGAACCTTTAGCCACCATCACCTGGAAGAAGGCAAAGAGCTTCGTATGGAACTCCATCATCTCCAGATTCGGTATCCCCCATGCCATCGTCACCGACAACGGAAAGCAATTCAACTCGGCCGGGTTTAAAGACTTCTGCACCGAATGGAAGATCAAGCTACTCTTCGCCTCGGTGGCACACCCCCAAACCAACGGGATGGCAGAGGCCGCCAACAGATGCATAATAGAACCCCTCCGCAAGAAAGTAGAAGGCACCGAAGGGAATTGGCCAGAAGAGCTCCCCGGGATACTCTGGTCTTACCGTACGACCCACAAGCAAGCCACGGGTGAGACCCCATTTATGCTCACCTATGGCGTTGAAGCAGTGGTCCCAGTCGAGGTGGGCGAGGATTCCCTCCGCATCCGACATTTCGACGAAGAAAGAAACGTCAAGGGTTTGGGGCTCGGCCTGGAGCTCCTGGGTGAGCGACAAGAATAGGCTTTGGCCACCATCATTCGCCAGAAGCAAAAGGTGGCACGTTACTACAATTCCCGCGTCAAGGGGCGGAGTTTTCGCCAAGGGGATTTGGTCCTTAGAAAGGCGGTCTTCTGTCCGGAGGACGCGCGCAAAGGAAAGCTGGCAGCCAGGTGGGAGGAAGTCCTAGGAATCGTTACCTATCGGCTAGCCAATTCGGAGGGAAAGGCCCTCACCCATTCCTGGAACGCCGAGCACTTGCACAAATATTACCAATAAAGCTTACGAGATCGCCCGCGAATGTATCTCTTTTCTTCCCTCTCACTGAATGAATTGGTTTGATCCTGCTTTCTTCTTATAGCATGGCCGTGAAAAACCTCACGGAGAGGGGAGACCCTGCCAAGGGAGCACCCGGGTGGCACCTCACAAGGACAGGGGACGGTCCCCAAACGGGCTGGCCCCTCCCACGTTCGCCTGGTCGGGAAACTCCCCGGGGCCGAACCACGGAATGGGCCGACCGCTAGGCGAGGGTAGCCCTCCCAGCGAACGGAACGACTCAAACCGACCGTAAGGCTGGGGGCAACTCCCCCAGCGGGCCGACGAACCGACCGACCGTAAGGCCAGGGGCAGCTCCCCTGGCGGGCCGATCAAAAGGACGACCTCAGAGGTCGACCTCATTGACTAGTCGTAAGACATGGGGTCGCACCCCAGGACGACTAGCTAACCGACCCGGGGCAACTCCCCCGATACACCGGCACGCAAACCGAGCCGGGGGCAACTCCCTCGGCCCGTCGGCATGCCAACCGAGCCGGGGCAACCACCCCGGCATGCCGACACACCAATCGGACTGTGCATCCGGGGGATAACATCCCCCGGCCAGCCAACCGAGCCGGGGCAACACCCCCGACAGGAGCACCAACTCTTCTCCGTCAGAGCTCAAAAGAAGGACCCACCCCAAGGAAGGAGGTGAACAATAGCAAGCAAGGAAAGGACACTTTATTTTCGGGAAAAATACAAGGGGCTGCACCAAAAGCCCTGGTCCTGAAAAACTTAAAGACCAGGCTAGGGATCTAAACACTCCCTCACTCATCTCCTCGGGGGCCCCCCTCGAGACCATCAACTGGAGAAGCACCGGGCCGCTCCGGAATCTCTTTCTCTTCATCGGAGTGCGCTTGAAGCTCCTCGAGGTTGATCTCCGTGAGCGAGAACCTCTTTCTAGCCTCGGCTTGGCAGCATGTGAATCCCTTCGCGAACGTCAAGGACATGGCCTTAGAGGCAAAGGAAAGGGCATATTCCGTCACGGCGTCCTGAGCAACCTTAGCAAGGTCCACGTCCTCCAGTTCATGAATCTGACCCTCGAGAATGGCCACCTGTCGTTGGTGATTGAACCGGTCCATCTCGATCTCTTTCAATCTCACGTTAAGCTGGGATAGGAGGGCCCTCTCTCGCCCTTCCACCGCCTCCAGCAGGATAGTAAGTTCCTGGGCGTCGGCCGTGATGAAAGGGGCCGGATCGACACCGGCCTCAGCAGCTGTGCCAGTGACCGCGGTGAGCGCGGCAAATCGCTCCTCGGCCTGGGACTTCTCGACCAGAGCTAAGGCTTTGTCCTGGTCCGACTTCTCCAGGGCAGAGGAAAGCTCAGTCACGCAAGACTCCAGGGACTTCACGAGCGCCTTGGACAATTGATCAGCCTCTTCCTCGCCTTCCCGGACCCCGGGAACCAGTGCCGCGTCCGCCTTAGCCTTGGAGAGAGCCACAGATTGGCGCCTCATCGAAAGCCCAACAGATGATAGCTACACCGAAGGGGCGGGAGTAAGTTGAAGATTGCAGCAAAAGACAGGGTTAGGGAAGAAGCCTCACCTGTGACCACGAAAGCGGCCAGACGGTCGTCTCTGACTTCGTCCAAAGCGGCTCGGTCCGAGGGAAGGATGCAGTTCTCAGCCACCCGTGCCGCCACACTACAGCCAGAAAAGACCGACTCACCCGCTTCCACTGGGAAGCGGGGACGGAGAAGATCCTCCTCCCCCTGAGGTAAATCGGTGGGGGTGGAGCGGAACACACCTAGATACCGCTCATAGATGTCAGGAAAAGGGCCCAGCTGCGGAGACGAGGGGCCAGCCCATGGCCAATCCGCCTCGGCCGAGGATGACGGAGCCCGGCTCTCGGGCAACGAAACGCTAACCTCCCCAGTGAGAACGCGGACCTTCTCCGAGACGCCCTGCTGGGAGGAAGAGGGAACCCTCCTCTTCAGCTTCCCGGCACCAGCCGTCGGGCAGTCAACACATTGTTTCTTTCGGACCGCCAACACATGATCCCCTCTCCGAGAGGCGGGGTCCGAGATCACGACTTGAGGAGGAAGGGCAGAAGAACTGGAGGGAAACCCGCCTGTGCAGGGGGAAAAAGTGGGAGTCATCATCAACCAACCCTATCGGCCACAGAACAGTGGCCACGAAGCAGTATCCTCGGAGCGATGAACGACTGAACTCACCAGCGGGCCACGTGGTCTTCCGCAGATTGAGGTCGGAAAAGAGAACTGTGACTCTCCGATCGCCTGGCGGGACCGCCAACAGGGCCTCCATGGTCTTGAGTTCGGTCGCGGTCGGATCACCCAGCTCTAGTGCCAGCGTCACGTCGGCGCTCCAGTGGGTTGGGAAATCCATATCCGACGGGCCGACGACAAAGAGATACTCCTCTTTCCAGAGCTTGACAGAGCTCGGCAGCCCCAGTACCAGGCTCTTCGAGGGCCGATCGCTAATGTAAATCCAGACCCCCGACTGATGGCGGCTCAGATGATAAAATTAGGAGAAGAGTCGGAGGGAGGGGACCACCCCCTTCTGAAGGCAGAGCACGACGAACCCGAGGACGAGCCCGATCGCGTTGGGACAGAACTGGCATAGGGCCACACGATGAGCACACAGAAACTCAACGATGAAAGGATGGAGGGGGAACCGAAGCCCAAATCGGAAGCACACATCATACACCCCGACCGCCTTCGGACCCGGAAAGCAGATCCACTCGTCAGGCTCAGGGGCCCAGATGGAGTATGGGGGTAGAAGGTAGCGGGCGCGCAAATCTCCGGCGGAGGTGGCACAAAAGGAAGAAGAACATCCCAAAACCTCCGGGGCACCCCCGAGGGATCACCCCCTGACCACCGACCGTCGAGCCGGGGCTATCAGGCGAGTCGAGGCGGACTGCATCATCTGGACGACCTGAACCGGGGGCAGAGGAAGACGACATGACGCAGAGTTAGAGCAGGGTTAGAAAAAGGAGATGCTGAAGGAAAACCTGGGCGTTCAACCAACGGATGTCGGTGCTCCTTTCTTGGTGCCCTTTGAATGACCCTGCGCACGGTGGAGATGAACGCAAGGGGCACGTGGCGACATCAAGACGGCAGCGATGCTTCGAAAACTGCAAAGACGGAAGTTCAAACGGAACTGTAATAATGGCACCCATTTAATGGCGGAGCCTCGACTGACGCACCCATCGGATCATGTAAGAGTCACATCACCCAAGCCGAATCAACAAAAGCCGAACGGCCCGGGCGATGGGGGCAATTGTTACGACTAATTTGGGCCAGCCCGAATTACAACGGCCCATGGCCCAGCCTCAATTAGGACGCCCACTAAGGAGGCCGGTCCGCCCAGAAGGGCCCACGGACGAGACTGAAGGCCCAGCCACTCCACCCTCGGGGCACCCGACTAGCCCCCATTCTACCGGATTAACTGTCCCTCAGATTCCGCGACCCCTTAATGGCCATTAACAGACCCGTTAATGGGCCACCCCTCCACTACGCGCGAGTGGGAGGAGGCGGAGGCAGATCGTGGGGACGTGAAAGGAGGCGGGACGTGGGAAATCACGGGGTACCCTATAAGGGGAAGGCCAAGGCGACAGAGAAGGGGATCGAGACTCAGGTAATCAACAGAGAGGTACTCCATCAACGACCTAGGCATTCGCCATCTCAATTCCACCCTCCCCCAAACTCGCGTCGTCGGGGTTGACGTTCCGGCTTCCTTACGAGCCGGATCCGCCCCGCCGAGTACCCTTTCAGACCTTGATCTGACTTAGGCAACGGAGGGGATTTGACCGGAACCTAGGTCCGGCCTTCCTGACGAGTTTCCTCATCTGTCCAGGAAGAAGATGTCCGGGGCGCCGAGGCCACCCCTCAGCGTCGAGCGGCCGCCCCCCGCAGTCGTCAGGTGGACGACTGCTCGAGAACCAACCATCTAGCAAGGTGCCGAGGCTACCCCTCGACGCGGATCCAACCGAGGCCGGGCGCGATCCAGCCGGGGCCGAGCGCAATCCACCGAGCCGATGCTTCCCCTCAGCTCCCTGAAGGCAGAGGATCGACGCAACCCGGGGACTCCCCCATCTGCGCCTGACCCCGCTTCCACCCACGCCGAGAGCACGCGTGCTCGGCGATCCCAAGGGACCCCCAAGTCGGCCCCTTGACCACGTTGACCACGCAGCCGACGGTCAACGAGCAGCGGTGAGAAAACACCCGTAAACAAGATGCAAAAGAATTTTTTTTAACCAAAGCATGAGTAATCTTTTATGTATAATCTGAATACTGAATGTAGATTATCTGTTTACCAGTATACTTGCATTTGTATCCCAAGCAGAGTTATGCTGAGAAGTTATTTCTATATGAAGCATTATTAATTTATGAGGCTTCCGCTCTGCAGTAGTTTTTTTTGGATCAGAAGCAACTGGTTTGTAAAATTATGCACAGGTTCCTTCGCATTTGTTTCATTTTGTATTTGTTCAAGTTCTCTGAAATAATTTACATAGAATTTTTACAAAATGAGCCTAAACTTGTGCGGACCGAGTTTTAAGGTGGCAGTGCATATGACTAGGTAGCAGGTCCAATTCAAAAAAAAGTTGAATTTTTTCTTTTTTCTTTCTAATTTTTGGGCAAGATCGAGTTGTCGAATGGGCCGGAAAGCTCGGCCCAGGCCAGGCACGATAAGAAAAGGGCATAAGAAACAGGCCAGGTCAGCACTACCCGATAAGGATTTCGGTTCAAAATCGACGCCCCAGGCACGATCTCATCATGTCGAGCTATCAGGCCAGGCCAAGAATTGCAATCCCTAATTCTACACATTGATTCCATATGATTAAATCACATCCGTATTTCTACCCATTCTTTTGTCATAGTGAGCAATACCATGAAAAATCATCCTTTAATCGTATAATAGACTAGTCATAACATGTCACCATACATGGCATTCAAAATATTTCCTTGAAAAATCTCAATCCATTCAAAATCTCCAGCGCAAAAAATTTACAGCATTATTCAAAGTATCCTACCCAAAATTCAACTATATTCAAAATCCCCCCAAAAAAATTTCAGACACCTATGAAATATCCCCTAACAAAATTTTTTAATCACATTCAAACTAAAATTTATTTCCTCTCAGAGAATTTAGTTCTTCAAAAATTTTAGTTCTCCTAAAATTTAGTTCACTCCAAATGTAGTTCTCCTTAAAATTTAAATTTTAGTTCTCAAATATGTAGTTCACACTAGATTTAGTTCCCCAAAAATTCAAAATTTAAATTTCCCCAAACTTTAGTTTGCTCTCGATTTATCCCCTAAATTTTAAATTTTAGTTCACCCCAAAATTTAGTTTTCTCCAAATTTATTTCCACTTAAATTTTTACAAAATAGCATTCCAATCATTGATTACTAATGATTCAATTCTGCCATCTTTTTACCTACCCTTTTATCAAAATCAGTAACCCCATTCATAACATCCATCAATTGCACTCAAAAGAATCCCCTTAAAAAATTTCAACCCATTCAAAATCAACCAATGTAAAAAAAATTGCAGCCTTTTAGACCCCACCAAAAAAATAAGCAGCGAACAAAAAAAAATTTACAACATTCAAACTAAAATTTAGTTCTACTATAGATTTTAGTTTCTACATAGTTTTAGTTCTCGAAAAATTTAAAATTGTATTTACCTCTAGATTTAGTTCTACCCAAAAGTTTAAATTAAAATTTAATTCTCTCAAAGAATTAGTCTCCCCCCCTCAAATATTTTAGTTCCACCATAATTTAGTTCACACCATATTTAATTTCCCCTGAAATTTAAAATTTTAAATCCACCAAAATTTAGTTTCCTTTAGCTTTAGTTTCACTAAAAAAATTTGGGGTTTGCCCACCAAAATTTTAGGTTCACACTCAAAAACTTTCACAAACTCTCATCATCCACATTGATTTCTCAAGATTCAATCAGTCGTTATTCTACCCACTCTTTTGTCCTAGTCAACAACTCCATTCAATAACATTTCAAAAACTCTCTTCCTACCTGTGACCATAGGTCATGTGGCATTGTGGCATTCAAAATATTTTCCCCAAAAAATTTCTACCCATTAAAAATCTCCCCCCCCAAAAAAATTGCAGCCACCTCATGATGACCTCATGGTGCCTTCTACCCACCATAAGTTAGCTGTGCGCACGCATATTTAACACGTCCCATATTTTTTGAAATTTTTATAGGATTACTGTACACCTCATGGATGATTAACACACCGGAAATCAAGTGAATCCAATGCTATTTGATTCCCAATCTAATCATTACAACTTCAATGGTATCGGAAGTTAAAGAAACCTAGAACTTTTTGCAATGTGTGGATTGAGGGTCAAACACCCCTAGGGTTCTCGGGCATACAATTATACACTACATGAGAAATAATGAGTGAAAAATAATGGGATTTGATCGTCAATCAAGGCATTGGAAAAAGATCTATTGCTATGAAACCGTTAAATTTTGTAACAAGTGAATCGATGGTCAAATCCTCTAGGGTTCACCGATTATTTTCCATGGGGTATATAATTGTATTGATTAAACATCAAATGAAATTTTGCAAAAAAGATTTCAAATAAAAGTTTTCGCACGGGCTTCCCATATGAAACTAATGGGTGAACCATAGGAAATTGAACATCGATCCACACATTACAAAATTTAACGATTTCTTAACAATAGAACTTTTTGTAATGCCTTGATCAAGGGTCAAATCACGTTATTTTTCACCCATAATATTTTGAGGGGTTAAAAAAATACAGGAAATGAAGGCGGAAATTTTCTTTTGAAGAAAATAAAAAAATTAGAAATAATTTCGTATGGAAAATTTCGTGCGAAATGTTTTGCACGTAAAATTTTTTTCTTACATATATGCGTATGTATGTATATGTATATGTACATATATGAAATTAAGAGAGAGTATGTGAATTGAAATAAGTTCACCTCCTCTTAAATTGGAGGCTATATACAGTGTTTATGAAGGGACACTTTAGTACTTTAATTTTGATAGATGGCCTTCCATTTAGATTTGACCATTGTCTAAACTGCTTTTGCTTCTGTGTTGTGGGCATTTGTCCTGGAATAGGAATAACCAAGTTAGATGGCATATCACCACAAGCCGTGAAGGATTTTAAGGTCGTTTGGTGTACATATAGCCAAATAACTAAAAAAAAATAACACAGGAAAGCGGTTTGGTTCCCATTTTATTTTGAGTGTTGTTATTCGCACCACAGAAAGTGATGAATACACCACACAACTTGATTCACCACACCTATAATTTTAACATCAGACGTTCGGATTTAGAGATCCGAACGGCTCTAATACAATATATGTGTAAATCCGAACACAATACATATTTTATTATATTGTTCGGCTTTGCAATTCCGAACGGAAGAATAAAAGTATTAGAGCCGTTCGGATCTTCAAATCCGAACATCTGATGTTAAAATTATAGATGTGGTGAATCAAGTAGTGTAGTATATTCATAACTTCTTGTGGTGCGAATAACAACACTCTTTTATTTTCCTCTTTAATTTACGGGCCGGGCCGGGGCTCTCGCACAGGCTGTGTTGGGAGAGCACAAGCGAGCCCTGGAGCGCGACTACGTCTCCGTCGCCCACGTAGCAGCAAGTTCAAAGCAACACAGAACGCGTGTCAGATCCCCCAACCCTCCATGCTCATCACATTCACTTTCTCGCCTACCGAACCGAGGCAAAACAATGGAAGAAACCCAGGAAGAAGAAGGTGGCGAGATGGTCTCCGGCGAAATGCCCGGCCGTGCCCTTATGGTGCCTTCTCTTGCAGCGGCCTCCGTCCTGAGGCTCGGCAAGAAGATGGCGATCGCCGGAGCGGCGATCGCCTCTGCCCCTTTGATGATACCCCCTCTCATCGTCGGCCTCGCCTTTGCTTTACCCTTCGGAGTCTACTTCGCTGGCTTCGCGTACACCGACAGTGTCATGAGAGCTCTCCTTACATCTCCCCCTGTCAGTATCAGCAGCATCGATGAGGGAAATGAAGTGGCACAAGAAAAATATTATGATGACGATGAGGTCAGTAAATTTATATGCTGTCCGTTTATTGTTTTCTCAAGCTTATTTACCCCTTTTGTCAAAAGGTTATACCCGATTTTTTTTTTGGCATAATAGGCATAAAAAATATTTTGTTTATTGGTTATTGCATATATCCAAAATTTTGAGCAGAAGGTATTGCATTTATCCAAAGTTTCGAGCACAATTTATAGCAAGTGAAACTAAAGGTATTGCATATATCCAAAAAATTTAGTTCATTTTTTTCGTTGGGATAGGTCATGATATGTTAATTAGAGTGCTGAGGTAACTGACTCACATATATAAATTTACTAATTTGTTAGTTTGGCTGTTGTTAATCATATTTATATAGTGCTTTGATTCTGCCTACAACATCCAACATCCAATTGGCAGCGATTCTAGGTGGCTGTTAGTCGGTATTGTTAAGACATGTTAATAATAGTGGTAGAGTCGGGTAACACGATAATGATTATACTTTTGGCAGATAAATGTAATCGTTACCCATCAATAAAAATAGTTGATAATGTTAAGATAATTATTCTCTATCAATTATTTAAAATATTAGGAAATGTGTCCTTGCTGGGTGATACAACGAGATGGATTTTTTTACCTTCTGGGCACGTGCACACATGTTAGTTAAATATTTGTTGGGGGTGTGTTTTAAATATTGGGGAGAATGTGATTATAAGTGGTGGAAATCATCGGGCGTGGCCCGATCTTCATGGTGTTGGTTCAAATTGAACTACAAAGAAGGATATGAGCACCACACTCCAGATTTAGAGAAAGAGAATTGGGAGTGGTAAGCTTCAGATAAGAGTGTTTCAATGACCTGACAAATGCAAATAGCCAACCAATGTTATAAGAAATGTGACCTACTACTTAGATCACTGTCCAACCACGAACGCAAGTTTAACTAATCCACATAGCAACGCACTTTGGGTTGAAGCACGAATTGGAGCTTTTGTGAATTTGAATCACCAATCTTATAAAAAAGATTGACAAAGCAATGTTCCACACGAACTAAATAAGATAAGATATCTCATATAATATGAGAAGAACACTCAAAGTTCTAAAATAATACTCTAGTTATGATCATCATAAAAGACTATATGCTCTATTTATAGGTAGATATTTTAAACATAAAAGACTCATTAGCTTAGGTATCTTAAAAGACACTAATTAGAGACAACTAATGGTTTTTGATAGCCCATTAATTATCATAATGACTTGGGATAATTTAAAGACATAAATGTCACCTAGGGAAAACTAAAAAAATCTTGAAAATTCAAGCCAATAACATGCATGAAAATGACATTTATAATTCATAATATTGTGTTCCTTGACTCTTGATCTTCTTTATGCATTCAAATTTATTGGTTATTGTGGTTTTACTTGATACTTGATCCTTTATTTTTTGGGCTTGAATTAGCAAGACTAAGACTTCATTTGTTTCTTTTTTGAGCACAACTCTCTTGGTTCAGTAATGCTCCAACATGGGCCCCAATTGCATCTTGTAGTCTTTTTAATCTTCCCCTTGTCATCGAGTCATCACTTAGAGTTAAGTATTGGTTTTGTAAATTGACAGATTGGTTCACATCATCCTCCCCCTCTTAAAAAGGAGTCGTCTTCGACTCTTCAACATATACTTCAAAATAAGGATTGATGTCAAAACATTAAAATTAGCACTCAACCATGCTCACTAGGTAGTTGAAGCTTGTAAGCATTATCATTGATTTTTTAATGATTAGAGAAAATCCATCTCCTCTAGCCATGAGTTTCGACTTCCTTTTATCAAAAAGCCTTCTTTCTTAAGATGTAGCCACACTAAATCTCCAGGCTCATAAATCACTCGCTTTCTTCCTTTGTTTGCATGATCTATATATTTCTGAATCATTTTTCGATATTCTATCGTGCCTTTTCATGAATTTGTTTGATAAATTCAACATGTTTCTTTCCATTCATATTAGCTCTTTCACGTAAAGATAAACGAAACAATTCAATAGATGCAAGAAGAATAAATTCATAGACAAATTTCAATGGGTAAAAATTTTGTAGTGGAATAAAACATCCTATTATAAGCCAACTCAATATGTGGCAGACACTCCTATCAGCTCTTCAAGTTCTGCTTGATAATCGTTCTTTACAGGAAGTATAGTGTTCTATTCACGAGTTCAGTTTGTCCATCGGTTTATGAATGATAAGTAGTAGAAAACAACAATATTTCACTAGCTTGCTCTACAATTTAAAAATAGCTTAGAAATTTGGCATCTCGATATGATACAATAGTTCTTGGCATTCCATGTAGCCTTACAATGAAATCAGAAAGTGTTTGTAAAGGTGCTTGAGTTAGCTCCTCTTTGAAGGTTTGGAACTCTCTCTTGCGTTTCTTCCCATTTGAATCAAACATTCTTCTTGGTCAATTCATTCAAAAGTGCTGCTAGTATACTAAAATCCTTCAAAAATCTTTTGTTAAAGCTTGCAAGGCCATTGAAACTCTTGAATTGTTCAACAACGAGGGGTTGGCCAATCTCGGATTGCTTTAATCTTCTCTTCATCCACTGCTATACCTGTACTACTAACAATAAATCCAAGAAAAATAATTCAATCTGTGCAAAATCACATTTTTTCAAAATGCCAAAGAAAATTTCCTTTCTTAGTTATTCTAGAATTTGTCTAAGGTAATCCACATGTTCATCCAAGATTCTGTTATACATAAAATATCATCAAAATAAATTACTATAAATTTCCCAATGTAGACAAACAAAACATGATTCATTAATCTCATGAATGTGCTAGGTACACTAGTTAACCCAAAAGGACACCTAACCATTCAGACAATCCATTCTTAGTCTTACATGCTGTTTTTCATTCATTTCCACCTTTCATTTTTATTTGATGATAACCATTTTCAAGTCAATTTTAGAGAATATAGTAGAACCTGTCAATCCATTCAGCATATCATCTAACCTAATGACAATATCTTATCGTTATGTTGTTAATAGCTTTGCAATCAACATACATTCTCCCAGTACTATCTTTCTTGGGTGCAATCAATACTAGAACTACACAAGGACTAATGCTCCTTTCACATATCTCTTATCCATCAACTCTTGGACTTGCCTTTGAATCCCCTTAGTCTCTTCGGGATTGGTGCGGTATGCTGGATGATTAAGCAAAGATGCTCCAGGTATAAAATCAATCGGATGATTTATCCCTCAAACCGTTGGTAAACATGGTGATATCTCATTAGGAAAGACATCTTCATGTTCCTGTAAAATAGATAAAACAGTACTAGACAAAGCAGAGGTTAAGTCATTAGTGTTCAACATAGCCTATTTGTACACAAGCACTATTATGAATTATTGAGAAAACTACGCTGGCTTAATCTCACTTTTTTGCCACTAGGATATTCTTCTCTCTTTTCCCTTCTCTCATTTGCTTTTTGAATTTTTAGTTCTTTCTTTCTTTTCTCTCAGTTTACTCTCTTTTCCCACTTCATTCAAATCTGTCATCATTTTCTCACTCTTATTTTCACTCTTTTCTTGTTGACTCATTTTTCTCTCTCACGTTCTCTTTTCTTTTCTCCTTTAGTTTGATCATCCAATATTTGTTTTGGAGATAATGGAAGGAGGGTTATAGGCGCCCTTCAAAGTACAAAAGAATAATGGTTTACGTATCCGTCATGTGTTACACGCCAATCAAACTTTCAATATCAGCCCAATATGAGATGACATGCTTTCATGAGAACATCACCACATATTATTTAATCTATGTTTGCCAACAGAAATTAAAATTTTTACTTGCTTTGTTACCTTCAACTCATCACATTTATTGAACCATTGGAGCTTGAATGGCCGTTTCTTCTTGAAGATATGTAGACTCAACTTCTCTACTAATTCAGCATTTACTATGTTACTATAACTTTCTCCATCAATGATTACACTGCATACTTTTTCTTAAACAAGGCAACATGTGTGGAACATGTTATCTCTTTGGTTGTTCTCTTCCTCCTTCATTTGAATGCTAAATGCTCTTCTAGTCATAAGAAATCCTTCTTCTATAACACTTTTTTCATCATCATCATACATCTCAGTTTTCTTAGTTTCTTCTTCTTCTTCTTCAGTCTCTCATATATCATGGTTATTGATGATCATATTGCGATTGTGACGAATTCGTTTGAAATGTATCCTGTTCCTTGGCACTTGAAGCATAAAGAATTTACTTCAGCTTGAGTTTTCTTTGGAAAATGTAACGACCAGTAATTTTCAACAGTTCAATTTACGTATTTCTACGTATTTTTAAGAATAAATTTTACATTATAAATGTTAGTCAAGAATTTTCTAACAAAACTGATTTCAAAAATTCTTATAAAAATATTTTAGAGCACTAGGCTTATCATATTGTATTTCAGCAATTTCAGATTTCCTCAAATGGCCAAAACATTTCTGTTAAAATTCATCTCCCAAAATTACCGTTTTGATTCGACGAATTTATTTTCTATACAAACGTCTTCAAAACGTTTTCAAACTTCTGCAGTAGCCTCCTATGATCATTTAGGGCTCCCCACATTAATTTCGTAATTTTCGGATATCATTTCAGTAGAGAACCCGCAAACCCGCTTCCTAAACGTTTTGGCCAAAAACTAGTATTTCCGTAGCCCAAACCCTGAAACGGACTTCGTATTCGCCATCCTCGCGACGATACGATCCCGTGAGTATATTTTCGTAATTTTTCGGACATGTATACTACTAAGGACAAAATCGTAATTTCAAATTTTACTAATTACCGTTAATATTTCACTAATTACCATTTTACGTGTTACCTTAGTTATCTATCCTAATCATTTACAAAACTTCTTAGCAGCCCATGAGGATCTCACCTAGCCAAATTTTCCACACCCCCACCAACCCTAATCCCTTTTCTAACCTTAGTCAAACCCTCCACATATATCCTTTAATACCCTTACAATATTTTAACATATACTTAATCTTATTTAAGCCACCCTATCTTCTCTTCGTTTTAGCACATCAAGCCCCTAACCCAAGCAAACCGAGGCCAAGCTTCTTCGTATAACTCAAATTATACACCAGGTCTCGCTCTCTATCTCTCTTCCCTCTCACTCTCTCCGGCGTCGACCATCGCCGCCGCCGTCAGCTCCGCCCCCACGTCGTCCGCCCTCTCTCCGGCGAACCCCCCACAGTGCCCCCGCCTCCGCCTGAGTCCGACGAGACCCCCGCACGGCAGCAACCGCCCCCGCCCTCGTCGCCTCCGCCCTCACCGCCGCTCGCCGAGCACCACCGCTCGTCTGCCGTCCTCCGCCGTCGCCGAAGGCCTCCGAAGCCCCCGCTCCGCCGTGCGCCTACAGCTCCGACAGCCCCCCTCGCCACAGCGCACGCCGGCGAAGCCGCTCGCCTCCCCTCTCGCCATCAACGGCGTCTGACCGCCGCCGCTCGCCGTACGCCCCGCTCCGCCGTCGTCTTCCCTCCGCGCCGCCTCCCTCCGCCGTCAGCGAAACCCCCGGGGGTGATCGGAAAACGGTGGGTGCGAGAAGAACTCGCAGTGGCAAACTCGTAAATACGAGGAAATCTCGTATTTTCGTATTATTAAAATAATTATAATAGAGTTTAATGGTTTTAAATCTATAACTAATTATACAGGGGCCAGAAAAATGAGCGGATAGTCCCAGAAAATCAGAAACGACATTTTGGATCCAATGGCGCTGGTCTTACCTCGACCAGACGTCTACTTTTTCCAAAATGAATTTTCGAACCTAAAGATTAAATACGTATAAATCATTCTAAAAATTGTAACTCGCTGTTTTCGTCACAATAATATGTGATAAAATTATATGTGACAATAGACTTCGAGACGATCATTTTGACTACTTATTCATGTAATTCCGACTTGTATTGCCCCCGTAAGAAATTACGGAAGATACGCGTCACTTAAGTATTTTAGGGTTTTAAAGCTATTTCTAAGTTTCTAAAAATTATAAAAAAATACAGAAGCTTCTGAAAATTCTCCCCTCTTGCAGTAAAATCTAAATAATTATTTTAGGTTTATATAAAAATTTTTAATATTTTTCGACACCGTTTTAACGAGTTTAAAAATCAAACTAACCCAATTATTAAATAGGAAAAAGTCGTGTTTTTCTAAAATAAGTATTTTGTGTTGCAGGTACAGACTCTGGTGTACCAACTTCTGAGGAAGCCCTAGATCCTCTTCCGGCTTACTACAACGGTATTAATTTTGGTAAGTCACGATAGGTTCTAACCTTAGAAATCTAGCCACTGTGCTCGTACGAACTTGTAGCACCGCATTACTACGTGCTCGAAGCACGGAAACACACGCCACTTTCTTGTGTTGGACTTGACTTGGAACATCCCGTGGAACGTTCATGTAAAGAACTTGTACTTGACACAACACCGGGTTTTGGGGTAACTCATAGTTGCGAGAGTGCGGGAGTGACTAGAGTTCGATCTACATGTCAAGCTGCCTGTGTTTCGGCCTCCTGTCTAGCTGCCTGCGTTTCGGCAAACCATCCTGCTGCCTGGGTTCCGGCAATCGTCTGGGTAGCACCCAGGCAAGAGACGAACTGAACGGTCACATATTGTACTCTCCGACTTGAGTCACGTAGTTCTAGTAGAGCTTGCACAGTTACTTCTTTACAGTCTTGCTCTTTACTTTCCGCACTTGTAGCACTTTACTTTCTGCACTTGTACAGACACTACACCGTACTTTACTTCTGCTTGTCATACTTGTACAGTACTCCTTTTCTTTGTTTAGAATCTTTGTGACTTACCTTCGGTTCCACTTGTGGCACCGACAGACGAAGATCAGATTGAGGAGATTGCCCCAGAGTACGAGGAGCCTGTGTACGACCCGGAGGCCACAGAGTTTTAGTTACTTTTCTGTCAGAGTGTGTATTGTACTATGTATTTCCTTTTCTGCATTTCCTTTCAGTATTTCCTTTCATGTATTGGTGTGAGAGAGTGTTGGTTGTTGTACTTGGATTTGGACTGTAATAATGTCTGTAAGCTGGTTTGAGTGTTGTTGGTACATCTCTGCGTTGTGGCTATGCTGAATTCACTGGTAAACTGCGGAACCTGCAAATAAACCGAATAAGTAACGGGCCCCCGAGAGCGGGTCGTTACAGAATATCATCCAGTTTCTTAACTTTCATTGAATCATTCTCTATAGAACTAGAGGGTGTATCTTTCTTTGAATTAGTTTTCCAAGGGATAAAAGAATTAGAGCTTTTTCTTGTAGCATTTCTCCTCTTCAGTTATTGTTCTACCTTGAAAGCTTGGTGAACCATCTCTTGAAGCTCTAATTAGTGATACATCTGTACAACATTAGCAATGTCATAATTAAGGCCATGTAAGAAACGCGCCATTGTTGATTTTATGTCCTCCACCATATTTACTCCAAACATGGCACTCTCCATCTCTCAGTGATACTCATCTACACTATTGGTGCATTGTGTGAGTCATTATAGTTTGTGATGAAGTTCTTTATGGAAATAAGATGGAACACATTATCTTCTCATGGTCGCTTTCATTTATGTTCAAGTGCTAATGAGACGTTCTTTATATTTGCACTTGATCTCACCAAACAAGAGCATAATCAGTAAACTCAAAAGTTGTAAGCTTCATCCTTTTATTTTCGTAATAATTAGAAAATTTGCTTAACACGTATCTCCCACTCTAAATACCATGGTTTGAGGTTTCGGCCGGAACCCTAGGGTTCCGACCATTTCGGATCGGTCTCGGAGGGGACCGGTCCAAAACCACCCTCTTTTCTCGATATCGGCAGGAACCCTAGGGTTCCTGCCAGTTTCGGTCGGAACTGGCCGAAACCCTAGGTTTCGGCTTGAAGACGAAGACAAATTCGGTCATAAATTGAAAAATAAGAGGAAGAAGAGACAGAAAGAAGAAAAAACTGCAAAAAAGAAGAAAAAGAAAAAAATGGAAGAAGAAGACGATGCACTTACCTCGCTGCCCCGTTGCGTCGCCTCCCTCGCCGCCGCGCCTCGCTGTCCCGCGTGCTCCCTCGCAGCCCCCGCCTCTACCGTGGGAGAGAAAGAGAGCCATCGAGAAATGCATTTAATTTAAATGGAAAACTTGTAAATAAGTGGTATGTGAGTAGAGTAAAACATCCATTGCACACAGCAAAGAAGATATTATATGGCAAACTTGTAAATAAGTGGTATGTGCGTAAAGCAAAATGGTGGGTGCGCAAAGCAACTACAGGCTATTTTTGACAAACTTGCAAGTAAGTGGCATGTGCGCAAAGTAAAATGATGGGTGCGCAAGGCAAACTTCAAGCTACTTTAGTTTTTATGCATCTAATAGGGTTTTAAATATTTAAAACTACTGATACGGACGAACTGAACCCATGTTCGAAACCGTCGAAACGGAGATACCGATATCGAAACCTTAATTTTCGAGAGAGTGACACCGAGACCGAAACCAAGACATCAAACCTTGCTAAATACGTTTCAAGATCATTTTTGTTTTGAAAAGAAGGAACTTTGATTTTAATTCCACCTAGTCTGTCTCCTATGTTTCTATGCCTTATTTGTTTATCACAATGAAACATCATTCTTGGGTAATAATCTTCAAATTCATCTTCGTCAATTTGGCTCTCTGTTTCTTCATGAGATTGTTCTTAATTGTTTGGAGGATTTTATTCTGTAGAAACTTGATTCTCCATTTGATCCAATCGTTAATGGATTCCTTCAAGTTTTTTATCAAATGATATCATAAGTTGGCTTATCAATGCTTGCATTTGAAGACATGCTAATCATTATTGTGTAGTATCTTCTAGATTTTTTGACATGTTAGTGAAAGCGAAAAATGTGTATGACCTCACCAACTCTCACACTCAGTGTGCATGCTTTACTCATGATAATCTTGCCAACTCACACTTCTCTCAAAGTTTGTCCTTTTAGCTTTTTGCAACCTAAATCCTTGTTTAATGATCCAACAATGCCGATTACTCATTTCAACCAAGTATGAAGTGGTGGTGGTCAAACTGTGAAAAATGGACGGGATTAGGCCTGAAGTAGGTATAGGTCTATGCTTGGGATTCAATGAAAAGATAAAAATTCCTTAATAGTGCAACACCAAAAATTAACACTAAGAGCCAATAATGCAATATTATAAATTTAAAAGATAGCATATAGTCAGAAACTGAATTAAGCACCAGTTTTTAATTATTTTTGCATTGGCAACTTTTTCTTCATTTTTCCACAAGCTTCACTTCATTTTTGGGTGCTTTACTTGTACAAAACTAAACAAACAACAAATAGATTTTATCTTTGAATGATATAGGAACAAAGACTGTCTACATCAGAAAGATGAAATAAAAATGTTACATACTAAATATAACATCTTGATGATTTGAAATTGTTTTGGGGTTTTGGAAAAAAATTTGGCAACAACGAAGGATAGGAAATGATCTAGAAGTTTTTTGGGGTTTGGAAGTAATGAAATAATAGAAAGAAACACATACATTGTCAACCAGGAGTTCTGGTGTCAACCAGGAGTTCTGATACCAAATGGTGCGAAATCACATGAGGTGCCCCGATCTTCACTGCGTATGTTCAAATCAAACCAAAAGGAAGGATATGAGCGTCACACTATAGACTTAGGAAAGGACAATTAGGGGTGAAAAGCTTTGGATAAGGGTGGTTTAATGACCTAACAAATGCAAATAGCTAACCAACATTATAAGGAACGTGACCTACTACTTTGACCACTTTTCAAATCATGAACACAAGTTTAACTAATCCATATAATAATACACTAGGGTTAAATCATGAATTAGTGGATATTATGAATTGCTTTTCGAGTTAAGACTTGCAATACACCAACAAGATTGTAATGCGATAATAAAGTCGCTTTATATATCACTAACAATCTAACCTATCATGAGAGCACTAAAAACATTGAGATTAACTGCCATATATTGAGATGGTAGCGTAATAATAAGATTATATTGATAAAATATTTTAGATCGATAAATCAGTTGGCAGATATATTTACTAAGACTGTGAAAGGAGAGTGGATTATATCAGTTTTGAGGGGAAATGAATATCTATGTTCAGTTTTGAGGGGAAATGATATCTATGTTCAGTTTTGAACATAGATATGATGTATTGAGTAATGTATTTAAGGGTTACTGGTTAGGATAGTGTTAACATAATGTTAAGAAATATTAAATGAGTAGTTTGGAAATGTGATATAAATATGAGTGTTTGAGAGAGTGACTTAAGTGTGAGTAGTTGGAAGGTCATGTATCTATAAATAATATGAAGAATGAAAAGCATCCAATTTTCTCCTTAGTCTTTTTAAATCATTTCTTTCCAAATCTCCTCTTTGATTTTAATAGAACCAATTGGCTTTGACATCAGTTTTTAGTGCAAAAATGGTTTGTTAAATAGGCTTGGACCATTTGATAATAGGCTTGGGTCTTACATGATCTTTTTAAAGAGCATTCTATAATATCTTATTGGGGTCTCTTATTCTTTAATGGCGTCTTCATCTGAACTTATCTAACATTGACATATCTTGCTCTTTCTTAACCTCGACATATCTTGCTCTTTCTTCTAATATTGGCTAGATCCTAACATTCCTTTCCCATACCAATCCTGCTTTAAAAAATGAATTTGAGGCTACTGAAACATGATAGTTATAAGTTTAGTATGACTTGCATATGGTCTAATTTTCAAATAACAACAAAAGCTAGATTGGGTGTACATTAGATCTTTTTACGAGTTGCATTTACTTAAATCAACCACATCTTAGTGGGCTAATGAAGCAAAAAATTAAAGAAAATAAATATCGCACATGCAAATAAGACGTATTTATGTAATTCGACAAAGAATGCATACATCCGTGGCTCCCAGACCTTGGGTTTTCATTATGCATAAGAAGTTACAAATTACAAAAGATGTTCTCACATATTAAATATATGGAATATAGGAAAGACTCTTCATTAGATCAGATAAATCCAATTTACACCTGGATGATCTAATCCGTTTAGCGGTTAGGGATCTGCCTCCTGAGCCCCCCTCAACGGGGTATTCTCCTTTGATCATTGTAAAAACTTTTTGAATATACACTCTTGAGGGTGTTCCAAATTTTGATTAGACTTCACATTTCTAACAACATATACCTATCCTAACAGTACAGAATGATCCTATAATGCATAAAAAATGTTCACCTCATTAAGCCTTCACTTTATTCTTAAAGTAAATGGCTTCTTTCTATCAAGGTAAGTGATAAGATAACTTTAATTTTAAAAGAGTTATGGACACTTTATATATGCTTCCCTTAACCACTTCCAAATCGATCCCTAATTTTCAACCTAAATCTCCACACCCACGAGGATACAAACTAGTATTCCACCCAAACCCGTAGTCCATACTCCATTTTATAGTTGGGGTAGGGTAGGGGTTGTCTCATAGTTTGTAAGGTGCTTTACTAGCCCATAAGCCTAACATACTCCCACTCAATCTAGGAGGTTACTATGATCAATTAAAATTTGCATGGAATCAAGTTTACTTGAGAGTGTTATACTATTTGCTGCGTCATGATTAATTTTGTCTCATAGTTTTTAAGGTGCTATACTAGCCCATAAGCCTAACATACTCCCACTCAATCAAGGAGGTTACTATGCTCAATTAAAATTTGCATGGAATCAAGTTTACTTGAGAATGTTATACTATTTGCTGTGTCATGTTTATTTTGTCGATATTGTTTGACCCTAAAGAAAGAAGTCACTATTGGAGGTCTTGGTTGAGTGATATTTCACCATATACTTATGTTCCGTTTGGTTCTTTTTTAATTTTCTAATTATTTTCTTTTCTTTTTAATGTGGGCTAAATTCTCACCGCTACCTTTTCGTTTATATGCCCTTCAATGTGAACCAGATTTTAAGCCATAACTTTAATAAAGACAACCGGTCAGCAGAAGTTAAGAATAAAGAAATCTAGTCCTTGGAAAAACAAATGTATATTTGGTACTTGACAATCGCCTATCCCTGTTCATATTTCGATTTCCCTGACCCTTTATAATAGAAATCATACATGAATGTCAGTTGATAATAATAACTTCCACATTTTCATTGTTGAAGAGTGCACAAAGCTCCGGAAGCAAATGAAGCGTCATCTAGATGTTTTAGTGATTTTCCTTAGCACTAAAACTGTTCTAGATAAAATCAAAAGCATTGACATATCCTTAGCACATTTATCTTTGATTCAATAAGATTTGTCTCATTGGTGTTTAGAGAGAGAGAGAGAGAGAGAGAGAGAGAGAGAGAGAGAGAGAGAGAGAGATGTTGGAGCCATGAAGGGGTTGGATTAAAATTGCAATACGCAAAAACAGAGGCATGGTTGCTTAGATAAAACAGGTATTCAAATCTTAATAATAAAGATTATTACATTCGCTTGAGAAAGTCTCATTCAAGAATAATAAGATATATAATTAAATACAACACGATGTGACAACAATGAATAAGCAAAACTGTGAAGTGATAGATTTATTTACCGTGGTTCGAAGAATGTATGATATGGCTTGAACCAAAGTATCAGTACACATAGAAAGTAAACATCTGATAATCAGTAGATACATAACAATTGAGTAAGTAAGCACATACATAAAGATATGATTATGATGGTTCCACTCCACCAGAGTGTATATCCATCGCCTATGTACAATTACTTTAGGGTTCTGACCTATAATCAACACTACAATTATGGACGATCACTCCCTAATCGCAATGTATGTAAACTGTTCACGTGTGCCTATACTTTGGACACAAATGCATTCTAGCAATCACATACCATGCAATGTAGAACAAGCAATCACAAAGGATTAAATATTCCTTTACAACAAAATAAGAACTCTATGGTAGCACAATATCTCACTCAATGATATGACACTCATATAACAAATAATGTGTCACAAAATCAATATGTAGTGTGAGCGGCATAAGATAAGAGCAATAAAGATATATTAATAATAAGCATAATGAATGATGAATCCTATGATTTTGTAAGTATACCATAAACAATCTTAGAAATCAATCAAGATACATGTAAAGAAACAAGTTTGAAAGAGCTTAAGCTCAATGTAAAAGAAGTTGATGTAATAAATCTTTTGGCAAAGATGATGCTTGATATTTCTCTTTAAAGAACTTAAAATTTTTGAAATTTAAAGGATTAAACTTTGAAGTACAAGAAAATCTCTTTCTAAATTGATACATTAATCATAGAAATAATTTGAATAAGTATAAATAACCCTCTAACTAGTAACTAACAATTATATAATGTTCATAAGATTTTTCAACGGATACTTCAACTCAAAATACCTAAAACATCAAAACTAAATTTTTGGATGCGATTCAAAAGCAATGGTTTAGTGGTTTGAACCATTAATTGAGTGGTTCAAACCATAGCTGAGAGCTAGGTCAAATTCCAATGTTCACAAATATGTAAGAATCAGGTTATAAAGTTAGTTATGATAGTTAGCTGTTAAATCAAAGTGATATCTAATTTTGATTATCTGAAGTAATTTGAATTCAAATATAGAGAGAGAAAGATCAAAAGTAAACATAACGACTTAATTCAAAATTAAAAGTCATCAAAGAAATAAATGAAAAACTTTTCTAGAATGAAGATAATATGATGAAAAATATCTTTTTAAAAGCTTCAAAACATAAATAATCAAATGAGATCCATATTGAATATAAAAAGAGACAATTGGATCTCAAATAATTTGACAATCTGTCAGCAATGGTGCAATGGTTATACCATAGTTTGATCTATAAAATTGTGATCCAAACCATGCACAAAGTATGGTTTAAACCATGGTTTAAGGTTTTGGCCGGAACCCTAAGGTTTTGGATCGGTCTTGGAGGGGACCGGTCAGAAACCACCCTCTTTTTTCGGTATCGGCCAAAACCCTAGGGTTTCGGCCAGTTTCGGCCGATTCCGACCGAAAACCTAGGGTTTCGACTTGAAGGCGAAGACAAATTCAGTCATAAATTGAAAAATAAGAGGAAGAAGAGATAGAAAGAAGAAAAAACTGCAAAAAAGAAGAAAAAGAAAAAAAGGGAAGAAGAAGAAGACGCTGCACTTACCTCGCTGCACCGGCGTGCCGCCTCCCGCGCTGCCACGCCGCGCCGCCACGCCTCGCCGCCACGCCTCGCTGCCCTGCGTGCTCCCTCGAGCCCCTGTCTCTACCGTGGGAAAGAAAGAGAGCCATCGAGAAAGGCATTTAATTTAAATGGCAAACTTGTAAATAAGTAGTATGTGAGTAGAGTAAAACAGCCATTGCGCACAAAAAAGAAGATATTATATGGCAAACTTGTAAATAAGTGGTATGTTTGTAAAGCAAAATGGTGGGTGCGCAAAGCAACTCCAAGCTATTTTTGACAAACTTGCAAGTGGCATGTGCGCAAGTAAAACGGTGGGTGCGCAAGGCAAACTTCAAGCTATTTTAGTTTTTTACGTATCTAATGGGGTTTTAGATATTTAAAACTATCGATACGGACGAACCGCAATCCACATCCGAAAACCGTTGAAGCGGACGATACCGATACCGAAACCTTAATTTTCGAGAGAGCGATGCCGAGACCGAGACTGAGACCTCAACCCTTGGTTTAAACCATGTAAAATGGCTCAATACATGTTCCTAGAGCACTAAGTATGGTTTAAACCGTGTAAAATGGCTCAATACATGTTCCTAGAGCATGACTGAAAGTTAGAATTTGTAATCAATTCAATTGATAATCTATAACTGTCTAATCATGATATTGAATCAATGAATAGAAAAAGTAGATCACATATAGTTTCTAAAATTTTGTACCGACACAAGTGAACTCATTCTCATCTTAACATTGTGAGATTATTCTTATAAAAGAAAAGTGCTAACTATTGATCTTCAACTTTGTTATCTTGTAATATTCTTTTTTATGATTTATCTCTGTTTCAGGGTGTTTTCTCACCACATGTTGGTAGTACGGAGGTTCGAAGGTTGTCGCTGACGTGGAAGACGGTCGGTCCGTGTTGCGGGGATGCTCTGAGCCAAGCGACGGAACGACGAAGTTGGGCTTCGGCTAGATGATGATCTTCGAGATCGTTTGACCGAGCGGACTCTGATGCGAGGATGCACGAGGATGAGCAATTGGGTGCCAAAGTTGAGCTTAGACGGGATAGTATCTCCTTCAATCTGCAAAACGAGCAACTCGTTAGGGGAGTCGGACCTTGGTTCCGACCAAGGCCCCTCCGATGCTTAAGTCAGCTATGACTAAAAATGGGGGGCTCGATGAGGCTAGGTCCGACCTACATAAAGGCCATCTGCTAGTCCTTCGACTGAGCTATGGAAGAGGGGATATCTTTGTGGTAGAGTATCAATTGAGAGTTTAGGCTACCTCCATGTTGGATCTAGGAGATCCCTCTCTTGAAGTTGTTGCCTCCTTGCCTTTATATAGCTGAGACACCCCCTCTCATCTCTAAGACAATGAAGAGGCTTTATTGTCGTCCTTGATGACGGCATACTAATAAGGAAGTGTTGACCCCTAATAGTCACCGTCATTAATGAAGGAGTAAATGCGGGTCTTAATCGCCAAACTTATGAGCCATAAAGGTGGCCACGTAGGTTGTCCATAATTGGCGTGACAATGACCCCATCTTCCGAGCTCTACCGCTGCGAAGGTTGAGGTCGTGAGATGTAGTATGAGAGAGAGAAGTGGCATCTTTTGAATACCTGGTTCGGCTTGCGAAGTCGGCTAGGGACAATAATTGGTCGGCCCGAGAAGTTGGTTGGCACGCTAGGGGAGTGGCCTCCAGCCTTATGGCCGACTAGTTCGTTCGGTGGCGAAGGGATTGGCCACTCGACTTATGGTCGACAAGGTCGAGGGTCGGCCCGCTGGGGGAGTAGCCCAGCCTTACAACCGATCCAAGTTTGGTCGGCCCACTGGAGGAGTGACCTCCAGCCTTATGACGAACCGATGGGTCGCTTTGCTGGGGGAGTGGCCCCAGCCTTATAGCAAACCGATGGGCCGGCCTGCTGGGGGAGTGACCCCAACCTTACGACAAACCGAGTTTAGTCGGCTTGTATGGGGAGTGGCCCCTAGCCTTACAATCGATCCGAGTTTTTGGTCAGCCTGCTGGGGGAGTGGCCCCCAACGCTACGGCAAACCAAAGAGTCGGCCTGGGGAGTGGCCACCCAGTCGTACGGTCGATCCGAGTTTGGTCGGCCTGCTGGAGAAGTTGCTCCTAGCCTTACGGTAAACCGTTGGGTCGGCCTGTTGGGGGAGCGACCTTCAGACTTACGGCCGATCCGAGTTTGGTCGACCTACTGGGGTAGCGGCCCCTAACCCTACGACAACTCGAGGGTTAGCCTGCCTTACGGCCGATCCGTGTTTGGTTAGCCTGCTGGGGGAGTAGTCCCTACCTTACCGCACACCGATGAGTCGACCTGCTAAGGGAGTGGCCCTCAGCCTTGCAACCGATCCTAGTTTGATCGTTTTGCTGGGGGAGTGGCCTCAGGCCTTACGGTAAACCGATAGGTCGGCCTGCTGGGGGAGTAGTGCCCAACTTTACGGTCGATCCAAGGGGTCGACCTGCTAGAGGAGTGGCACCCAGCCTTACAGCTGATCCGAGTTTGGTCGGCCTGCTAGGGGAGTAGCCCCAGCCTTACGACCAACCGAGGGGTCGGCCTGCTGAGGGGGTGGTTTCCTAGCCTTACGACCGATTCGAGTTTGGTCGGCCTGCTAGGGGAGTGTCCCACAGCCTTATGGCAAATCGAGGGATCGGCCTGCTGAGGGAGTGGCCTCCAGCCTTATGACTGATCTGAGTTTGGTCGGCCTGTTGGAGGAGTGACCCCCAGCCTTATGACAAACCAATGGGTCGACCTGCTAGAGGAGTGGCCCCCAGGCGTACGACCGATCCGAGTTTGGTCGGCTTATTGGAGGAGTGGGCCCCCCAGCCTTACAGCTGATCCGAGCTCCAGCTCTGGTTCCAGCTCTCTTTTGGATCCCAGCTCCAGCTCCAGCTCTAGCTTTCGTCTGAGTCCCAGTTCCATTTCCAGCTCCAGCTCCAGCTTTTGTTTGGATCCCAACTTTAGCTCCTAAAACCTGATTTTCTTCTACAAGTGACTAAGAATTCCTGTAGACAACCTCTCTCTCCAAATACAAAACATCTGAGCAGAGGACTGTGAAAGGAAGGAAGCTTTGGAAAGTTGCGGGTGGCGGAGATGGTAGAGGTAGTACAAGCTGCTCTCCGGTGTATGTCATCCTGGCCCCTCCACGACTCAGGTTAGCCAGTTGGGAAACTTGAGTCGTTGGAAATCATGTTTGCGCATGGTCGAATATCGGTACGCGATATAAGAGCTGGTCCTCTTCGTTGCTTCTGTCATCGGTGCCCGACGTCTCGGTATCGGGCACGAAAGGCGGTGGTCTCCTGCCCTTCTTGGCCTTCGAGGGCCGTGGGGTGTATGTGCCTTCCGCTTGAATCCGTGATGCCACGGGGTGCCAATTTCTCGGACTCGGAAGCCGGTTGGATCGGTAATCAGACCCGGGATTGGGCTGATCGGCCCGGAATTAACTCCGAAACGATGTCGTTTTACCGCAAGCGCACGGTATAGTGGCAAGCGGGTATCGAACACGGGGAAGCGGTGCTATACTACCTATCTACTCCTAGGTTGAGTTAGACTTGCGAGTTTATTGGTGGATGCGGATTGTGGAGTGTCGTAATGGTGATGGATGCGAAGGTCGTATCACTCGATGTCGCAAACAGAGGACTCCACACAAAGAAAGAAAGAAAATATAAAAGACTAGGGCGTTAGGACTCACCACTAGGATCATCGGATGTCGATGCTAGGTTAGAACTCGTACGTTGCATTGGCTATATTAGGGGTTGTCGCATCTAAGATGTAGAACAATGGCAAGCTAACATTAGCACCATTTATATAATGTATCGCACGCTTACCTTTCACTCTCATGGGTGGGCTCACATACGATCCATGCATTAGGATCGAGAACTATTCATGCCACTCTCGTGGATAGAATAATCTCCATTCTTGTCACTCTCATGAATAGAACTTCGATGTGTATTTTGGAGGCGCTAATTGACGCAAGGGCGATATTCATCAATTAGTAATATCGGATGTCGGTGGATCCCATCAAGGAGCGCGTCGGACATGGTCGCAAACCCTAATTGAATCCACTAACCTTCTAATTAAGTTCATAGGATACTCCTTAAGCGCGTGTGTGCCACCGACCGTGGACACGATCCCAGTTCGAGATATCCTACAAACTTGGCTGGATCAACCAAAACACGTCACTTTTATACCAACGCTGCCTAAAAATCCTAACTTTACATCTAAATCCTAAGATCCTAGGGCTAATCTATTAGCCCTACATAGAACTTCTTATGGATCATAGCAATAGATATAAGAACGATAGAAAACTTCATTGCATGCATTAAAGATATATTCAATAAGCAATCAATAAGAAGAACTAAAATAGAATTAAAGAGAATAAAAATACTTATCTTGATACAAGGGAGGGGCATATGGCATGGCCTAACTCCAAGAGAAAGTCTACAAGAACTCCTAAGAAAATAAGATCTAACTCTCCCAAAGGGGGTTCGTCCCCTCAATGACGGCTACAATACATATATATAGTCCCCTCAAACCCTAGCAAATAACCCAAGAAAACCCTCTGAAATTCGTCCCAAATCTGTTTCTGCCTGCAACTTAAGTTTTGGGCCTAGTGGACTCGGACCGAGTAGAAACAGCACTCGGTCGAGTGCAAATTTCAGCACTGTAGCACCATCTTGCAGAAATTTCCCAGATTTTATCCGACCTCTGATTAATGCGTTCTTGGCGGCGTTGGAACCGTCATGAAGTCCATTATCCATAATAAATATGAGAAATATACTTTGCTAACTGGAATGATAGCAGATTTCAAAAGAGTGAGGCTGTCTGAAAATCTGGGCGCTTGCCTTACTCGACCGAGTGCGGTTGTGCTCGGTCGAGTAGCCTTCGTGCTCGGTCGAGCTACAGTAGGTTGCTGCTTTAGCTTCAAAATGCTGCTCTGGAAATTGGTTCAGTTCGACCGAGTAGTTGTAGTACTCGGTCGAGTCGCTGATTTGCTCGGTCGAGTTACAGTATGCTGCTGAAGCCTTCAAAATCGTCGCTCTTTTTGGATTCAGCTCGGTCGAACACTGCCCCACTCGGTCGAGTGGGGCGTATCTGTTCGGCTTCCTGATTCTAAGTATCAGCTCGATCGAGTGCTGATGCACTCGACCGAGTAGCCTGGAAAAACAGACTTGGTTGCTTCTTGGCTTTTCCTTTCTCTTTCTCTTTCTCTTCTCCTCTCTTCCTCTAGTCTTCTTCTTTGGCACCTCAAGCATGTCAGCATGAGTCTTCTTGGTGCTCTCACGTCGCCGATCGTCTCATTGACTCCAAATTGCTCCAATATCGCTCCAAATCTCTGAAACGGGCATAAACGCTCCGAAAGTCATATTGTTCCAAATAGTAGCATAAAAGCGTATAAAATGAGGATTTGGAGGGTGAAATGCATCATAAAAATATGCGATTAATCATGTAAAATAGGAGCATATCAAAATCCCCAAGCTTACCTCTTACTCGTCCTCGAGGAAGACGAATACGAAGTTCACCGGGAGGTAAAAATAAGAAAGGGGAAAAGAATGCAAAGAGGAGAGGGTCGCTAGATTATTCGCTCAGATCTCAACCTGTAAGCTACATATCACGATACTCTGAAAATCACGATACTCTGAAAATGAATCACATGCTATAGAGATTTCATTTCTTATAAAAACATGGTACTTGCAAGCTTTTTAGAACAAAGAAAGGGATTCTAAATTCATACAATCAATTCATATCCACATCACACATTTCATAGAATTTAATATACAAATGGTGGCGATGCACTTTTCAATCGGAAGTTATAAATGAAGCATATAAGAATCACACCAAGCATGCAATGGAGAATAGAATAAATCATGTCATTCACATATTCATATCAATTCATAAGAAGTCTCCATAGCTAAACTATTTCGCTAAGTTTTAGCGTTATCAAATATTCCCAATTGTGCACAACTCCACTCTAATGTCGTACTTACTCATATAGTCAAATGAATGCACCCCCAAGCTTAGCTTGAGGTATCGCATCTAAAGGAAAAGGATAGGAGAAAATAGAATTTTTGCCTTAGTTTTTCCAAGTATATTTGTGGCTCTAATAATGAGACAAGGAAATAATTTTCTTTTCTTTTGAACTTTTTGTTTTTCATTTTTCTTTTTGGATTTTTGTAGGAGCAATAGAATATGTATTTTTTTCTTCTTTTGGGCTCCTTTTTTGCTTTTTGTACTTTTGGAGCTAACTTTTTCTTTTGTAGGGATTTTTGGGAATAGATGCGATATAAGTAGCTGCAAGGGGTGAATTTAAGTGGCATGTAGAGAGATAAAGATATATGTGGAGAAGAAAATATAATATAACACTCGGTTCACTCTAAGATATGCACAAACGGTTTTATAAGATAATACATCAACTAAAACTCATATGTAAGCATGGATATTCTCAATTATTTCAATGAATAGTGAAGTCAAGCAGTAAAGAGTACAATCATAATATGCATGCAACAGAAGGTGAATAATGAAATATAACTGATGCTTTAGATATACATATGATGTGTGAATCTTGGTGTATTTCCAACAAAAGCATACTAGACACTAATCCATACATTTAGCTACAATAAATTTCATGCATTCACTTAGAGAAGTCATCAAAAGAAATATATATATATGCAAGCACATGTGAATAGCAATATTATGAAATACTCTATAAGTAGCACATCAAGAATAATAAGCATCGTGATGGTTGCTAAAGCAATAAGAGATATCATCATATGGAATATATCTAGCAAAAGAAAGAAAATAAAAGAAAAGAACAAGCACACAATATGATGCATGGACACACATAAATAGAAAATAAGATGGAAAAATTGAAAAGATAATGCAAAAATTTGAAAAATTCTAAAGATCCTATAATAAAAGTAAAAATGCAACTAATGTAACTACATGGCATGGAAATGCACTCTCCCAAGCTTAAACGTCACATTGTCCTCAATGTGATCATAAAAGGTAAGTATGAGGAACAACGATAAATATTAGGGGGTGAATGAAAATGATGAAATGAATGACATGAAATCCTAATGCAAATACATGGACACGCAATGATGCGCGAGAGCATCTTCGCCCAAGCTTATACCAAACAATCCTATTCAAATGACTCGACCAAAAAATGTCACGGCTTCGCTAAGCGAGATCGAGTCAAACGAATAAGAAAGTAAGATTTCACTTGAGAGAAATGCTCAATGGCGGGAAAAATGATCTGACACATCAAAATATGAAGATGATATCAATCAATTATAGCATATAAAGGGTAGGGTGTAAAATATTATTGTTGTCGTTACATGAGGTGATATTTATTCTAAACTAACAAATCAAGCAAATCTATACAGTCCTCTCGCTGCCGAGAGGATTCGTGTTTATTGAAAGCATAAAATACTACACTACTGGATTGATATCACATATAGCAAAAAGTGGATCCAGTATCTTTGTTGGTGCAGGCAACTGCTCCTTCCATGGCTCCGCTAGGTGCGTGTGTCCACGGACTCCATTAGATTCCAGCAATGTGGCTCCTAGCATCTCTACAAGGATTCCATCTGTACACTGCAAAAGATAAGCCGCTTCAATCTGATGTGGATAATTCTTCCCTAAAATAAATGTATTCCAAAGAGGGTCATCAACATAAGTATTTAAAATTAAGGATGGTTGACAAGACTTCCCTGGAAATAAATCTTTACTCCCATGTACCACGTCGACTAACTCCTCGTAGTTCGCTTCAAGTTCTTCAGGTAAATCTGGCAAATAAGCGCGTCTCATCAGGCAACTCCTCATCATCGTCAGACTTATCCCAGCACACCTCCTGATCATATTCATACGCGTCCATGTGTGCTAACTCCTCGCTCTCCTCCTCGTATACATCCCATCGTGCCTCTTGATTATATGTATGTGTATCCAGCAAAAGGCAAAATGGGTTATCTAAATCTGAATCATAATAAACATCATACATGGGAGTGGAATCAAATGTAAGAAACGAGGGGTAAAGAGATCTCCCTGAATGGGAGCCATAAGCTCCATGGGAAAGTCCTCGGCGTCAGTGCAAGAGTGAGGTGGCTGCAAAAGCTCTAATGGTGTAGGGTAATGCTTGTGATCCTTATGAATAGTTGTGCCATCGTCCCAATGCACGACCTCCGCGGTGACAAGCTCTGGCTCTGTGTGTATGACCTCCTCAAGAACATCATCTGATGGTATAGGTTGCTCTGACTCATGTGGGTGGCAAGGGAGAGCGACGATGGCACAAGCTGGCTCCGCAGTGCCAGGTGTCGTTGTCTCGTCGGGGGTGGCAATATCAAAGCGCATAATATCCCCCAAGCTGAACGTGGATATCCTCCTCAGGCTCCGCAGGTATAGAAGGCAATGTAAACTTCATCTTCTCCTTTCTATGCCTCCTTCGTTTCCGTTCTGGAGCTCGAGGCACCCGATTGCATGACTTGGCCTTCTCAATAGTTGGTGCAGGTGGCACTGTGGGCTCAGGTGTCTGGTAGAGGAACAAGCATGACGCTAAAATATCCTCAGGCTCTCCAGTGTGGAAGTGAATGTGTCTCGCCCTTGGATGCATCATATTTCTCATCCGGTGCCAGGTATATGACATCATTGTCTTCTCTATCTGAATCCTCCATCCACTCATCGTATGAACTAGCTGTATCGGTGGGTGGGGGAGCGACGACGGTGCAACCTGACTCTGCAGTAACACTTCCCGAGTATCTCATCGTAGTTCTCTCATCAGTGCCTGGTACCGTTATCTCCTCAGAGTTGTAAGCAGCAATGTCTCTAAGATTCTTGTTGATATCATCCAGCTTAGCTCGCATTTCCTTACTTTGAAGATGAAAAGCTGCACAGCCCTCCTCAAACCACGCGAGCGTCAAATTGAGGGGGTAGTCAGGACTCAAGCAACAGACGCGGCTTTCGTATGGCATGTGTCCATCCTTGTCACAATACTCGCAGTAGGCATATCACTCTGAATAGTAGTATCCTTCCATCTGATAGTATGGGTCCTGTAGATAATATCTGCATTCTTCCATTGGAGCCTCATACTGTGCCATCTAATCATTGCCTAAAATATAGCAAAAGTGATCCATTGTACCTGAATAGTAAAAAACAAACAACCTCGAAAGATATCAGTGGTACAAGAAGATAGAAATAATGACAAAGCACGTGGCGGGAAAAAAATTTCTCTCTCTGTTTTTAACGCAGTCTAATCAACCTAATTGTGATAAATAGATAATATGGCAGAATGCCTTTCCGGCAATGATGCCAAAAACTTGATTGGCCTGGAATTAACTTCGAAACGATGTCGTTTTACCGCAAGCGCACGGTAAGCGGGTATCGAACACGGAGAAGCGGTGCTATACTACCTGTCTACTCCTAGGTTGAGTTAGACTTGCGAGTTTATACGGATTGTGGATTGTCGTAATGGTTGATGGATGCGAAGGTCGTGTCACTCGTCGTCGCAAATAGAGTACTCCACATAAAGAAAGAAAATATAAAAGATTAGGGCGCTAGGACTCACCATTAGGATCGTCGGATGTGGATGCTAGGTTAGAATTCGTAAGTTGCATTGACTTTATTAGGGGTTGTCGCATCTAATATGTAGAACAATGGCCAGCTAACATTAGGACCATTTGTCTAACGTATCGCACGCTTACCCTCCACTCTCATGGGTGGCCTCACATACGATCCGTGCATTAGGATCGACAATTATTCATGCCACTCTCGTGGATAGAATGATCTCCATTCATGCCACTCTCGTGGATAGAACTTCGATGTGTATTTTGGTGGCTCTCCTTGACGCAATGGCGATAGTCAGCAATTAGTAATATAGGATGTCGGTGTATCCCATCAAGGAGCGCGTCGGGCATGGTCGCAAACCCTAATTGAATACACTAACCTCCTAATTAAGTTCAAAGGATACTCCTTAAGCGCGCGTGTGCCACCGACCGTGGACACGATCCCAGTTCAAGATATCCTACAAACTTGGCTGGATGAACCAAAACACGTCCCTTTTATACCAACGCAACCTAAAAATCCTAACTTTATATCTAAATCCTAAGATCATAGTGCTAATCCATTAGCCCTAGATAGAACTACTCATGGATTATAGCAATAGATATAAGAACGATAGAAAACTTTATTGCATGCATCAAAGAGATATTCAATAAGCAATCAATAAGAAGAACTAAAATAGAATTAAAGAGAACAAAAATACTTATCTTGATACAAGGGAAAGGCATATGGCATGGCCTAACTCCAAGAGAAAGTATCCAAGAACTCCTAAGAAAATAAGATCTAACTCTCCCTAAAGGGAGGGTTCGTCCCCTCAATGACGGCTACAATACATATATATAGTCCCATCAAACCCTAGCAAATAACCCAAGAGAACCCTCTGAAATTCGTCTCAAATCTGTTTCTGGCCGCAACTTAAGTTCTGGACCACAGCCGACTTGGACCGAGTAGAAACACCAATCGGTCGAGTGCAGATTTCAGCACTGTAGCACCATCTTGCGAAAATTTTCTAGATTTCATCCGACCTCCGATTAATGCGTTCTTGGCGGCGTTGGAACCGTCATGAAGTCTACTATCCATAAAAATATGAGAAAAATACTTTGCCAACTGGAATGATAGCAAATTTCAAAAGAGTGAGAGGTTGTCTGAAAATCTGGGCGCTTGCCTTACTCGACCGAATGCGGTTGTGCTTGGTCGAGTAGCCTTCGTGCTCGGTCGAGCTACAATGGGCTGCTGCTTTAGCTTCAAAATGTCGCTATGGAAATTGATTCAGCTCGACCGAGTAGTTGCAGTACTCGGTCGAGTCGCTGATCTGCTCGGTCCAGCTACAGTAGGCTGCTGAAGCCTTCAAAATCGTCGCTCTATTTGGATTTGGCTCGGTCGAGCAACTGCCTCGCTCGGTCGAGTGGGGCGTATCTGTTCGGCTTCTTGATTCTAAGTATCAGCTCGATCGAGTGCTGATGCACTCGACCGAGTAGCCTGGAAAAACAGACTTGGTTGCTTCTTGGCTTCTCCTTTCTCTTTCTCTTCTTGCTTCTTGGCTTCTCTTCTCTTTCTCTTCCTCTCTTCCTCTAGTCTTCTTCTTTGGCACCTCAAGCATGTCATAATGAGTCTTCTTGGTGCTTTCACGTCGTTGATCGTCTTATTGACTCCAAATTGCTCCAATATCGCTTCAAATCTCTGAAATGGACATAAACGCTCCGAAAGTTATATTGTTCCAAATAGTAACATAAAAACATATAGAATGGAGATTTGGAGGGTGAAATGCATCATGAAAATATGCGATTAATCATGCAAAAAGGAGCATATCAGGTGCCGGGCCGACGGATCGGCAGTGAACCGATGAGTGGCATCACATTGAGAAGAGGGATACAGAAGTTTGTATGCCATCAGTTGTTTGAGTTCGGTAGTGACGACAATCACGATCGGCGATTTCAACGAGAAAGTGTGGTGTTAGAACCGCGCACTTCATTCCTGCACTCCTGAAGTCAGGCCTTGATGGATGCTTCATAGCATTGGTCGACGAAGGTGCTGGCGTTGCCGGTGAGGTCGTCGTCGCTGCTGCCAAGGGTCCACTCTCGGACTCCTTTTAGGGGCCTGATTGCTGGTGATCATTGTCAGGTGAAACAGAGCCGGAACCAAGTGCTTCCTCTGTCACGCCCCGCTTCCCTAATATGGAAGGCGAGACGTGAGGAGGTCCGCTCAGACGTGGAGCTGTGAAGCTGCAGTCTGATAAGCGTCTGTAAAAATTTCGAAAAGTAGCAGGTCCTTGCATTTGCGACGAAACAACAACAACAATAAAGCAGATAAGAAAATATCCACCAACAACATCCAACAAATATTACATCACAGAGTAGTCACAAAAGTACGAGTCTGAACAAAAGGCCTAAAGCATGGCCATACAAAACAAAGAGAGATAGGTGCTACGCACCGAAACCTAACAACAACTATAAAAGCAGTAACAACTAAAAAGAAGTCTCTAGGTGAGACTAGGACTGGTCACCGGTGTCCTCGAACTCGGTCTCAGCAGGGACCTCAAACTCAGCGTCAACAAACTGGTCGTCCGCTACTACCTGCTCTGTCTCAAAGTCTGACATGTGACACCCAAAGAGAAAAGGGCACATGTCAGCAAAAGTCTCCCAAGAAAGGCGAAGGACTTTTGTGCAAGGATACAAATATAGAAAAGCGACTAACAGTTCTAACATGATGAAATGACATGACATTTAAGAATGCAACATTTAAATGAACAAAATAATAACAATCTAGCACGTTGTAGCAGAAAGCTGCAATTCACTATTTCACAATTCACGAATCACTGTTTTATCACTTTGTGCACAGAGTTTCCGTCTTTTGGCTGAAGTGGCTGTACGGGCTCACTTCTACGCTCAAGCGATCGTTTAACCCTACCCCTCCACGTGTATATGGACTGGCGCCCATCTTCTGGATCACGAGCCAGGAAGTGTTATTGGCTTAGGGTTGTGCCCGCAAAGCAGGTGCCTAGCCTCAATAGTTACAATTATTGTAGCGTGTGCTACGCAATCACGATAGAACAATTTGATGCATGAATAAGACATGGCAAGATGCAGATAAGAGTGCGTACAGTTAATTAAAAGTAAACGTGACATATCAGCATGAATGAAAGCATGTAAAAAGTGTCGGATCTAGTTTCGTTGTCAAACTAGATCAATTAGGGCGTCTAGGCGACTATCATTTCACCGCCTAGTCTCTTTTACACAATCTTACAAATTGGCCTAAAACACGGCCTAAATAATTACTGGCAAGTATCACTTGCCTGTTTCCGGTGGTATTGGTTGTCGTCAGTTCGCCTCGACGGGTAATACGTGTCGGTACTTCCGGTTCTCTGTTTTGGTTAAACAAATCACCGAATCAGATTTATTACGAGGTAATTCAAAATATCGAGTTAATCCTTAAAGTGGGTTCATCTAATTTTACTGGGTTCGTAGGCTAGGGTGATGTCTATATTGGGTTATAATAACATGGTACGCCTTATTTATACTAACAGCATTTATTAATACTAACATGCTAAAATTTAATACTACGAACAATTAACATTAAAATTTAACACTAACAACCTTTTAATTAACTATACTAAACTAATTACAAGGTTAACATGTCAATAAATAGGTCTACCTACTTCACTTTCTAACTTTGACTATGGGTAAAAATAGTTAGCATGTCAAACTTTTCCTACATCTTTTAATAGCCATTCTAGCTCTCTCTCTCCTCTCTTTAATTGCTTTCTTTTAATGGGCCCTTCCTCCTTTATTAACCCATGCTGTCACTTACCCCTTTAACATATTCATTCAACTCATCCACTCCTTTCTGTCACCCGTTTCTTACTTTTATTATTATTTTTTTTTGCAAAGTTTTGGCAACCAGCAACGAAAGGCTCATGCGAACATCAAAGGGAGGGGGCTCACCTACGCGCGACGGGGAGGAGGTCGGATGGAGGTGCAGAGGGCTTCGCGAGGTGGCACTTCGGCCAGGCGGACGCGGCTTCCGGCGGATCTGGGCGGCTTCGGCGTTCCTCGGCGGCCTGGTGATGGCGGCGGCTCAGTCCGGCAGTTCACGGAGCGGGTGGCGGCGGATCCGTACGGCGGCGTCGGCTGGTGTTTCCGGCGGGCGGCGGTGGCACGAAGGTGGACGAGGGGTGGCCGGCCTATGGGAAGGAGGAGGAGAAAGGAGATGAAGGAGGGGAGAAGTTTGATTGGGTTGTGAATCTGAAATTATTTTTCAGATTTCTTCTTGGTTTTTGGTTTCTGATTTCTAAAGATTGGATCTGAAATTTGGTGTTTGTTTTTGATTTGAATCTGAAATTATTTTTCAGATTTGTGGGTTCTCTTCTCTAAATATCTGATCTGAGAAATTGAGGCCGATGGGGTTGGGGATTTGCAGATGATTTTGGTTGAAATGGGTTCTTGGTTTGAGAAAATTGATGGAGGATTTGCAGATCAATCTGCAGGGGAGAATACGGGCTTAAGAAGATGAGCAGGGAGACACCCCTCTTATTTTGTCAAAGCAGAATTAATTTGATTGGGATGTGTATTTAATGAAATCTTTAGACTTTGTAGAGGCGTATTGCTTTGTACAAACGAAAACAAAGAGGAAACCAATTTTGATTTCAGAAAATGTATCCGGTTGTCTAAAACGTGTGTTTTGTCGTGTAGTTAAGGGTTAAGGTAAAAACGTAATTAACGTAATTAATTAGTCATCATTAAAAAATGGAAAAGTAATTAGTGAAATTAATTAAAGAAATTAAGATTTTGTAATTTGTAAAATGTAATTAGCAAGATAATTAAGTTAAATTAAGGCTTGATGGTAAATATTGACGATACGGTAAAACGGAAACATTGACGCGCTCGCGTCGACACGTACGGACGAAAAGTTATCTGAATGACTGAAGAAAATACCGGTACACACAATCGAAAACACGCCTAAAAATACCGGCCGTTACATTCAACCCACCTTAAGAAAAATTCCGTCCTCGGAATTCTTATCAACTAAAGAGCAGGAAACAAATATGGGTAACGCTCTCGCATTTCATCTTCCCGCTCCCAGGTAGACTCTCCTGGCGAGTCGCGGCGCCACATCACTCTGACTAGATCAACAGTCCTGTTCCTGAAAACTTTCTGACGTCGATCTAGGATCTCCACTGGTTGCTGTTCGTACGTCAAATCTGGGCGAACTGTGATCTCTGAGTAGTCCACAGCATGAGAAGGGTCGCTAATATAACGACGGAGCTGGGACACATGAAAGACGTCATGAACTCCCTCTAAGGACGGTGGCAAAGCTAAGCGATAAGCTACTTCCCCAACTCGCTCTAGCACATCGAATGGTCCAATATATCTCGGACTAAGCTTGCCTCTCTTCCCAAATCGAATCACTCCTCGATTTGGTGAGATTTTCAGGAACACATGATCTCCCGGCTGAAACTCCAAAGGACGCCGTTTAGCATCTGCCCAATGCTTATAACGGTCCTGGGCGATCCGAATCTTGTCTCTGATATCTCGCACAACATTAACTGCTTCCACTATCATCTCTGGGCCCAAGAGTTCTCTATCACCAACGTCGTCCCAACTCAACGGCGATCGACATTTTCTCCCGTAGAGAGCAGCAAATGGCGCCATGCCAATGCTCGCCTGATAGCTGTTGTTGTAGGAGAACTCCACCAGGTGCAAATGATCCTCCCATGAGCCCTTGAGATCCAACATACAGGCTCTCAACATATCCTCCAAGATCTGTATGGTACGCTCTGACTGGCCATCTGTCTGTGGGTGATATGCAGTACTGAACTTCAGACTGGTACCCAGATTGGTCTGCAGACTTTTCCAGAACTGAGATGTGAACCTCGTATCACGATCTGATACAATGCTCACAGGGACTCCATGTAAGCGCACAATCTCCTACACGACATAATTCACATCACGACCTGTACTAGAAGGAAATTATAAAAGGCATGAGTTAAGTCATTACCTCCATGTACTTCCTTGCTAATATCTCCGTGGATTGCCCAACTCGGAAAGGTATAAAGTGCGCGGACTTGGTCAATCGATCAACGATGACCCAGATCGCGTCATTCTGCTTGGTGCTCCGAGGTAAGCCAGTCACGAAGTCCATCGTGATGTGTTGCCACTTCCATTCTGGAATCGGCAGTGGTTGTAATAGTCCAGCAGTGCGATGATGTTCAGCTTTCACTTGCTGACACACGAGGCACTTGGCAACGCTCCTTGCCACACTTCTCTTCATCCCATGCCACCAGAAATTTTGTCGAAGATCCTTGTACATCTTAGTACCTCCAGGATGGATAGAATAAGGCGAACTGTGAGCCTCATTCATCAACTCTTCTCTGATATCTCCTGCAGGCACGCAGATCCTGCTACCATATCTCAAAGATCCATCCGTGTGAATCAGAAAATCTGTTCGAAGTCCTGCTTCGACTTGTTCTCTGATCTTCTTCAACTTAGCATCTCCAGCTTGAGCAGTCTTGATTCGATCCACAATCGTCGATTGAATCTGCATGTTCATCAACGACGATGTGACTCCCGGTAGTACAGCTTCAACATTCATCCTTCGCAGATCCTGCTGCAATCTCCACTGAGCTGTGAGAATCATCACTTCGGGCAGTCGACTCAAGGCATCTGGTACGACATTTACCTTCCCTGGATGATACTGAAGATCGATGTCGTAGTCTGCCATCAATTCCAACCATCTACGCTGTCTCATATTCAACTCCTTCTGGGTGAATATATATTTCAAACTTTTGTGATCAGTGAAGATTTTCACTTTCTCACTCAGTAAGAAATGTCGCCAAATCTTCAAAGCAAAGATGACAGCGGCTAGCTCCAAATCGTGAGTCGGATAATTCTTCTCATGGATCTTCAACTGTCGCGAAGCATATGCGACCACATGATTGTGCTGGTGCAGAACGCATCCAAGTCCCTTGCCTGATGCGTCGCAGAAAATTTCGAAGCCTCCACTTCTGTCTGGAATAGCTAAGACTGGTGCAGATGTCAGTCTCTCCTTCAAAGTAGAAAAAGCTTGCTCACAAGAGTCTGACCAACTGAACTTAACATCCTTCCTTGTCAATCTCGTCATCGGCTCAGCTATCCTCGAGAAATCCTTGATAAATCTGCGGTAGTATCCAGCCAATCCAAGAAAACTCCTGATGTCCGATGCCGATCGAGGTGTATGCCATTCACTAACTGCTTTGACCTTCTCCGGATCCACTGAGATACCAGCTCCCGATACTACATGCCCAAGAAATGCAATTCTATCCAGCCAGAATTCGCATTTGCTGTACTTGGCATACAGTCTATGGTGACGGAGCGTCTCCAACACTATCTTCAGATGTTCTGCATGCTCTTCCTCGCTCTTCGAGTACACCAAGATGTCGTCTATGAAGATTACCACGAACTTGTCAAGGAAGTCGTAAAAGATAAGGTTCATGAGATTCATGAACACAGCAGGAGCATTGGTCACACCGAATGGCATGACAACGAACTCGTAATGCCCGTACTTAGTCCGAAAAGCGGTCTTGAGTACATCTTCCTTCTTGACTCTAACTTGATGGTATCCGCTCCGGAGATCCAACTTCGAAAATACCCTCGATCCACCAAGCTGATCGAAGATATCATCAATACGTGGCAGCGGGTACTTGTTCTTCACTGTGATCTGATTCAACTCCCGATAATCAATGCACATTCTTCTCGATCCATCCTTTTTCTTTACCAGCAAGACGGGTGCACCCCATGGAGATACGCTGGGATGGATGAAACCCTTCTGTAGTAGCTCATCCAACTGTTTCCTCAACTCTTCTAATTCTGCAGGAGCCATACGGTACGGCGCCTTCGAAATTGGTTGAGCTCCTGGCATAAGATCGATGCCGAACTCCAACGCTCGATCAGGCGGCAGTCCAGAAATGTCTTCAGGGAAGACGTCTTCGAAATCTCTCACCACTGCAGGCTTCTCTGGCTCAGCAATCATAGATGCAATGGTCAATCGGTAAGGCTGGGCTCGGAACTTGACAGGTCCAAGCGAATGTCCTCCGCCGACAAACTCGAACACTGGGTGGTCAGGAATTTCGAACACCACTTTCTTCCGGTGACAGTCAATCGTGGCATAAAAAGATCCTAACCAGTCAATGCCGAGTATAGCATCGAAATTGGATAGGTCGTGGACAATGAAATTAGCATACAGTTCGTGTCCACTAATCACCAACGGGCATGGTCTACATCCCAGTGCAACCTTTACTACACCATTCCCAGTTGTAATGTTCCAACACTTGGGAAGTGTATAGGTGGGTATCGAGTGTTCGACTACGAACTTCCGAGATAGGATGCACATGGAAGCTCCAGAATCGAACAGGGTCAAGGCCGGGTGAGATGAAACTAAGATGACACCTAAGGGTAACATGCAACTAGATTAACATGGATTTAACTAATCAAATGTAATGCATAAATAAGGAGGACTAGTATAGAAGTTACCTGCAATAACTCCGTCCTCAGTCTCTGCCTCTACTGCAGTCATCGTGAAGGCTTGTCTCTTAGGCTGAACAGCCTGCTGGAAAGCCTGTTTCTGGGGAATGAGAGGCGCTCCACGTCCAGCAGCCACTGAAGCTCTTTGTTGCTGAACTCCAACTGGTACCTTCCACGGTTGCTTAGCACTCGGGCAATCCTTCAAAGTATGCGAAGCATCGCCACAAACCAAGCACTGGCCCAGAAGCCTCCTGCACTGCTCCTTCACATGACCAGTCTTGCCGCAATGACTGCACGTCTTCTGAATAGGCCCACCTGGCCTCTTAAACTGCACGGACTGATTAGGCTTGAACCCAGGCCTAACCACAGCTCTGGCCTGCTCCATAGGCCTCTTCCCAGCACTTGAATACTGCCCTCTCCTCTGATTGGCAATCAGCTCCTGCCTCTTGGCAGCTATCAGCAACTTCTGGTAAGAATCCAAGTCCGAAGAGGAAATCAGACTCTGCAGCTCCAAAGATAAACCTTGTAAGAATTTCTGAGCTCGAGCCTCAGCAGTCTCCACCATCTTTGGCGCAAAGCGACTCGGTTTCATGAACTCTTGGTGGTACTGGTCCACCGTCAGATTCCCTTGCTTCAGATTGATAAACTGCTGCATCAGCTCTCTCCTGGCAGCTCGAGGGAAATATTCATCATTAAATCTCGCCTTGAAAGTGGCCCAAGGGATAGGCTTCGCCAACAGCTGCTCTTCTGACTCCCACCAACTGCGGGCATTATCCTTCAGTTGCTTCTTCACCAAGTCAACCCATCCAGCCGGGTTAACTTTCGAGAGAAGCAGGTTATCCTCTGTGTTCTTCATCCATTCATCTGCAGCTAATGATCCTTCTGACCCAGTAAAATATGACGGGCCCAGCTCCCGAAATTGCTTCGCTCCCGGCTCGAAGCGAGGGGCATTCTGTAGCATGCCCTGCTGAACCTGCATCATCTGATGCATCATCCTCATCATCTCAGCTGTGGTGGGTTCTCTATCAGCATCCGCAACACGTCCTGCTCCACCACCAGCTCCAGGTCCACTACCAGCTCCTCGAGTAATGCGTCTACCGGCCATCTAAGACAAGGAAATGTTCAGATTAGACTTAATCATGACTCGAATGTTATGAATATTTAAATGGATGTTGTTATCATCGTTGTTGTTCCGATATTTCGCAGATGCAAAGAAGAAGAGAGGACCTGCATGGGCCACCACTAAAACCTGTCACGCCCCGCTTCCCTAATATGGAAGGCGAGACGTGAGGAGGTCCGCTCAGACGTGGAGCTGTGAAGCTGCAGTCTGATAAACGTCTGTAAAAATTTCGAAAAGTAGCAGGTCCTTGCATTTGCGACGAAACAACAACAATAATAAAGCAGATAAGAAAATATCCACCAACAACATCCAACAAATATTACATCACAGAGTAGTCACAAAAGTACGAGTCTGAACAAAAGGCCTAAAGCATGGCCATACAAAACAAAGAGAGATAGGTGCTACGCACCGAAACCTAACAACAACTATAAAAGCAGTAACAACTAAAAAGAAGTCTCTAGGTGAGACTAGGACTGGTCACCGGTGTCCTCGAACTCGGTCTCAGCAGGGACCTCAAACTCAGCGTCAACAAACTGGTCGTCCGCTACTACCTGCTCTGTCTCAAAGTCTGACATGTGACACCCAAAGAGAAAAGGGCACATGTCAGCAAAAGTCTCCCAAGAAAGGCGAAGGACTTTTGTGCAAGGATACAAATATAGAAAAGCGACTAACAGTTCTAACATGATGAAATGACATGACATTTAAGAATGCAACATTTAAATGAACAAAATAATAACAATCTAGCACGTTGTAGCAGAAAGCTGCAATTCACTATTTCACAATTCACGAATCACTGTTTTATCACTTTGTGCACAGAGTTTCCGTCTTTTGGCTGAAGTGGCTGTACGGGCTCACTTCTACGCTCAAGCGATCGTTTAACCCTACCCCTCCACGTGTATATGGACTGGCGCCCATCTTCTGGATCACGAGCCAGGAAGTGTTATTGGCTTAGGGTTGTGCCCGCAAAGCAGGTGCCTAGCCTCAATAGTTACAATTATTGTAGCGTGTGCTACGCAATCACGATAGAACAATTTGATGCATGAATAAGACATGGCAAGATGCAGATAAGAGTGCGTACAGTTAATTAAAAGTAAACGTGACATATCAGCATGAATGAAAGCATGTAAAAAGTGTCGGATCTAGTTTCGTTGTCAAACTAGATCAATTAGGGCGTCTAGGCGACTATCATTTCACCGCCTAGTCTCTTTTACACAATCTTACAAATTGGCCTAAAACACGGCCTAAATAATTACTGGCAAGTATCACTTGCCTGTTTCCGGTGGTATTGGTTGTCGTCAGTTCGCCTCGACGGGTAATACGTGTCGGTACTTCCGGTTCTCTGTTTTGGTTAAACAAATCACCGAATCAGATTTATTACGAGGTAATTCAAAATATCGAGTTAATCCTTAAAGTGGGTTCATCTAATTTTACTGGGTTCGTAGGCTAGGGTGATGTCTATATTGGGTTATAATAACATGGTACGCCTTATTTATACTAACAGCATTTATTAATACTAACATGCTAAAATTTAATACTACGAACAATTAACATTAAAATTTAACACTAACAACCTTTTAATTAACTATACTAAACTAATTACAAGGTTAACATGTCAATAAATAGGTCTACCTACTTCACTTTCTAACTTTGACTATGGGTAAAAATAGTTAGCATGTCAAACTTTTCCTACATCTTTTAATAGCCATTCTAGCTCTCTCTCTCCTCTCTTTAACTGCTTTCTTTTAATGGGCCCTTCCTCCTTTATTAACCCATGCTGTCACTTACCCCTTTAACATATTCATTCAACTCATCCACTCCTTTCTGTCACCCGTTTCTTACTTTTATTATTTTTTTTTGCAAAGTTTTGGCAACCAGCAACGAAAGGCTCATGCGAACATCAAAGGGAGGGGGCTCACCTACGCGCGACGGGGAGGAGGTCGGATGGAGGTGCAGAGGGCTTCGCGAGGTGGCACTTCGGCCAGGCGGACGCGGCTTCCGGCGGATCTGGGCGGCTTCGGCGTTCCTCGGCGGCCTGGTGATGGCGGCGGCTCAGTCCGGCAGTTCACGGAGCGGGTGGCGGCGGATCCGTACGGCGGCGTCGGCTGGTGTTTCCGGCGGGCGGCGGTGGCACGAAGGTGGACGAGGGGTGGCCGGCCTATGGGAAGGAGGAGGAGAAAGGAGATGAAGGAGGGGAGAAGTTTGATTGGGTTGTGAATCTGAAATTATTTTTCAGATTTCTTCTTGGTTTTTGGTTTCTGATTTCTAAAGATTGGATCTGAAATTTGGTGTTTGTTTTTGATTTGAATCTGAAATTATTTTTCAGATTTGTGGGTTCTCTTCTCTAAATATCTGATCTGAGAAATTGAGGCCGATGGGGTTGGGGATTTGCAGATGATTTTGGTTGAAATGGGTTCTTGGTTTGAGAAAATTGATGGAGGATTTGCAGATCAATCTGCAGGGGAGAATACGGGCTTAAGAAGATGAGCAGGGAGACACCCCTCTTATTTTGTCAAGGCAGAATTAATTTGATTGGGATGTGTATTTAATGAAATCTTTAGACTTTGTAGAGGCGTATTGCTTTGTACAAACGAAAACAAAGAGGAAACCAATTTTGATTTCAGAAAATGTATCCGGTTGTCTAAAACGTGTGTTTTGTCGTGTAGTTAAGGGTTAAGGTAAAAACGTAATTAACGTAATTAATTAGTCATCATTAAAAAATGGAAAAGTAATTAGTGAAATTAATTAAAGAAATTAAGATTTTGTAATTTGTAAAATGTAATTAGCAAGATAATTAAGTTAAATTAAGGCTTGATGGTAAATATTGACGATACGGTAAAACGGAAACATTGACGCGCTCGCGTCGACACGTACGGACGAAAAGTTATCTGAATGACTGAAGAAAATACCGGTACACACAATCGAAAACACGCCTAAAAATACCGGCCGTTACATCCTCCTATGGGCCACATTGGCGTTGTAGCTTGTCGGAGTCACACATCTGTCAAGGAGTCCCAGGCGTGTCATGGGTATTAGTAGCTGCTAACAACAGCATCAATGGGTACGAGCTCCAGTGGGTAGAAGTGGGCCAGGCTCGAATTCTCTACTCGGTAGAAGCAGGTCGAGCTCCAAGAGTCTTCTCAGGAATGGGAGCTCTATTGAGGAAACCTAACAGCTGTTGATGAACCGATAGTAGAGAACTCGCTGGCAGATTCCATCGTGAATACTCCGAGGAATTCGGCTTTCTCAACGATTACCAGAATTCTGTCTGGATGCGCGTCTCTGACACATGCATCATTGGTTCGCCTTCTCTTTGAAAGTGAGGGCGGTGTTAATGCCGCATAGTGTGGGATGGCCGATCTGAGTTGGGCCTCGAGCTTATCTGATGGCCAATCTGGGATGGCTGTCTCCTTCTTCTTTCGCAAACATCTTCGGCTCTTGCCCAAATTATGACTTTAGAAGAGAAATCAAAGGGCGCTCAGATGTCTGAACTCGTCGAAGAAGAGGCCCTCTAGGGCATCGCAGAGCCGATCAAGGAGGAAGAGGAAGAGGCGAAGCCCAATTCAACATTAATGGTGGATGCGTCAGAGAAAGAGGTAGAGGAGGAGAAGTCTGACCTATCAATGGAGGTGGAGGATGACGATGATAAGAAATCGGAGGAACCCGCATCGGATTTAGAAGAGAATCAGCTCCAAGAAGAGGCCAAATCTGAAGCCAACTCCCTCTTGGGCCTTAGAGACGCCGAGATGAAGGCGCTGATCGAGCTCAGAGTCATGGTCGATGAGGCTATTGTGGAGAACAAGCTCTTCGAGTCCCAAGCGGAGAGCGAAGAGATCGATAATGACGTCTCTCTTTGGGGAGTCACTCTGTGGCCAAGCAAGAACTCGGACGCCACCAACGTCCTTCTCCTCAAATTCCTTCGTGCCTGCGTGTTCAAAGTGAAGGAATCCTTTGACATGCTCCAAAGCTGCCTGCAACGGAGGAAGGAGGAGAACATCGATTCAATCACCGGCGAGGACGAGCTGGGAACAGACTTCGTGGTGGTCTGTTACATGGACGGATACGACCGCGAGAGCCACCCCGTGTGCTACAACGTGTCGGCCGTGTTTCTGGACGAAGCGGTGTGCAAGAAGGCCTTCAGGAGCAAGGAGGGCAGGAAGAAGTTCTCGAGGTGGAGGGTTCAGGTGATGGAGAGGGGGATCGAGAGGCTCGATCAGAGTCGGCCCGGCGGCATATCTGATCTCCTACAGGTCACCGAGTTGAAGAACTCTGAGGGGCACCATGAAGCGGGCAATCCAAATCCTGGAGGGCAACTACCCTGAATTTGGTGCCATAAACATCTTCATCAATGTTCCATTCTGGTACTACACGTTCTACGCCCTCATCACGCAAAGAACCAAGAGCAAGTTCGAGTTTGCCCACCCGTCGTAGGCGACCGAAACCCTCCTCAAGTACATTCCCGCGGAGGCTCTCCATGTTGGCTTTGGTGGGTTCAAAAGGGTCGAGTGGCTTCGACACAGTGATCTTGGCTGCAGAGATCTTGACGATGATCGTGGTGGACACCTGCGAGTCATTGGTCTTGAACCAGATTAGATCCGAGATACAGAGCGCAGTCGGGTCGATTACCACATGAGCAACGTCCGCTAGGGTGAGGTGCGGCTGGCTCCAAAAATAACATCTGTCTCCTACGGCACCATCGAGAAACAGATGCATGATCTTGCTCATTATCGCCTGGCTCCGATATATCAAAGCGGTGGATCCAAGCTCGAGGACCTCATTTCCCTGATTTGGTTGCGGTGATTGGGAGGTATGAGATCTCTCCCAACGTTGCACCATGTAATTTGGTGATGAAAGTGACTCGTCAGGCTGGAGAGAGTAGGGCCCCTGAGCGGTTGATTGAAGGGATGATCCTGACAGGCATCATTCCAGAATCATATAATTTCGTTATTGGAACGAGTCGTGGTCGGTGTGGTAGACGTCATGGATGTCAACTCGTTCCCACATATGGAGCCAGATGTTTCAGGGTATTTTCTCACCACAGTTTGGTACTACGGAAGTCCAAAGGTCGTCGCTGAGATGGAAGATGGGGAGGACCTTCGGGGCCGGTCGGCCGAGCAGATCGTGTTGCATGGATGCTCTGAGCCACGCGACGGAACGCCAAAGTTGGGCTTCGGCTGGATGATGACCTTTGGGATCGTTCGGCCAAGCGGACTCTGATGCAAGGATGCACGGGGATGAGCGATCGGGCGCCGAAGTTGAGATTCGGCGGGATAGTATCTCATTCGATCTGCAAAACGAGCAACTCGTCAGGGGGGTCGGACCTTGATTCCGACCAAGTCCCTTTCGATGCTTAAGTCATCGTATGACTCAAAAAGGGGCTCAATGGGGCTAGGTCCGACTTACAGGGAGGCATGGAGGCTGTCTGCTAGTCCTCCGACCGAGCTATAGAAGAGGAGATATCTTTGTGGTAGAGTATCAATTGAGAGTTTAGGCTGCCTCCATGTTGGATCTAGGAGATCCCCCTTCTGAAGTTGCTGTCTCCTCGCCTTTATATAGGTGGAGCCATCCCCCTTCTCATCTCTAAGGCAATCAAGAGGCTTTATTGTCGTCCTCGATGACGTCGCACTAATAAACAAGTGTTGACCCGTAATAGTTGCTGTCATTGATGAAGGAGTAAATGCGGGTCTTAATCGCCGAACTTATGAGCAATGAAGGTGGCCACGTAGGCCGGCTACAATTGGCGTGACAATCTCCACGAAGGTTGAAAGAACCTGAGTAACCTTTATATGTTGGCGTGACAATCTTCTGATAGATGTACTGTTTAAGCTTCTTATTCAGCCAACCTCTTTTTAAGTTATTGTATATGAAATTAAGACACTAGAAAGATCATCAAGATCTCAAACTTGATTTGATTTCTCACTCAAAACTGTTCCAACAAGAGAGGGTTGTTGTGTCATATATACTTGACGCATGTAACATGCTCATGTTGTGTTGGATGTTGCATCCAACTTCACGTCAATTATATTCAGTTTGTGACGTTTTTCATATATTCTTTCTTTCCTTATAGTTTCCATTAGTTAGTTGATTAACTCTAAACCGAATCCCCCCACCCCCGCCGTGTCCATTAAATTATAGTCCTGGCCACTTGCCCAACTACTTACTCACATGTTTTTCACACACACACACACATTGATTCCCTTAGGTTTGTTACATATAACTCTGCACTAAATAGCTTATATGTCAACTAAGGACTGATTTTTCTGCACATTTTAAGAAAAGGAATTTTGATTTGTTTAGAAGGAAGTTAACAATTATTCTGTTATATTATATAGATATTGCGAGTCCATCACAAAATTTATGCATTCACATTGCAATTGCCTTCCTCCTAGCACTCACAAACCGTCGTAGATCAATGAAGATTATGCTTACAATGCACAGCTTGGAACCATCTGTCTCACACTACAGAGCAATCCGTTAGCCATGTTTGTTGGGCATCAGGAGCCAATAGAGCTGTGATTGGATGACCGAGTGCGTGAAAAACTTATGTTTCATATTCGATTTGGAATTACTTGCTGGTGGAGATGAGCACTAAGACTATTATCAACTCAAACTGCTGCTTTGGAACCACCTGACGGACACTGTTGTGCACGACCATCTCCATGATGAACCAATGAACCTATGAGCGTGTGTGTATGCCAGTATATATGAGCGTAGGTGCAAGTAGCAATTTATGCTTTCACATTGCAACATTCTTCGTTTTAGGGCTTGAAAGTAGGTTCAACTGAAAAAATAATTGATCTCAAAATCCTGAGGTTAGACAAGCTGTGACTTGGCCATCAATAGCGGGTTCATTGGCTCATTGATGACCATGGGCTACTTTATTTATTTATTTTAATTTTTTGGGCCTTATTTTGTTCTACAAGGTTAACCTATAATTGACTTGCCATCATATAAATAAAATGAAACAGATATTGCATGTTATTTTTGTTTGATATTTTAATCCACTGTATCTGGTGATACTTCATGATTTCTAACTCTGCCGATATTTTACATTGTTTCACATTTTCCTTGTCTTGATCCTTGCTACATGCTATGCCATGGTGGGAATTCTGCATCGTGGACAGAGCAAAGTTCTTTGGGCACAGAGTCCAAACAGACTTTTGATTCCTTTCGGCCTAATGAATCCACATGTGGCTGAAAGCATTTGGTTAGTTTGTATGGTTGTATCTGAATGAATGCATGACGTATAGAGGAAAGTTCACACATCATTCCTTTGGGTTTCTTGGCAATCGGAACCTTCTTTCCGGGGCTTTAACCTGATTAATCTTGCAAGATCTGCATTCATACTGGTTATTTATATATCTTTTCTTCGTGCTGCTGTAATTTTAGTTATTATTTTAGTGTGCATCCTGTTATAATATCCTCTGAAATCTTCTGCTAGCATGCCAAGGGTTATTGAATTTTTTTATAAATATCTTCATAAGCAAAATTGTTAAATGGTTACAACCTGCCACCTGTCTGTGTGTGTGTTTTTGCATTCTGTAGTGCATGATGGGAATCACTCAAGAACCCCGATAATTTGGTGTTATTGTGGCAGCACTCTAGAGCATTGACGGAAGGAGGGGCAGGAAAGGGGGTGAATAGCACATACAAAGGGCAAGCCAAAGCAGAGGCAGATGAGCCCTCACATGTGACTTCAGGGCACGGGATTGAGATGTGGCCGCCAATCAGTGATATCAACATCCCAATAGTGGAAGGAGATAACACGGAACGGATGGGGACTGGAGATGATGTGCATGTCAAAATGGTGAGTGACTGGGAACCTGACATTTGTTATGTAGAGCAAGAGACTAAGAGAAAATTCGAGTACACATCAATTGATGTAAATGATAATATCATACAAGATATTGGAACGGTGCAAGAGAGGCCAGTGCAGGCTAGACGAGGAGCAGAGGAGAATGAGGAGAGGGGGCAAAGAGAAAAAAACAATAAAGAAAAAGGAAAAGTAAATGGGCAACAGAAGGAGGCTGAGAGTTCAGTTTATTATCCATCGATCGTCAATGATTATGTGCAAAAAGGGAGGGTTAATATGGATGACGAGAAACAAATAGAAGTGATGGAGAAGGTAGAGAAGGAAAATGCAGAGGAATGGCAGGAGATTCTAGGCTTGACTACTGTGGCTTCTGAGGAGAAACAAGACCCAACAAATATATATTCTATTGCCAGTTTTATGCCTAAAGAAGGTAATAATAAGACTGATCGGATAATTTTTAGCTCAGATAATCAGACCGATTGGACAATTTTTAGCTCAAAAAGTGCATCTTCTGTTATAAATGGGAAAGCAACAGCTATGAATGAAGAGGAACATCCAGATATGACAATGGAAGGAAGACATGAGGGAATAGAAGGAAAGGTTCAGGAGGCATCTCCTGCTGCTATCGAGTCCCAGGCACTTCTCCCAGCCATTCATCATTCTCTGCCTATGGTTCGTGAAGAGAGAGAGAGAGAGTTCAAACATTCTGGTTTGAGATCAGAAAATGCATTGCCCACTTCATATGACATCAGAGGGGGTAGTATTAATGAAGTAGAAGGTGAATTTATGACTGGCACATCATTTGGAGGGAAGAAAGAATCAGATGAGGTGATTGTGAATGAACACATTGGAGGAGGTAGTATTAATGAAAGAGAAGGTGAAGTTATGAAAGATCCGTCCCTTGGAGGGAAGAAAGAAGCAAATGAGGCGATTGCGAATGAACAGGAGGGTAGGGAGCTGACACAAAGCAACTATGTTCTCACAGCTGTGGTGTCTGTGGCGTTCAATGGTGCAGTCGAACGGTCTGCAATTGAGCAGAACCAGGAAGAAGCTGGAATTGGGACAATTGTATCCTCATCAGCATTAGAAAAAGCAGAGGAAGTAATGGGAGAAAGGAACATAGGAGATGGTAGCAGTGCTGCTACGCTCAATAGTGAGGAACATCTAAGGACCATTTATCATTCATTTGGTGCAGTGGCTCCTCTCAAGAGTGAAAGTGTGATGGAGCCATCATGCTTAAGCACGGAATATGCGTCTGCAGCGGAAGATCTCTCTTCAGACCTGACCGATGCTGAGAGCGGAGAAGCAGCTATAACTGGGGAGACTCTGGGAGCAGTGCATTCAGATGATGAGGTCTGTAATATTCTTCCTGCAGTTTCTGATTATTGTTTTCATGTTACTATGACTTGATAACTGTTCTCTTATAATTCTATCATTTTCTAATTAGAACACTAACAAAATATATCACACACTGGGTTAATAAAATTAATTTTGAGAAATCTTACTGCTTGATGTTATGTTATCACTAGACAATTGATATAAATGTGCCACTGTTCTGAGGTTTAGTACCTAGGAACACCACCATATATTATCTTACCTTCTATTGGGACTTAAAAGTAAAATTTTGAAGTAACAAATCTGGATAATAACTTATTTGCAGATGGAAAGGGAAGAAAATAGAGTTTTATTGGTAAAGGCAACCAGAGAGTGGAAAATAAATTAAGGTCTCTATCGCTTTACATCCAATGGACCTAATGGATGGTAGATGAAAGCCTAACTAACCATTGGAAATAATATCATCTGTTAGATCCATTAGAGATCCAAGCCCGAGATTTTAAATCAATATGGCAACCCTAGCGGGGGTGAATATGTTTTCTAAATAGCCTAAGCAATATGATATCCGATTCGTATTGAATGAAACAATATATGAATGCACAATATAAACAATAGCATAACAAATAAGATGAAGAGCAAGTATCAAAGTAAACAATAAGAGGAGTATATAGTCAAGAGAAGAAAACCTTTTTTCAGATGATATAGTCATAATGAGCCTTCCACTGAGCATATCTCACTCCCTGGAGGTCTCTTTTGTTAGGGTTTTGATCAAACCTTTATTGGATCCTTTCTTACACCTTACCAACTTATTTAATGATAGGGATTCTCACATACCCACCCAAACAATTGGTTTTATACAAAGACCAAGTCACTTCATGCTTTCTAGCTGAGGTAGCGATGTGGTGTGATGGGATTAACTGTATAACACACAATCCACTTCTCAAGTCATTTTATATTACATGACACACTTCTTTTGTTGTTGTACTTTATGACTATGACTAATCACCAAGTCACCAGGCTCCCTTCCTTGGAAATGACCACCAATCTATTTCAAGTAAATACACATAACCAATTCACTCTTAAGTGATCATGGGTTACTTATCTTTCACTACAAAATAAATTTAGCCTCAATAACATGATATGAGCATATTTGAGCTCCAATACAAAAGTATAACTTCTCAAAAGAAAGATTACAAATTGAGGTTCTAATAGCAAGATAATATAGAAACTTGGTTTGGTATTTTGAATTTAAGCATGAATGCAAAGCATATTTAGAATTAAAGATTCAAAAATCTCATATATAAGAATCTATACTAAGCAAAGTGATCTTCATATCTTAAACCCTTTACTGAACCCAAAGAATAATGATGAATCATATAAAACATATTCAAGATCTAAGCTTGAAAGAGTTTCCAAAAATTATTCATTTTAAGGAAATCTCATTTACATAAAACTCTGGAAATGACGATGTAAGAGAAGAAAGATGAAATCTTGGAAACTCTTGAATGATAAAGATATAAGCTTGAAATACTACAAAACAGGAGAACTAAAAGCTAGTTTGAAAGATATACTGCAAAAGAATGATATTGTAAATCAACCTAATTTAATCTAACAGAAACTCAAGGATTGTTCAAGTTCCAAAGAATGTGAATGCTGATGCTTAGTACTTTCTTTCAAATAGAGGTTAAAAAGGCAATTGCTAAATACACCGAAGCAATTCGGTGCATGTGATGATTTCTTTCCCTTTTGGGAAAGAAGTGTCACATCAGGGTGCATGTGATGGTTTCTTTCCCTTTTGGGAAAGAAGTGTCACGTCAGGGCTCTTATCAAGAGCCCTGCCGTGACACTTCTTTCCCAAAAGGGAAAGAAACCATCACATGCACTGAATCCTTCGGTGTAGTTAGTTCAGTTAGTTCGACTCAAAATAAAAATAAGAAAGAATGATAGAAGCAAGAAAAAAATATTTAAAGTTGGAGTGTACTTGACTTGTACATTTTTCCAACATATTCTCTCTTCTTATGTATTGAAATGAACCTTAAGCACATCTATTTTAGGGAGAAGCTAGGCCAAGATAACCCTCGAGCTCAATGTGAAAACCCCATATTTGAATCCAAAATATAATTCAGTTTAATGGCAAGTTGCTAGAATGCTAGAATCTGACATTGGCTGATATGGTTATGTGATGGTTCATAGTGAATCATAGGTTGATCTACAAGGCAATCTGATGTAATACGGTATTATGAAAGTACTAGTCATAACCCGTGCCCGCGGGCACGGTTCATTTAAGATTTCCCTCACGAAATCTATGTTCCCCAAAAAATTATTTTTACAGCCAAAATTTAACAGAACAATAAATTAGCGTAAAAATATTTAGTGACATAGGCATATTTGGCACGGAACAACAAATTCGACACAGGCGCCTTCGTCGCGAAACAACAAATTCGGTGTTGAACAACAAATTTGGAGCCCCTGCCTTCGGCGCGGAACAACAAATTAGCGTAAAAAATTCGGCGCGGGCGCCTTTGGCACATTTAAGATTTCCCTCGCGAAATCTTTGTTCCCCGAAAAATTATTTCCACAGCCAAAATTTAACAGAACAATAAATTAGCGTAAAAATATTTAGCGACACGGGCATATTCGGCGCGAAACAACAAATTCGACACAGGCGCTTTCGACGCGAAATAACAAATTCGGCGTTGAACAAAAAATTCGGCGTCCCCGCCTTCAGCGCAGAATAACAAATTAGCGTAAAAAAATTTAGCGGGCGCCTTCGGCGCGGCACGGAACAACAAATCTCAGGATATTTTTACGCTAAATTGTTTTACGCTAAATTTTTTATTTTGTTTAATTTAATGGATCATGCTTCTCCACAATCTTTCCCAAGACACTTTTAATTTCAGAGTTTAGGTTCCCAAGGCACTTTTCCCCCAAATTTAATCTCCACAATCTTTCCCAAGGCACTTCTAATTTCAAAGTTTAGGTTCCCAAAGCACTTTTACCCCCAAAATTAATTTCCACTATCTTTCCCAAGAAACTTCTAGTTTCAAAGTTTTGGTTCCCAAGACACTTTTTCCAACAAAATTTAAGTTTTTCCACTAAAATTTTCACAAAATCCAATCTCAACCATTCATTTACAAAGATCAAATCTCAGCCACTCTTTATCTTGTCCTAGTCAGCCCTAGAATTCAAAAAACGTTGTCAAATGTATAATAGATGATTAGTAACATAATCACAAAATTGACACTCATATGAACAAAAGAATTATGAGAAATCAGAGATCAAAGGTTATATGCAAAACAACTCCCAGTCAAGCTTCACCGGTCGATGGGTGTGAGTGACATAAGATAGTGTCAAACGGATATACAAGCGGCAATTGTATTGATCTCATGCTGGAAACTCAAAAATATACGGTTGTTGGGTAATAGACCAAGAATTGAGAAGGTATCTTTGGAGCTAAGAATGATTCATTGATTCATTTTTCTCATTTATTCTTTATCTTGATGTTTAGAATGTTGTATATATATTGGCCCTTTGGAATAAATATGGGCTTCTTCGAATACACATGGTCTCCTTGGGATACATTGACTTATTGGGATACATAAATATTCATTGGAATGGATAAAGACGCATTGGAATAGATAAAAACAATTCTAAAAAATAACTCTAATAAATATAAGCACATTACTCAACATATTCCCCATATTCCCCACTCTATGTTTTTTCTTGAACTCCAAGTATCTCTAAATGATTGAACTTATTTTTTAGAAGTGCCTTGGTAAATATGTCTTGCAACTTGGTCATTGCTCTTGCAAAAATTCAGCTCTACTTCGTCATCTTTAATTGCATCTCGAATAAATAGTGCTTAATAGCAATGTGACGAGTTCGACTATGATAAATTGGATTTTTGGCAATGTCGATAGCTAATTTGTTGTCACAAAACATCACAATAGCTTTCATTTGCATCCCTCAAATGTCTTCAAGGATTCTTTTAAGCCAATTGACTTGTGATGTTGCAAAACTAGCTGATGTAAGGATCGTCTAACCCTTGCAATACTAACAACAAACACTCTAGAGGGGGGTGAATAGAGTAATGGCAATAAATTGTGCAATTAAAATTAAACTTGCAAATGCGGAATAATAAGTGCAAGAGAAATTAATCAACACAATCAATCCAAACGTAAACACAAGATTTTACACTGGTTCCCCAAACTTGGGTACGTCTAGCCACACCAATATCCACTATAATTCTCACACAGAGAAAGTGAATATAATCTCACATAGAGATACCTCACACAGAGGATTTGGATTCTCACACAGAGAAATCCTCACTCCCACACAGAGAGACCTCACACAGAGGATTTAGGATTCTCACACAGAGAAATCCTTGCTTTCACACAGAAAGACTTAAACTCTCACACAGAGAGAACTCAACCAACCCTCACACAGAAGGTTATACTCTCATACAGAGAGTAACTAGCTCTCACACAGAAGGCTAGGATTTCAATGAAATATCAAAGTAAAACAAATACTATTACCTATGCCTTAAGATGAACTTACTCATAAATGAATGCAAGACATGGAAGAGGATCTCCAAGTGTTGAGATATGCTTGAAAGCACTTGGATGAATTCCCTTGAGCTGGACTTCAATGCATGAAGAGGAATGAGAGCTCAAAAGAGGGAATTGAGGGAGTTTGAGAGTTGCTTATAAATCTCTTGAGATATTCAATAGCATCAAGAAAATATAAGAGATATCAGCACACTCGTATATATAGGAACCCTATATCAAACCCAAAAACCCAAGAAAACAGCCAAAGAATCAATTCTGCAACGGCTAGAAACTGCGCGAAAACGACAGGAACAGTCGACTGATGATCAAAAGACAGTCGACTGATCAACGGCTAGAAAATATCCAACGGCTATATTCTGAGCCAGGGCAGTCGACTGATGAAGACAATACAGTCGACTGACAAACAGGACATGCGCCTGTTAATCCTTCAGCAGACGACTGCTGCAGGGGATGGATCGAAACAGAGAGCTGCACTCTTTCTCCAGTTTACGCACATGCGACTGATGTCAATAATACAGTCGACTGTCTATTAGTCATGCGACTGTAAAACCTTAATCAGTCGTCTGCAGAATAAGATGGAGAAAAGACAGAGAGAGATGCATATTTCGCACTTACGCCTTTCAGACGACTGATGCCCATTTCAAGGCGACTGTAAATATACAGGTGACTGTAAACACAGCAACAGACGACTGTGCGTAAAGCTCAAGGTTGAGTCAATTGAAATGTAGACTTGAGCTGTGCAAATCAGGCGACTGTAGAAGGATCTACAGGCGACTGGAAATCACCCAGTCGGCTGTGTTTCCCTCAACAAGCGACTGACGGAAAGAGTGAACCTATTGGGTTGGATTCTATGATAATCCTAAGGTTCACTAAGATGGTTAAATGCATGTGCATGAATGAGCAAACCATCTAGCAAGGCATTACATCAACCCTAGACTCAAAAGAGAGAGAAAGCAATAAAGAAAATTACATGGATTACAATGCTTTCATAAGAGTCTAAGTCTTCAATCTTGATGCCTTGATTGTTCTCCATCATCTCCAAGCTTTGGTACTCCTTGAGTCCAAACTTTGGCTCTTCTTCACAAGATGTCCATCCTTACACCAAGTGATTAGTCTCCAAGAAAGATATCCTTGAAATAAACTAAGAGACTAAAACATGAGATTCATTAGCAACAACATAATGTTGTGATCATCATCAAAATAAGATTGGTATGAAACACCAATACTCAACAGCTGATACATATTCAGCTTCAACAAATGATTGTACCACACCTTGTTGATTCTTTGATACAGAAAATATTCCGGAACCAAGTGAAAAACAATAGCCTGAGGTGTTCTTCATCTCATTAAGACATCAATCCCAATCACTATCACAATAACCATGCAGGTTTGGGCCAATTCCTTTTCTGAATTTGAAGCCAAAGTTGCGTGTCCCTTTGATGTATCTTAACAATCTTGGCTGCTCCAAGATGTAGCTGACTAGGTATGTGCATAAACCTAGATAATAAGCTTGAAGCAAACACGATATCCGGCCTTGTGGCTATGCGATAAAGCAAATTTTCCACCAAGGTTCTATATAAAGTGGAATTGCTTTTTTATTGCCATCTTCTTTCACAAGCTTTTTGTTTGCAATAAGTAATGTAGCACTATGTAATCAGCCAAATCAAACTTCACAAGAATATTTTAGCATATTTTTTTGACAACTAAAGACTCAATCATCATACCGATGAATCACCATGCCAAAATATGATATAGCAATTTCATATCATTCATTTCATATCTTTTCATCATGTCTTTCTTAAAATCTATAATTATCCTCTCATTGTTACTAGTGTAAAGTAATCATTAACATATAAAGCAACTACGAGAATGTTACTTATATTGAGCCTTTATGTACAAGCTCATTTTCGCTCTTCTTGAATGCTCCACGAAGTATGAATCAATTTGGCTATACGAAGCCATTGGAGCTTGTTTCAACCCGTAGAATGCTTTCCTCTACTTGTATATTTTGTCTTTTTCTCCTTTGAACAGTCTTGAGGTTGTTTAACATTCACATCTTCCTTCAATTTTCCATTTAAAAATATAGATTTGACATCAAGTTGATCGAGATTCTAACCTTTTTGGGCTTCTATGGTAATGCGAGTTCTAATTGTGTCAAATCTTACAACAGGTGTAGAAGTTTCATTGTAATTGAATCCGGCCTGTTGTGAATAACCTTTGGCAACAAGTTTTGCCTTCTTCTTTGGGAGATTTATCTTGACTTTGTATATCCACTTGACACCAATGAGCTCCTTGTTTTAAGGCTTCTCAACTAGCTTTCAAGTTTTGTTCTTTCATACATTTCCTCTTCCATTGCCTTCATCTAATTTTTTCTCTATATGCTCTTCTTAAAATCTTTCTAGTTCAAGAATGCAAAAGTTACATCTTGCATACACTTCACTCAAACTCCTCTTTTTCTTTGGAGTTGAGCTTGGAAAACTTGAGCTTAACCTTGGAGATGATGGAGAGCTGTCTATGGGAGCTGAATCATCATCACTTCCTTCTTCATTTGCTGAATTTTCTTCTTCGTCATAATGCCAAATAACCTGATTTACAGTCTTTTTCTCATCCAAATTCTAAGTAGCATTTTCATTCAACAAAACATCTCAGCTAATGATGATTTTGTTAGTCTTCAAGTTAAAATGTCTATAACCTTTAAATTTAGAACTATAACAAACAAAAATACATTTTTCATTTACTTCATCAAGCTTGTACATCTTTTCTTTTGTGATTTCATCATAGCAAATACTTCCAAAAACTTTTAAGTGTTTCACCGAGGGCTTCCTTCCACCCCATACTTCAAGAGTTAAATTCTACACGGCCTTTGTAGGACTTATATTGAGCAAATATATAGCTATATAAATAGCTTCAACCCAATATTTCTTTGGAAAACCTTTGTCATGTAGCATAGATTTTGCCATCTCCATCATGGTTTGGTTCTTTCTTTTTGAAACTTCATTTTGTTGTGGTGTGTAGCCAACGGTCAAATGCCTTTCTAAGCCTTAACCTTCACAAAATTCCTGGAATGCATTTAAGATGTACTCCTTGTCACGATCACTCCTCAACACTTGTGACCACTGTAATTTTCAACAAGACTTTTGAACTTTTTAAGAATAGAATACACTTCTGATTTTGCTTTAATGAAATAAACCCAAGTCATTCTTGAAAAATCATCAATAAAAAGGATGAAATACTTGTTATCTTCATGAGGAGTTATTTTCATGGGTCTACAAACATCTGTATGAATTAGCTCCAAAATCTTCTTGGCTCGCCGTGTAACTCCTTTAGGAAATGATTGTCGGTGTTGTTTCTAAGTGCACAACCTTCACAAAACTTCATGTTTCTTCTCAGTCTTTGGTAAGCCATATGCTATCCCAATTTGTTGAAGTACTTTAAGGCTGTAAAAATTTAAATGAACATGCCTCTTGTGCAACAGTCATGAATCTTGATTGACATGTGCTTTCAAGGCTTGATAGCTACTATAGTTTGAGTTGATTGGAAAACTTCAGTTGTCTTGCATTTTAATTTTTATTACAAGCTGTCTACCATCCTTTTTATCATAAATACAATACTCATGATCATCAAAGTTAAGTGTATATTTATGCTCAAGAAGATGCAAGACTCGATAAATTTTGGTCCAATTCAGGAACAAATAAAACATCACAAATAAATTTTGTATCGTGCTTGGTTTGGACTTCAATGGTTTCCAATCCTTGTGTTTGAGCTATGACTGCATCTCACATATTCACTTCAGTCTTCACAGATTCATCCAAGTCAACGAAAATATTTTTATCTTTTGTCATGTGATTGCTACAGCTGTTATCAAGGTATCATTCTTGATCTCGTAGCCATGTGACAAACATAAAACAAATTTCCTTCACCTTATTTCTCCTCTGAAAATTGTATTTTTTGATTGGTTTTGAATCTGTAGTCTTTCTCAAGGTGGCCAAATCTCTTGCAATAATAGCTAGTTGGCTTGGTTTTGTGCCAACAATCTTTTTGAATATGGTTGCTCTTGTCACAATAGCTGCAAGGCTGTGAATTTTCAACATCAAAGGCTCTTTGAAGGTTGTTTCTTTCTCTTCCTCTTCAATTTTTGGCTCCATCTCTTCCATGGCCATGTCTACCACCTCTATGTGAGTCTCCTCTTTGGTAGTTGCTAGAAGACTCTCCTTTATTGGTCTTGGAGCTGAAATTCAGCTTAGATTAGAAAGAACTTTCGATGACTTTTTCTGCATGTCTAGACATCCTTGTCTCATGAGCCTTCAATGATCCCATCAACTCTTGAACACTCAATTAGGAAATGTCTTTTGTCTCTTCAATTATGGACACCATTAAATCAAATTTTTTGGGTATACTTATAAAAATTCTTTTCGACAATTCTGCTATCACTACTTTCTTCCCCAAATGTCTTTATTTCATTTACAATTTTTGTGATCCTTGTGTAGTAATTTTGTATACTTTCAGCATCACTCATCTTCAAATTTTCAAGATCTCTTCTAAGAGTTTGAAGAGTAATATTTTTCACCTTTGAGATTTCCGTAGAACTCCTTTTGTAGAGTATACCATGCTTCCTTAGCTTTTCGGTTCCCATGATTCTTGAGCAGATATCCAGACTCACACCTTTCTGGATATATAAGCGAGCTTTTGCATCTTTCTTCCTTTGCTCCTTGAGTGTCTTTTGTTGTTGATTATTGAGAGCTTCTTCACTTTCTGATTCTTCATAGTCTTTCTCTATAAATTCCCACAACTCTTGTGATCTGAAAATGGTTCTCATTTTTACATACCAACGATCATAATGATCACCAAAGAATATGGGAATTAGAGGAGCATCACTAGTAGGATTGGCCATTTTGTGTAGTTAAAAATTACTCAATTTTTTTAATTATGGGATGAACTAAGGCTGTGAAACCTTAGCTCTGATACCAATTTTGTTGGTTAATAGGCCAAGAATTGAGAAGATATCTTTGGAACTGAGAATGATTCTGATACGAACTAGGGTTTCGTATCAATTAATTTCAGAATTTAAAGAGGAAAAATATAAAAAGGTGGAATTTTGGATCTTAAATTGCGAAGAACTATGAAAATAGATTGATAAATGAGCCTCTTTCGAGAGGAGACTCGCTCTCCTAGCTTTGTTGCACGGAACAAAGCCTAAAACCTTCACAAATGACGCCTACAATTGTTTTTCACAAAATAAGCATAAAATAAAATAAAGACGGATAGCCCTAATTTATAGAAAAGTGGGGAATTACTAATCTAGTCTAAAATGACTAGAATACCCCTAACTAACCCTCCTACGTGCTACCGCGCCTCCTACGGCGCACGTAAGTGACTAAAGGTGGGTGGGTCCCCCCTAGGTAGCCGCCGGCCTCAAGTGGAACCGGGTGCGGCTCGGGTCCGCATCAATACCGCCCCCTAAAAGAGCCACCTTGTCCTCAAGGTGGAGATCTGGTTTTGAAGGCCCCCGAGGGAAAACAGAGGCTAGGGTCACCTGTCAGAACCACCGTGCGACCCCCCTCCTGGAATTCCATCCTAAGCTGCTTCCAATTCATCTTCACCTCGCCCAACCCCCTCAGCCACTGCACGCCCAAAATCACATCGATATTGTCCAACTCTAGGGACAAGAAGTCCTCCACGATCTGCACTCCCTGTAAGGTCAGACTCAGCCCTTTGCACATCCCACTGCTCTACTCCCTCCTCCCTGTCCCTGAGAGGACCGTAAACGTCTCCAAGGTGCTCACCTGCAACCTATGACGATCCACCAAATGTCGAGAGATGAAGTTGAGGGTAGCCCCACTGTCTATGAGTACCGTCACCGGCGCGTCGTCCAATCGTCCTGACAACTTCATGGTATGGTTCGTGGTTACACCTACCAAGGAGTTCAGGGACACCTCAGCTACATCCAGATGTGCGTGCTCAACCTCGCTCTCTTCCGTCATCACTGGCTCCCCACCCTCTGCATACACCCCCTCGTCTGGTTCTAGCACAATCTGTATCAGCCTGCTCGCACACCGATGACCGGGACTGAACTTCTCATCGCATCTGAAACAGAGGCCTGCAGCACGCCTCGCCCTCATATCAGCCTCGGTCATCCATTTACCAGGGATCACTGGTCGGTTTTCCTCTCTCTTCATTTCCGTGTCCACTGGTGCTACTGTAACCCCCGTGAGTGGGGCCGGTGCTGTCTGACTACGCTGGCCCTGGGCCCCCCAAGTCCCCCGAATGCGTCTCTCCTCTGCATGCTTCTCCTCCGCTTTGTGGGCCAGGCGAAGGACATCCTCCAATGTCCCCGGACTCTGCATCCTCAGCTCTGTTCGGATAGAGGGCTTCAACTCCCTCATGAAATTCCCGATCATCACCTCGTCAGTCACCCCCTTCACCCTACTGTTCAACATCTCGAATCTCTCCACATAATCCCTGACCGTCCCCTCCTGCCTCAAAGCAGATAACTGCTCGTAGAAATCTCCTCATGGGGTCTCCTGGAACCGGTCTAGTATCAGTGCGGAAAGCTCCTCCCAAGTGCGAAAGGGCGTCCGTGCCGCCTTCCACCTGTACCATGCCAACGCCTTCCCCTCGAAGTAGATCCCTATGGCTCTCAGAACCTCCTCCTCCGTCAGTCTCATCACCTGGAAGTATCGCTCCGCCCGGTAGATCCACCCGTCCGGGTCTGTGCCGTCAAAAATCGGCATCTTCAGCTTCATGAGGCGGCGGTCTGCATTAATGTCTCCCTGTGGACCCCCATCTCTACCGCGGTCTCCCCCACGGCCGAATCCCCCCGCCGACTGCCTCAACGGGCCCTCCTCCGTCAGCCCCGTACAGCTCCTCAGGCCACCCGGGTCGCTCCCACGCCTCGGGCTGGTAATGGTACCTCGGAAACTCCTGCTGTCGCGCCATTAAGGGTCCTCCGGCTCCTCTGGGCTGCTGTACCGGCGCTGTCCGTCCTCCAAAGTAGCCCCTCGGGCCCTGTCCCCGCTCCGGAAAGCCATCAAACACCTGTCTGGGGTCCACCTGTGGTCTCAGTACCTGTGGGTGGGCCTCTGGTCTCCAAAATTGGGTTGCTGGAGCCCCAATCATCGCGTCCCGGGCCCATCCGCCTCCATCTGGCCCCCATGGGCATGTCTGCACTACCGGGGGCCCTCGGAAAGTAGTTGGCGTCGACGCGGGCCCCCAGGGGGCCGCCTGCACCTCGGCGGGCCCCCAGAACTGGGCTGCAGGCCGGATCAGGGCTGCTGGGGCAGCGGCAGGCCTGAATGGGCCTGCCGATGCCGCAGCAGGCCCGTCCGGGCTTGCAGCTGCTGCGGCAGGCCCACTGGGCCCTGCCGCAGCTGCGGCAGGCCCAGTTGGGCCTGTCGCGTGCTGCGCAGGCCCAACAGGGCCTGCAGTAACTTCAGCAGGCCCTGGGGGGCCTGCTGCAGTGGCCGCAGGCCCTGATGGGCCTGCCGGTTCATCCGCATGCCCAGGAGGGCCTGCCGGCCCTGTCTCCTGCTGGCCGGCCCTCCTAGGGCTTAGGGGGGCCGCGTTTCGCCACCAAAAAGTCGCTGTAGCCGTCATCCCCTCCGGTTGCTCCCAAGTTGCTGATTCAAGCGTAGAATCTCCTTGATTTTCTCCCCCTTGAATCCCCTTGCCCCGCTCTCTTCCCCTCTTCATCGTGAGGGCTTGGAGCATAGCCTTTATCTCCGGAATTGACGATGTAGCCTCCCTTAAAAACTTCAGATCTGAAGTTGCCTCCTTTAACCCTTGGATGTCCCTTGCCGTCTGCGCGGTGTCCCTTCGCATGCCCCGGAGCTCGGTTTGGATGTCCTCTTGCAAATGGGCGTGATCCTTGATGGATTCACCTAGGGTTTTCTTCAAGCCCTCGATCTCCCGGGTGAACTCTTCTCGAAGCCCTTGTACCTTCTCATCCACGCCATCCGCCTTTGACCTCGTGCTCGTCGCCATTGGATCTCAATGCTCTGATACCAATTTGATACGAACTAGGGTTTCGTATCAATTAATTTCAGAATTTAAAGAGGAAAAATATAAAAAGGTGGAATTTTTGGATCTTAAATTGCGAAGAACTATGAAAATAGATTGATAAATGAGCCTCTTTCGAGAGGAGACTCGCTCTCCTAGCTTTGTTGCACGGAACAAAGCCTAAAACCTTCACAAATGACGCCTACAATTGTTCTTCACAAAATAAGCATAAAATAAAATAAAGACGGATAGCCCTAATTTATAGAAAAGTGGGGAATTACTAATCTAGTCTAAAATGACTAGAATACCCCTAACTAACCCTCCTACGTGCTACCGCGCCTCCTACGGCGCACGTAAGTGACTAAAGGTGGGTGGGTCCCCCCTAGGTAGCCGCCGGCCTCAAGTGGAACCGGGTGCGGCTCGGGTCCGCATCAGATGTCTTAATTCAATTTTCTTATATATCTGCTTCATCTTGATGTTTACAAAGCTCTATATATTGAGGCTCTTTGGAACATGTGGACTCGTTGAAATACACAATGAATCCTTGGAATGCATAAGGTCTCATTGGGATACGAAGGGACTCATTGGGATACATGTGGACTCATTGGGATAGATAAAGACTCATTATAATAGATAAAGACAATTCTAGATAAATAACTCTAATAAATATAAGCACATTACTCAACAACAATAGTTGATCTCTCAACTGATCAACTAATCCAACAATCCATCGTTAGTCTGGTAGAAATACAATTTGCACTAAAAAGCAATAACAAGGCAATAACTATCATCACCAATATCGTAGTGATGTGAAACAAAGTTTGCTTAGTGATTTAATATGGCTTATCATTTTAAATGTGTTACCTTTTTAAAGTCATGATCTAAGATGCCTAATTAGCATGAAGTATAGTTGGACATTTTTTGATAAACCTAAATACTATATGATTTTGTGTGATTGATTGAGATGATGAGTGTATGAATTTGCTTGGATTCATAGGAGAGTAAGTTAACTTTTACTACTTATTTTTAACTGAGTTACTACATCGACGTTCTAAATGTATGATTTCCTTATTTTGAAAAAAAATGAATTGTTGGTCCTTGATTATTGCATTATGTAATAAGAAAATCATGACTCAAAAATGATGAGTGGATTATTTAATGTGATAAAAATATATTTTGACTGCAAAATGAATTATTGTTTTTAATAGAAAATGATGGATTAGACATTATATATTTTGGTTATATATGATCTCATGTTAAAAGATGAGTTATAAATTAAGAAGCTTGTCATTATTACCAAACTCATCATCATCATGGAAACACATTTTCCTGCAAATGATGTTGTGAAAATCTTGAAATATGATGGCTAGTTTTGTTATGTATATTAAATATGTCATGTGAAATTAAACATTCGTGTTTTTCTTGCATATATATTTCAAAGTGCATGTGAAACATGTGTTAGATTTTACTTGAAAATCTTATGCGTAACAAATGTTTCAAATATCAACTGTCGTGAGCATGTGGTTAAGTGAAAGAGGAGTGAATTTTGAATGTTTATTTGAAATTGTCCACTCTTATAATTGATATTATTATTTTATATGAATATAAGAACCAAGATGATTCGATACGTGAATGAAAAGATATTTCTGTGTCCACTTAACTAGCTTGAAGGCCACATACTTTGCCTGAATGTCAATTATTGGCACATTCTACACCATATGACGTGCTTATATCACTTCACTTCATTGTAGACCTTTGATGGTTCAAAACGCGGAAATCACTTTGACTTCATGTCTCAAATCATTTTCACTTATTACACAAATCTTGAAATTAGTTGGTGATAGTATACAATTTCAAATATGCATGTGAGATACAAATACTTTCACTTAAATTACATGCTCATAACATACTTTCACTTAAGTTACATGCTCATAACACTTATCAATTTGAAATACTTGTTCTGCGCAGGATTTTTCAAGTAAAGTCGATCATACACTAAAAAATATACCTTGAGCTAACATGCATATAAAAAGCGTAACATGTCACTTTATATGGATGTTTATAACAAAACCAGTTCTCACATTTGAAATTGCATTTTTTAAATATCACTTACTCGAAAATCTGTATTTCTATGATGATGAATTCACATAATCTAGTATTCACAATATATCATGTCTAATCCATCATTTTCATAAATAATAATATAAGTCATTTTGCAATCTTGATAAATTTGTATCACATGTAATAATTCCGATTATCATTTTTAAGGATAATTTTCATATTATAAAATGCAATAAGTAAGGATTTACAATTAATATTTCATATCAGACATGAATAAATTTATCACAATAACTAGTGGAGAACATCATACTCACATGTAGTGCATCTAATGTGGTAGTTTATTTGAAAATATCTAGTGAAGTGATTGTGCTCACCCGTAGGCTCCATGGAATCTTGCTACACTTGCAAATCCCGACCTATCATGTGAATCCTATATTAAAATGTTTAGGACGGATCAAAAAAGGTGTTACACATAAGTCCCACAATCCATGCCAAGTTGGCTTCTAGCTGAAGCATTAAACACGGCAAACAAGATAAGACCACAGAGATGGAATTTTCAGTTTTCAGGAACGTTTTCGTAATTTTCAGTTTTCTAGGGTTATTTTTGTATATTTTAGATTTATGCTTATTTCTGTAATTTTGTTATTTTCTGATTAGTATTTATATGGAGGATTAGGGGGATTAGAGGGTGTATTAAATCTTAAGAAGAAACTTGTGAGAGCTTGAGATTTCATTCTTTGTTGGAGAGCGTGGTTACCCTCTCGAATAAGTAGCTTAGGAGAGCGAGTTGCTTTTGAAAGAACTCACAATTATCTTTATATCCACTTTTATTTCAGTTTATCGTCAATAAAGTTATTATCTTTCCCCCAAAATCCCTCTTTCTAACCCTAAAATCCACACTTTACCATGAACATCTCATCTTTCTCTCAAAAATTTTCTTTTTATCAAATTGGTATTAGAGCAACGATCTTGGCACCAATGGAAGAAACCTTCACGTCCTTCAAATCTGAGGTTAAAGCGTCGGAGGCAAGGAGGGGGGCGAAGTTGGATGCTTTCTTGCAAAACCTAACGCAACTACCATCTCAACACTTTCCTCAACTATCTGTTGATCCAAAAGGGAAAGATTTCAGATCTGAAAAATGCCTGTGATACTTCGATCCGAAACAAAAGATGTCACCTTTGGAAAAGGTCAAGAGAAAAAACATCTCTTTTAAAAAAAGATCCGTCTTCAGATCTGAGCCCGACGACGATTCCAATGCAGATCTAGGGCACCACGACTCCTCAGGAGGAAGTGAAAGGGGGCGGTGGCCCCCTCACTGGTTGCCAAGCCCTTGCCGAGGGCTTGCAGGGTCATCAGGGCATTGTAGTCCTCCTGCAGGGCCGCTGCAGGCCCCGGACTGGTAGCCAGGGGCCCCACGACCCATGGACAGCAAGCTCGGGAAATCACGGGCCCTCGGGATTTGACGATGGGCTCGTTCAGGGCTGGCAACTTGCTTCTGGGTGTCGTGGAACATCAAGGGACTTTGTTGACTACCATAGATTCCTTCCAGACTTCGTAGAGAATGATCGATACAATGGATGGCCCTATGACAACAAAGGAGATGCGTAAAGCTTCAGTGAGGCCAATGAAGGTCCTCTATTACCTTTACGAGAGCAATGACAAAGGCGGTGGAGGTATTTTGAGATTTGATCTAGGAGGGGACGAGCATCCTTAGCACGTCCATGGATTTCACGTACCACCTTGAGTGTTCTTTGGGGGCGGAGTAATGATAGGACCACAGATATGGAATTTTCAGTTTTCGATGGTGTTTTCGTAAATTTTAGTTTTCTAGGGTTATTTTGTAATTTTCAGCCTTAGGTTATTTATGTAATTTTGTTATTTTTGAGTATTTATAGATATGATTAGGTTGGTTAGAGGGTGTGTTGAATCTTGAGAAGAAACTTGTGAGAGGTTGAGATTTCCATCTTTGATTAGAGAGCGCGGCCCCCTCTCGAATAGGCAAATTGGGATAGCGAGTTCCTCTCGAAAGAACTCACCTTTAACTTTGTATCTCCTTTTATTTCAATTTATTATCAATAAAAATAGTATCTTGCCCCCAAATCCCTCATTCTAGCTTTAAAAATCCCTCATGTACCACAAAAATCTCATCTTTGCCTCGGAAATCCCCTTTTTATCCATCAAACCCTAGAAAATCCTAACAAAACACTTGTAATTGGTCCACACAAGTACCCAATATTTAAGGAAAATATTCTGGAATTAATAGAATTATACCAAAATATGACTTTTTCATGTAATTTCTAAACTCCTAGTGGTTCCGCAAAATTACAGAGTTATATCATACTGAAATTAATAACGACAAGATCGAAATTGCAACTATTTTTGCAAAATCCTTAAAAATTCAGCCTTTTGTCAGATGTGCAGTCATTTTCGGCCTGAAATTGAGTGTCTCAAAATATTCCTCTGATCTTGTTAATTACTAAGATGATCATTAATTAATAGCAAGATTAAGTAAAAGATTTTACGAACATGCAATTTTTCCAAGAAAATTTTATACAATGTCAGCTTAAAGCCACAAAATTGATGAGAAGAAGGGATACATTAGGGATGAGAATGGGCCGGGCCGGGCCGGGCCGGGCCGGGCCAAATAGATGCCTAATTCAAATGGGCGGGCTTTCGGGCTAGCCCAAAGCCCATATGTGTTTTTTTAAGAATGCCCAAAGGGTATAAACTGGGCGTTGGGCCAGCCCATTGGGCCTAACTAAACATAAAACATGGCAATGACAATATTTCAACCCATTTAAACCTTAGAATTTATTGTTCAACAATATTTCTATATGGTTTTGTTTCGAAAGCCATAGATGACTTTCACAAATAAAGCGTAAAATCGCACCGCATCTACGAGCAGAGCTGACGGATGAGTGAGCTTCCCCTTTCGATTCACAGAATATGATCTGGGACACGATGAGAGTTAGCGTGCCTCGGTAGGCAAGATATCACTGTAGTATAGCACAAGATCAACTAGATTCTTCGTGCCTCCGTCATCCTCCAGTTCATGATGTTGAACCGGACAGTGACACCCAACTGTATTGACATCCCTGCCGAAATCGAAATCGTCGTTGCCGTCATCGGAGAAGAAAGGAGGATCTAAGGCTTGACCGCATGGGGAAAAAGCCCGACTTCACCGAGCGAGAATTTTCAGCTGAGGAGTATCGGGCTTTGGTATTATTTTCGGGTATTTGAGACGGGCTTTGGGTAATGCCCAATACTCGGCCCGAAGGATCAATCGGGCTTAGCATCCCGATTTGGGCGGACCTACTACCCTATGAAGCCAGCATCGTTGTCATCGAAATTAGGCTCGAACTTTTTAGCCTCAAGAGTTAGAAGCTCAACATGCATTCTCACGTATTAAGATACTCACATAGTTTTATTTTTAATGTAATTTTTAAAAAAAATCCATAATAGTCTTGACTTTGGAATGAATAAAACTGATAGCTCCCAACGACTAAAATATGTCTTGATCACCAACGAAATAAGCAAATTGTTGGTTTGCATATTCAACTAACACATTCTAACGTAAAGTTGCTAGCATTACAATAAACGGTTTATGATGCAATTGAATAACAAGCCAAGTGAGCCAGGAACCCCACACAAGCAAAAACACAAACATCTAAAGGGCAAAAAGAAACAACCCTAACATTAAAATAATCATTGTTGTCGTCGTCCACACCACACCGATTTCATGTCCATCCATCTCACCAAGCTCCATGCTAGATCGAACCTCCACTCGTTCCCCAGCACCTAGATCATCAAATGCCAAGCTTCAGGCCAATCCATGACGCGGTCATGAGCACACTTGAAGGCCAGAACGTCCGACTTCCAGTTCGATCTCAGGGCCCATATGGCCGAGCAGATCAAATCCTCGGTGGGCTCTATGTCCGATGATCTTAGGAGATTAAGGGATTCTTGTTTGGGAGTTGAGGGGTGTGATTTTGAGGTGGAGAGGATAAATTGTGATCGGTTGAAGATGAGATGGGCTCGGAGGAGAGAGAGGATGTGATGGGGATTTCGAATTGGTAATTGTTGAATGAAGAAGATGGTAGCAAGGACACCGAAGAGAGAGAATGAAGATTATTCCTCGGATCGTCGTCGTTGTCGATGGGAAATACATTGCCCTTTTTTCCTCTCTTTCTTGCTCGCACTGGGCCAACTGTTTTGATCGTAGGCGAGACGACTGTTGTGTCTATATTTTTCATGTTTTATCATGCATTTCCAAGTCGTTTCGATCGTCTGAATCCATATTTTAGTATTATATCGCACTTTTCTCGATATTCTTGATCCTTTCGATGTTTTATGTGTTTTCTTGATTTTAGCGCGATTTGGAGCGATATGATGTTTTGGGCATAACATCGACACCAAAGCTCGCTTCGCCTTGTCACGACGACCTGATGAGGCCAAAGAAACGATGGAGAGGAGTAGAAGAAGAGAGGAGAAGAGAAGAGAATGGAGAGAAGAGGAGAAAAGAGGCTTGGAGAAGTTGCCAGATCGCTCGGCCGAGCGCATGATGCGCTCGGCTGAGCTGTGATACGCCAATGCGCTCGGCCGAGCTGTGATACGCCAAGGAGCAATGAAGTTCTTCTTCGGGGTGCTCGACCAAGCGATAAGCTTGCTCGACCGAGCGACCAGCCCGCTCGTCCGAGCTAGCCGTCGAGGAGCCCATTAATTGAAGGACTTGGGCTCTAGAAATCTTGAAGCTTAATTCGCTCGACCGAGCGACATGACGCTCAGGCGAGCGAGTCGAGTCGCTTGCCCGAGTGGCCCATTCTCCAGCACCAAGTAGAGCAGTACACAAGGCACCGCTCGACCGAGCGAGCACTGCTCTCGGCCGAGCGATAGGTCGGCAGACTCCAATTTAACTTAACATAATGGGTTTCCGGTTGGTTTTCTTGTAAAACCCGAACCCAAACTGTTTTGTATAAATAATGAATGATTTTTAGAGTATGTTAAGCTTAAATTTTCTGTTGCAAAACTCTTAGAGCTATTTTGGGAGTTCTCATTTGGTAAACTCTTTTGCAATCTAAACCTTTGTTTGTGGTTGGATTTTCTTGATTTCTTTATCATTGCTCTCATTTCTCTTGCTCTCTTTATTGAAATTAATTTCATGCAATTTGACCGGTTGGATATGTTTAACTCTATTGCTATTGTATTTAGAGCTTTTGCCATGCTAGAGTAGTGTGTATCTAGGGCTTAGGGACGATCCCTACGATCCTAGGGATTGGATGTTAGGTTAGAACCCCGTTGGATCAATCTAGGGTTGCCCTATGGAGGTTTGAACAAGGGTTTTGGGGGATTGGCCTTATGATCGGGGTATCGCGAAGGCGGCTCCGTATCCTGGGGAGAATCCACACGAATCCGATTTAGGCTTAGCGGTCGTTCTACAGGACTCGTGATTATAAGAGTGACGCGAGAGCCGGGACGACCGCTAATCCCCAATCCGCTAGTCGGTGACTGCGAGAGCACGTCGACTGCTAGAACCAACCATATGGTAGCGTCACACTCCGTAGATCACGAGAGGATACGGATCTGCGAGGCAGGACCACGTGTCAATCTTAATGCACGCATTCCTGTGTGAAGCCAACTGCGAGAGCATGGTATTGAATAGGGATGTGTTAGACGAGTAGGAACAACGAAAGTTAAGTACTCGTTCTCATCTAGCAGATTTAGGCTTAGCGGTCGTTCTCCGGGACTCGTGATTACGAGAGTGACGCGAGAGCCGGGACGACCGCTAATCCCCAATCAGGTCGACTGCTAAAACCAACTATAAAGGTAGCGTCGCACTCTGTAGATCACGATAGTGGATGCGGATCTGCGAGGCGGGACCAAGTGTTAATCTTAATGCACGCATTCCCGTGTGAAGCTGACTGCGAGAGCACGGTTTCACATAGGAATGCGTTAGACGAGTAGGAACAACGAAAGTTTAGTATTCGTTTGCATCTACGGATGTGACACTTCTACCCTAATCCATCGTCTGACGTAGGGTCATTTGACATGACATCCGTGATCGAAGGGCCTAGCAGGGAATCCCGTAAGCCTTAAACATTTAATTTCTAGTTAACTCTCAATTTCCACAATCAACCAATCAATTACTAGTGACAACCCCCGACTACATACTCTCCTCCTTCCATATAAAGATAAGCGTTAAACGATCGCCTCCCTGAGTTCGACATTCTTTCTATACTATAGCGCACCATGCACTTGCGGTGATTCACGCCCCAGTGGTGTAAACCCGAGGACCGAACATGTTTTTACCGCCGTTGCCGGGGAGGCAACTGTTTGCTTCAGCTTTTGGTTGGAGAGTGTTGGTTCCATCCACACTTAACAGCCCACTTCTTTTTATTATTTTTCTTTTTTATTATTCTCTTATTACACTCTTTTCTTTTTTTACTAACGAGTTCCACGATTTTCTTGAGTGCCTCTATTTTGCATGCAGACACGTTCTCAGGGAAAAGAAAATCTTTTACCCTTAGTTCCTGAGATAGAGGCCACCGTAAGGAGACTCGCAACAGATAGAAGGAGAAGAATAGCGATGGCCGAGACTCCTATAGGACCGCATCCTCTCGTTCTACCAGAATTGATCTGGTATTTTCATGAGGCCCGGCACCGCCTTGGCTTCCTTCGTGACAGTACCACCGATTCGAGAGGGAAACTTTGAGCTAAATACATGGCTCATCCTCCTGGTACAACAGGATTGCTTCCACGGGCTCTCACATGAGAACCCCAGTCACCACGTGGAGGCGTTCTTAGCCAAGTGCTCCACATTCCAAATGCAAGTGGTCAGCAATGATGCGATCAGGTTGCGGCTCTTTCCGTTCACCTTGAAGGATAGGGCCCATTATTGGACGATGTCCCAAGTGCCTGGCACCTTCACGACATGGGAGCAACTGGCGGAGGCCTTCATCACCAAATACTTTTCCCCTTCGAAGATGTTGCGTCTTCAGAACCAAATCACTAATTTCAAGCAAGGAGGCCATGAGTCTTTGTATGAGGCCTGGAAACGATACAAGGATCTCCAGCATCAGTGTTCGAACCATCAAATCACCACGTGGGCCTGGTCCTATCTTTCTACAATGGAATGCGTTCAGACACAAGGATGATAGTTGATGCTATGGTGAATGAGGCCATAACTGGAAAAAGCCAGCTGAAGCCATGAGGATCCTTGAGGCCATAGCAGCTAACAACCAACATTGGGGGGACGACAGGTCCACGCCGACTATTGCCAAGGCTCAGGAGGAGGCCGATATGAAGTCAACGAGGCGACTATTTTTGATGGCCGTCTCGAATCCCTTACACAACAGATGGCCAGATTGGAGCACTGACTCGACGCTAGACCCAGCTCACCCCGCCAACACATTTGCCGCCTATGAGAGTTGCGCAGATCAGGGACCCAATGACGGGACCTACTCTTACTAGGCACCTCCTGCAACATCAGAGGAGGCCAACTACACCTCCGATGATAGAGTACGATGATAGAGTAAGAAACAAGGGAGCCTATGGGAACCTGTCCTAAAGAAACCACCCTGGTTTCCAGTACGGGAATAGCAGCGGAGCGCAGCAGTAACCCCATCAGCAGCAACAATATCAGCAGCAGCCACAGCAGTATCAGCAGCAGCAGTACCAGCCACAACAGCAGCAGTCTGGGTAGAGACCGTATGCCCCATATAGACCGCCAGGGTACCAGCAGCAGCTAGCTTTGTCCGCTCCTCCTCCAGCTAAGCAGAAATCCTCCTTGGAGGCCACCTTGGAGAGATTCGTCGAGGAGCAGGCAAAGCTCAATCTAGACCATGCGGCCCGCAGTAAGGAACTTTCCACCACGGTGGATCAGCTGAATGAGCAGCTACGTCAGATGGCACGGTCCCAAGGCAACCTCCTCGCTTAGTCAGAGAAGAACCCCAGGGAGAGCGCCTGTGCCATCACCACCTGTAGCGGCCTATCGACGATGGATTCGGAGCCGCCGGTGATGATTCCCACCGATGCATCACCTGAGAAGGTGGTAGATGAGCTCCCACCGGTTATAGATGGTAGAGGTATTGAGGCTGAGGAGCAGCCTACCACCGTTGAGAGAGATAGCCCTCCCGTAGTGAGGGAAGTGATCAAGGAAAGGGCAAGTCCCGTGGAGAATCCCAAGTATCGCTCCGCTTCAGTTCCATTCCCGAGTAGATTGGCTAAGGCCAAAATGACAGAGAAGTACGCCAAGTTCATAGAGTTTCTAAATGGAGTGGAGTACGCACATCCACCACCGCCACCCCATCCCTACACGGCCTCCACCCACACACATCCACCACTGTTTCTAGACCATCCACATCTCCATTCCAGCCACAACGCACATGCCAAAAGTTGTTGGTCCACAAGACGACCTCCTCTAGGCATCACACCACCACATCCACATCCACTCCCACAACGCCACCACGCACATCTAGCATCACCACCACCACACGCACTTCCACCACATCCATATCACCCCCATAAACTTCCACCACACCCCCACCACCCCACCATCCCAACCCCAACCCCTCTACCTCAGCATACCAAGAAGAGGAAGTCCTCGCAGAGGGCCTCTCATGCTAGGCCACACACCACCACACGCGTTTCCACCACATCCCCACCATCATCTCCTTCACCCCCACACGCCAGGAAGAAACGCCAGGCTGCTGGCTCCTCAGCGGGGACACGAGCCCCCCGAGTCAGCCCATACCCACAGCACCACACCCGCCACCCCCATAGCCCGAGACGTCCCCTAGAGACCTACGACATCACCTTCATAGACGACGCTCATCGTCGTGCTTTTGCCGACCTCTCTAGGCGCCCGGTCGTCTCGACCAAATTCGCGGACCTAGAAGCCTTAGAGCAGCTAGGCATTTTGCCCGGGGTTAGGCAGCTGTACGCGAACCTAGGCTGGGAGCATTTTCTAGAGCTTCAGGCGAAGACTACATTCGCTTGATCCTAGAGGCCCTCAGCTCACTTCGCCGTACCGACATGGGGATTGCATTCTCCATACTGGACGTGGAGATGAAGTTCACTTACGAGGGACTCCGGACCCTATTCAAATGGCTGCAGTTCCCGCCGTCTAGACCACATATACCCCCGGCTCGGATACTTCCCCCGCTATTTACACTACACGCTTTTGGGAGAGGATTTTCGATTTGTCTTCCTTCAGCACTAGCCGCTCGAAGGCCTCCTCGATCATCCACCCCTGCCTTAGGCTAGCCCATCGCCACCTTGCCACCACCATGATATGCATTAACGAGACAGGGACTATCTCCTCTGTCTTGCTCGTCCTTTTATGGGGCATGGCCCTCCCTCGCGAGGCACTACTAAATGGCACCTCTCGCCCCTCCTACCATATTGATCACGTACAAATCTTCTGTGATCGTTTATGTTGGGCTGCTACTTTGCAGAGGGCCCCCATCTGTTGTGGTGGCTTTTTCACCATCGTCGTCCTTAGGCCAAATCTAGTCTTTCAACATGATCTTCTAGAGGCAACAGGCCCTACCACCCTATCCTTGTGTGTGCTTACGCACATGTAAATTATTAGGGCTCATGGTGACTGGGTTTATTTTCACGGGCGTTATAACACCGATTATATAGTGCTCCCTAGCCCAGAGCTGACCGCCGTGGCCCCAGCAGATTGAGTGGATCTTCCCTATGCAGGAGCGCATCCCTTCCACTTACGAGCTGGAGCCCGATGATGAGCAGGTTGCCCAGCAGCAGCTTGCTCAGCAGCCGGGCGCCGCTCCCGCACACGCTGAAGAGCCACCCACACCCTGCCCAGTCTGAGCCTGCATCGGCCCCTTTTGTCTCCACATCTGTTGAGGGCCCTGCCGCATTTGTTGCACCATTGTTTCTGATTCTGCCGCCGCGTCGTCTGTCCCCACCTTTTCCGAGGACCCAGCCCTATCAACTGAGGCCCTCATTTCTGATTTGCTAGCTGATCCTCCTGTCATCACCTCCTCACTGCCACTTGAGACCACACTGGTGACTGTATCCCTAACCGTACCCATTCCCAGCACCGCCTCGGTGATTCTTAAGGAGAGTGGTGATTTCTGTCTCCACATATGCTGCCACCACCTCTGCCGTATCTCTACCTGTCATATTCTCACTTGCACACACATTGGCATTGACCTCTGCTCCATTATCCACCGCCGTTGTCCCCACTGCCCTACTATCTGCACAGCCTGCACTCCCAGTTCATCCCTTTTTCACTACACGTGGTACATCTTCTAGGGGAGCATCCAGCAGCTCTCGCCCCCCGACATTGCAGGTCGACTATATGGGGTAGAGCAGGCTGTCATTGAGCTCCGCAGAGCCATGAGGACACTCACTGATATTGGACAACGGAACATCGATAAGCTGGACCGTATCCTTCACCTTCTTCAGCCACCACCCCCACCGTGTGGTGGTGCTGCCTGATCTAATTAGCTTCCGTTGTCCCAGTGTCCCCCCCTCTTAGCTTCTCACTGTCTCAGTGTCCCCCCTCATATCATTGTGTCCATCTGTCTTTTCGAGGACCAGCTTAGTCCAACTTGGGGAGTCACATTCTGGCGTCGATTTTTGTTGTCCATAGTGTCCATACTGTACATACTATGCATCATCATCACCTGCATCATCATCTCCAGTTTTGTATATACATACATACATACTGTACATACTCATATGAATCCTTTATACCTTCTTTTATCTTTCTTCCCACCAACATCCCCTTAGCATCATCTCCCGTCTCTACGCACGTGTTCTCAGCAGTGAGGACACTGCTGCGTTTAGCTTGAGGGATGAGCGCTATCGCTTTTTACTTATTCTTTTTTACTTATTTCCATTTTTAGTTGCACTACCGCCCCATTTCCCCCATTTTATCATCTTTATTTTTCTTTTCTTGTTTGTCCGCATGCATGTTTTCATTTTTTCCTCTTTTTCTTTTATTTAAAGTAAAGATGATTCTCATATGATTGCACTATAAGCTGCACACACTTAACTTATTTGCTTTACACACTCACGTAGGATTCGTCATAGTCTAATGCGCATTACCGCATATTTATATAGAATGGATTATGATTTTGAACTCTATGCTTCCGTGTGTTAGAGATGTTCTTTGATTAGGATGCTTTTTAATATGCTTTTCCATGCTTTGAATTCATATTCTCCACAACGAGTATTCTCGAAACAGTTAAGCTTGAAAATGCATGATTGATCGAAAATTGAGTGAAAATTGCATGATTGTGTGAAAACGTCTATTTTCATAATGGATGGTAGTTCAATTGGGTTTGGATAACCCACGACACTTAAGTAGCGTCTACTGGATATTCTGACACCGAGCCATGTCTCAATTCTATGTTTTTTATTTTTTGTATATAGCCAATTGCGATTCTTGATCATGCTTTGCATTCCATCGCGTTTACGTGAGTTTGCAAAAATCCCAAAAAATTTGAAAAAAAATCAAAAACCAAAAAATATTACATACGAATAATAGGCCCGAGGGGTCTTCGTAACCCGATGCCCTAAGACCGTCTGGTCTGGGATGCATAGGCCACCTCTTGTATATATTGAGTTATCTCGTGTATATAAAAAAATAAAAGTATGTATATATAATGAAAATTGTATAGCCAAAAACAATTGTAAAGATAAAAATCTCACATCTTTACCTTACTTTCTATATAGAATAGAGACATGGTAAGGTCGATGATTTCTAGGGATTGTGAAAGAGTTTAGTGCGGTGATTTCTGGATTTAATTGAACTTACCATCCTCATTTATGAAAATCATTAAAATCATCTTGCATGCTTGAATTAATTGATCGTGATACTATTCGCTGCTTAGAGAATGAGTTGTGGAGATTTGAACTCGAATCATGATTCTGTATATTGATTGCATGCTATAATAGGAAGTCCCCTCTAACTTCATATCATATATTCGAGTTCACGCCATTAATATGAAAATCCATTCTATATATATATTCTTTGCTAGACTTGATGAATCCTCATGAGTAGTGCGTTTTTAATTTATGAAGTTGAAGTGTTGTTGCGTGCTATGAGATGAGATGATTTAGTCGCCTTTCCCATCTTTTGGTTTCTTTTGCACTTCTGTGTTTTTACTCTCCAGTGAACTTCTTATTCGTCTTCCTCGAGAATGAGTAAGAGATAAGCTTGGAAGATTTTGTTGTGTCTATATTTTCCCTATTTTTACCTTGCATTTCCATGTCGTTTCGATCGCCTGAATCCATATTTTCGTATTATATCGTGCTTTTCTCGATATTCTTGATTCTTTCGATATTTTATGTGTTTTCAGGTAATTCGGCACGATTTGGAGCGATTTGGGGTTCTGAGCACAACATCGACGCCAAAGCTCGCTTCCCCTTGCCACGACGACCCAAAGAGGCCAAAGAAGCGAGGGAAAGGAGTATAATAAGAGAGGAAGAGGGAAGAGGAGAATGGAGAGAATAGGAGAAAAGAGGCTTGGAGCCGTGCTGTGATACACCAAGGAGCAATGAAGTTCTTTTTCGGGGCGCTCGACCGAGCGACCAGCCCGCTCGCCCGAGCAGCCGTCAGAGGAGCTCATTAATTGAAGGACTTGGGCTCTGGAAATCTTGAAGCTTAATTCGCTCGACCGAGCGACATGACGCTCGGGCGAGCGACTCAACTCGCTCTCCCGAGCGGTCCCCTTCTCGAGCGCCAAGTGGAGCAGTACACAAGAAACCGCTTGGACGAGCGAGCACTGCTCTCGGCCGAGCGGTAGGTCGGCAGACTCCAATTTAACTTAACATAATGGGTTTCAAGTTGGTTTTCTTGTAAAACCCGAACCCAAACTGTTTTGTATAAATAATGAATGATTTTTAGAGTAGGTTAAGCTTTAATTTTCTGTAGCAAAACTCTTAGAGCTATTTTGGGAGCTCTCATTTGGTAAACTCTTTTGCAATCTAAACCTTTGTGGTTGAATTTTCTTGATTTCTTTATCATTGCTCTCATTTCTCTTGCTCTCTCTATTGAAATTAATTTCATGCAATTTGACCGGTTGGATATGTCTAACTCTATTGCTATTGTATTTAGAGCGTTTGCCATGCTAGAGTAGTGTGTATTCAGGGCTTAACGATCCCTACGATCCGAGGGATCGGATGTTAGGTTAGAACCCCGTTGGATCAATCTAGGGTTGCCCTATGGAGATTTGAACAAGGGTTTTGGGAGATTGGCCTTATGATCGGGGTATCGCGAAGGCGGCTCCGTATCATGGGAAGAATCCCCACGAATCTGATTTAGGCTTAGCGGTCGTTCTCCGGGACTCGTGATTACGAGAGTGACACGAGAGCCGGGAAGACCGCTAATCCCCAATTCGCTAGTCGGTGACTGCGAGAGCATGCCGACTGCTAAAACCAACCATAGGGTAGCGTCGCACTTCGTAGATCACGAGAGTGGATACGGATCTGCGAGGCAGGACCAAGTGTTAATCTTAATGCACGCATTCCTGTGTGAAGCCGACTGCGAGAGCACGGTTTTGCACAGGGATGTGTTAGATGAGTAGGAACAACGAAAGTTAAGTACTCATTCTCATCTACGGATGTGACACTCCTACCCTTATCCATCGTCCGACGTAGGGTCATTTCACCTAGCATCCATGACCAAAGGACCTAGCGGGGAATCCCGAAAGCCTTAGACGTTTAATTTCTAGTTAACTCTCGATTTTCACAACCAACCAATCAATCACTCGTGACAACCCCCGACCACATACTCTCCTCCTTCCATATAAAGCTAAGCGTTAAACAATCGCCTCCCTGAGTTCGACCATCTTTCTATACTATAGTGCACCGTGCACATGCGGTGATTCACGCCCTCGTGGTGTAAACCCGGAGACCGAACAACGGCGAGCCGCGAGTAAGGGCGACATTTGATTTTTGCTGGAAAAAAGTCCAATCGGGCTTTTTCGGGCGGCTCGATCGGGCATTGGGCACAGAAGTGGTGGTTGAGGTTTTGACCCACAATTTATTCGGGCATTTATTTTTGGGCTCGGGCTGGCCTGATGGCCATTGGGATTGAGTATTAAATAGGGCTTTTCGGGCTAGCCCGATTGGGCACTGGGCCAGCCAGTACCCATTCTCATCCCTAAGATTCATGCAAAAATTGACGAACCATTTTTATGGATGCATTGTTGACTCAAAAAAATCTAGGATGATGTTATGATATCCATTATACAATTGGTGAAGTTTTCCTAGGTGGAGTCAAAGATATGACTAGGACAAAGGTGTGACCCTTCTCCACATCACCATCCACATCACACCAAACACAAAAACCATCCAAAAGCCTCCCTTTACTTACAAGTGTGTCATTGCCATTTCCCCCCTTTGATACCATATTATTTACATGATTGCCATTGGGATTTTTGCCCCTTTTACCCCCCCGACGATACCGACACACGCACCCACACTTCTCACTCCTTTGCGGTTGCGCATGTGCACCACATCTTTTGTGTGTTGGTGTGTGTGGGTGTGTGTGTTTGCGTCGCGCACTGCATGCACGGATTATTTCTAGCTCTCGTCTAAATTAAGGGATGTTGCCTTGTGCTCTCTTTATGAGAGAATTCAAAATTATTGGACAGTTGTCCTCTCATCTTGTAAGAGAAGATGTTACATGTAATTGCTCGCTTCTCACTCAACTGTCAGCCCAACACCAACAATAGTAACAATAGAGAATTGAAGGAAAGAAGGGAAGAAAGAGAAAGCGAAAGAGGAGTATTTGGAGAAAAGAGCATACCAACCCAGCACTCCTACATCAAGGTATGGACATACTCTTAAGAATTCATTAAACTCATTTAAGAGGATATAACTAGAACAATAGATGAATTGAAGAGTTAATGTTTGAGAACTTGAAATAACATTTAAAAAATTTCCACAACCCTATCAGTCGATACCCACTATGGGCCCAACCTTTAGGGCGATGGGGCCGCCTATCGGTCTCCTGAACCCATCTAGCACTTGCTAGATGGGATGTGTCAAGGCGAGCATTATCACAAAGAAAAAAAAGGATACTCCTCTCTCTTTCATTCTTTCCTTCAATTCTTTGATGTTGATAGTGCTGGGCTGATAGCTGAGTGAGGAGTAAGGGCACTTGTCATTTGTTCCTCGCACAATGAGGGCACCTGTGCAGTGACGTGGGCATTCTCTCATGAAGAGAGGATGCCACGAGATCTGCTAATTTTGGGAAGAATGTCAAATTATCCTCCTAGATGATTCTAAGCCAACTAAGGCAATAAAAAAAATGATTGTCAATTTTGCAAGAATACCATCTTTACATGAAATTTTGTGGTTTTGAGCTAACATAGCTCTTTATTTCATCTTGCTATTTGCTATTAATTAACTATCATTTTCCTAATCAACAAGGTCATGTATTACTACATCCTTCCGTCCTTAAAAAGATAAGGTAACAGAGGAAATTTATTTGAGATCACATCCAAAGATAACATCAACAATCAAGAGCTATGATGCTATGCACTCTCCTCCAAAACTGCTCAAGTGGATGTTAAGGTTTGTGACCTTTTTACCATTCGCAACACCAGGCGAATCTCTCTCCTTTGGTCAATTGATTCATTGAGGTTCAGGTCGCAGACCCGTTGCCCACTTGGGTAACACCTGAGACTGATGGAGATTGATTTAATATTGAAGTACAATAATGATGGTTCCAACGTGATGTAAGGTGTGTTTGGCCAGATTGAAAATTTAGGGGATCAACGTGCATTGGTTCCAATGGAAATGAAGTAAGAGCTCGGTCATTATTCCATGGCAATGATGAATCATGTGGTCAAGCCAAGATGACAAAAAAACTTATGCAGATGCAGATTTGCATGAAAAACCTTGTGGACGTATATATATGGAGCGTATCTTTCTGTATTCATACCACGAGGTTTGCTTTCTTCGCATTGACATCAAACAAATCTGCATCTGACAAAAAAACTTATGCAGATGCAGATTTGCATGAAAAACCTTGTGGACGTATATATATGGAGCGTATCTTTCTGTATTCATACCACGAGGTTTGCTTTCTTCGCATTGACATCAAACAAATCATACATCCTTTCTGTTTTAGGTAGTTTATGGAACAAATTTGCAGTGCTTGTCATTGTAAGCTTCTCTTAATTTGCTACCCTCCCTTGTTTTCAGACTATCAGAATAATGCATCCATTAACGAAATCGTGCATTCATATTACTCTTATGACTATTGCAGGTATTTTATAGTGAGGAGATGATGTGGGATCAGATACATGCAATTCGAACCATCATTGGTTACAGAGCTGCTCTTCATCCCGTTCTCGCGGATGAGCTCAAATCTATCTGCCTCTTCACCGGGGTCGAACCGCCTGTTTCTCTCAAAGGCGAGTCTGACATCATGCAGGTTGGTGAAATGCTGAAGTTTTTGAAGTCGGTAATTGGAGTTAAATGATGCAATGGTTGTTTTATTTGCTTGGAGAACCTGCTCAATGTAGTATACACTATGGACTTCATAATCTCAGCTGTGTGTGTTTTTATGTTTCCGAGATGTTTGAGGATAAAGCTACGCAATCTTTTTATGACTAAATGCCCAACTCTAGGTCTACATCAAGCACACAGCCTAACACAAATTAAATTAAAACATACGAGGAAAAGAAATTGCAACATGATTTCTCTACATTTAAAGTTAATATTTTATCCTACCAGCAGGTAATCATATATCCATCCAATAAAACCAAAATGTAGCCTCACAAAAATAAAGGAAGGAAACAACAATGTGAGAGATGTTGGTAATCAATAAAATAAAGCTCAATGCCATAAGCAAGCCTTTATTTTTGTTGGTTAATATATAAAAAGGAAATTGTTGGTTATTCTATTCTTTTTTGCTTTAAACAATAGATATTGAGTAGGAAATTATGATATACTGCTTTTTTTCATTACCTATATGATATAATCAGTGACCTATGGTCATGCGGCTTTCAAAATATTCCACTAGAAAATTTCAATCTACTACATCAAAATTCAACCACATTCCCAAAAATTTAAATTAAAATTTAGTTCGAAAGATTTTAGTTCCTCTAAACCCACAAAATTTAGTTCCCTCTAAATTTAGTTTCACCTAAAACTTGATGATTTTTTCCCAAATTTTTCACGACGCATACAAACTATTTGTTTACGGGTGTTTTCGCACCACAGAATCGTTGACCGACGACTGGACGGTCAACGTGGTCAAGGGGTCGGTTGGGATCCCTTGGTTCCTCCGGACGTGAGTGTCCTCGAGGGTGGTCGTGCTGAGCCCCTCTTCGGCTCGGGAAGCGGGTCGCTTAGCGGGCTGAGGGCCTCGGTCGCTGGGGTGCGAATGGGTATCCTCGGCACCAAGATGAGCGCTGGGCCTCGTCCAATCAAGTGCCGAGGGGTAGCCTCGGTGCCCTGTCTATCTCGGGGTCTCAGTTGATGACGACGCTCGCTGATGGCGAGCGGGCTCGTTCCGCGCTGAGGTGTAGCCTCAGCGCCTCGGTTTCGCTTCTCCCTGGACAGACGAGGAAACTCGTCAGGGGGGCCGGACCTTGGTTCCGGCCAAGTCCCCTCCGATGCCTAAATCAGGACGGATCTGAGGAATGCTCGCGCGGGATCGGTACGGCTCGAAAGGAGGCCGGCACATGTATCCTCTGATCGAGCTATGGGAGGGAATATAATGGCGGAAAGCAAGGTCAGTTAATGGAATACCTCCGTTGTCGATATCGGGGATTCGATCCTCCTCTCGGTCGCCTCTGTCGTCCCTTTATAGGGTTTGGCCCACGATTGCCCCCAATCCACGTCCCCCTGACCACTCCCCACTCACGCCCCGCGATCCGCCTTCATAGAGGCGCCTGCGTGCGTCGTGGGAGAGTCGACTAATGGGCTCTTTAATGGTCATTAAGGTGCCACGCTTTTAGGGGAACAGTTATCTCCGGCGGGCATGGGCTAATCGTGCATATGCCGGGTCGCGGCTAGTCCGACTCTGATTCCTTTCGTGGGCCTCGTCGTTGGGCCAAATTCTGTTCGTGGGCCTCACGCCTTGGGCCTGGATTTGGGCTTCTTGCTCTTGGGCTTCTCCAAAATAGTCGTATCAATTGCCCCCATCATCCGAGCCGTTCGGATTCTGCTGGTTCGGTTCGGGCGATGTGACTCTTGTGGATTTTGACTGGCGCGTCAGTCGAGGCCAATCCATTAAATGGAGGCCATCATAATGCGGCCCGTTTGAACTTCTCTTGGTGCTGGATTCGAAGCGCCGTCGGCCTGCAGATGCTTCCACGTCCCCTTCTTCGGACGGTCTTGATTCTGAGATTGCCTTCCATATAAGGATGTCAGCCTCCCGAGTTTCGATTCTTTCGCGCCTTCTTTCCTTATCCTGGTCTTGCAAGCTCTTTCGTACCCTCCTTCGTCTTTTCTTCCTTCGGTTCCTTTCAAGGTAAATTTCTTCCTCCTTCCTTTGCCCCACTCGGCTTGTCCCATGGCTGCGCTTAGAATAGGTGGTTCCGCGCCGGGGTCCGGGGACCCCCCGGCATTCGAGTCCGGCGGCCCCCCGTCCTCGAGGGCCAGCGCCCCCTTGGTGGCACGCCCTGCTCAAGACAAGGGGAAGGGTCTGCTCTTCGTGGGCCCTGTCGGTGATGATGTGGTCCAGTATGCTGAGAGGTTCAACGTTCCCCCGGTGATCCTCGGGTCATTGTCCATGGTCCCCTTCTTGAAGGTCAAGGAGATCCGGGAGAAGTACCTGTGCCACCCGTACGACGTCTGAGTCCCTTTTAGCGACGAGCGGATTTGCTTTCCGTGGAGCAGGGAGGTCGGCGTCTACGTCGAGATGTTTCGCCTGGGACTCCGCTTCCCCCTTCATCCTTTCATCATCCAGGTCATGGAGTTCTTGATGGTGGCCCTGTGTCAGCTGACCACGTACTCCATCGCAGTGTTGGTTGGGTTCATCATGATCTGCTGCGTCCACGACTTGGATCCGTCCCTTCCCCTTTTCTTTCATTATTTCCAGGTCCAGACGGTCGGCCGAGGGTCATGGCAGCACCTCTGGGCCTGCGCGGGGAGGGAGTCTTGCTTGGTCTGCCCCGCTGGGTGGGAGACTAGAGCTCGAGCTTTGTTTTCGTTGTTTTCCCTAGGGACACCGAGATCCTGTCGGTTGGGGAGGGTTATGTCTACGACTTGACGTTGACCCTCTCCGAGGCCGATCAGGCCGTCGTCCCGCTTTTGTCATCTTTGCCCCTAGAGGAGAGGTTGGTCTGGCCTCTGCTGGACGACCTGCTTCTTAAGACCGTCATGTGGTCCCCCCGGTAGGCGCTCCTTTTTCTTTCCGCTTTCCCTCTTGCTTACCCTGATCTTCTTTCCTTCTGTAGAGATGGCAGGCCGTGAATTTACCCGACTATGTCGACGAGCTCATCCGCCGACGAGCTGGCAGAAGCCGAGGGAACCCTTCGGGCCAGGCGCCCCGCTGCACGGTGGAGGAGGAGGTTCGTCAGGCCGAGCCAGCGGTGGGAAGGCTGGAGCCCACGGTCGCGGCCGCGCCGCTTGCCCCTGTCATGATGGATCCCCCCTAGTGGAGGTCCCGGCCACCGAACCTCCCTGCTCCATCTGCATCTAGGGAGGCAACGGGGACGCTGGCTCGGCGCCTCGAGTGCCCACGGGTGGTCACGGTATGGGGCGGAAGCGTTCCCCTCCAAAGTCCGCGGGGCCTAGCGAGAAGAAGAGGAAAAGGGATACCGGGGAAATCCATCCTTCTGCGGCTCTCGGGGCGTCGGTCGCCTCGGGTGAAACCCTTCCGCTGGCCATGGTGGCCACCCCGGTTGATTCGGTCGAGCCGTCCCTGGCGGGGGACGTACTGGTGAACCTCCCGGCGGGCCCCGAGGTTACGCTCGGGGACTCGGTATTCGTCGACCGAGCCGTGGCCACCCAGCTGGCACATAGCTCCGTCCTTCCAAGGGACCGCTCTCTCCTAGAGAGGGCCCCCTTCGATCGACTGATGGACTCCTTAGTCTGGCAGCTTCAACAGTTCAGTCGCTCTACCGCTTTCAAACCTGCTTTTCGATTCCTCTAGCTCAAATTTTTCGTCTCGCAGGCCACTGTGATGGTCGTTGAGGTGCAGCGCCGAGGAGTCTTTGGCGTGGGAGCGCTTGAAGGCTGGAGCGGCCGAGGTGGCGGCCGAGGAAGCCCGCATGGAAGCTCGGCACCTGTAGCGTCGGGTCGATGAGCTCGCCGCCGAGGGGCTGGACCTGCAGGGGGCACTGGTCGACTCTCGGCAGTCGGCCCAGGAGGCGGAAGAAGCGTTTCGTCGGGAAAGGGGCGACATCTGGAACGAGATTGGGGCCCTGCGTGAGGCGTAGGATGCGCACCCTGTCCGGCTTATCGAGGAAGTGGAGAGAGGGTACGAAGAGGTCTTGAGGCCGTGGATTGCGGAGGCCCTCAGGGACGCCTTCGGCACCTACGAGCACCTCTTGGCCCCCAGGATCGTGGAGGTCTTCCGTGACTCTTTCCAGCGGTTCGAGGAGCGCGTCCGCCAGGTCCCGACGACCCTCCTCGCTCCGAGCAAGGCGAGGTGCCGGAGGACGCCTCCTCCCGGGCCTCGGGCCCCTAAGCGGCGTTTCTTCCCTTTTTGTTCCCCTCCCCCTCTTTTGCCTTGTAGTACAAACCATTTTTTGGGTGTAATGTAAAGCCTTTTTGTTGGTCCATGTATCTTTCGCCATTTTCCTTGTTGTCTGGACTCTCTGCTGGCAGAGCTGCTTCATATAGGAGGGAGGCCTTTGGTCTTTTTGTGCTGCTGTTGCGTTCAACCTGGTTGGGGATGCGATCCGCTGATATCCCTTCATTATTCATTGTACGAAGGGTCCTCGGGATTTTGTGTCAATCAGCCCGATAGACTAGGGCCTTAGAGATGTTCCCGGCCGACCTGTTGTGGCTTCCCCTTCGTTCGCGTTCCTCAGGCCAGTCAGATGACCACCTTGCGAACTATGGGCTTGCCATCAGTCTTAAAGTCAGTCGGAGGATCAGCCTGTCGGGGGGGGGGGGGGGGGGGGGGGGGGGGGGGGGGGGGGGGGGGGGGGGGGGATCGCCCTCAGCTCTTCGGCCGATCGGATCGTCTGAGCCGCTGGGGGTGTTATCCCCAGGCTTACACCCAACCGATGTTCCGACCCGCTCGGGGAGCTGCCCCAGCCTTATGGTTGGCCATGTTGATCTGTCCGCTGGGGGAGTTGCTCCCAGCCTTACGGTTGATCGGGTCTGCTAGTCAGCGAGGGAAGCTATCCCTCGGCTTATGACCAACCGATGATCCCGCCTGCTGGTGGATTTGCCCCCAGTCTTACGGTCGGGCTCGGAGATCGGCCTGCTGGGGGCGTTGCCCCCAGCATTACGGTTGATCGGGTCGACTGGTCGGCGGGGGGAGCCGTCACGCCTTGCTTTCCAAAATTACGGAGGCGAAGCGTGACTAAGGCCCGCTTGGGCCGGAGCTGTGAGGCTCGGACCCAATAAGTGTCTGTGAGGTACTCCAAAAATAATAATAAACATGTCCATACATAAGAGTACGGAACAACAAAGTACTAAAAATGAAATGCATTCATTTTATTCAAAACAGATATCCAGAAAGTTTGGAGAGTCTAAAAAAAGCCCAACACGGCTACAAACAGCTGAAAGAAACTACTGGTGCAAGCACCCAAGCTAAACAGAAAAGTAAGCGATGCTACGCACCAAACTAAAAAGCAGTAAATCTATGAAACAACAATGTGAGGAACCTCTAGCTCTGGTCCTCCTCAGGCACGTACTCCAGATCGGCGTCCTCTGGCTCCACGTACTCTGGTAAGTCCGGCTCAACAGCGTACTCCGGCTGAACACCTGACATACAACACCCAAGAGAAAATGAACTGTACGTCAGGTAAAGTCTACAAAGAAGGGTTAGACTCTACTGCAAGTGTAATGTATAAAGAGCAACATTTTACTGGTTGATTAACATGCCGAGGTTACGACATGTCAGTTATACTAAGTAGAAAGTAAAACGGTGCAGGAAAAGTAAACGCGACAGGCAGTAGCCGTAGCGTGTGCTACCGGCTACGGGACTAACCTAGACGGGACAAGACACGATAAGTCGTACCGTGTGTGTCACGAACGGTTCACGCCTTACGATTCGAGGGGGATCAAACCCTCTCCCCGTGCGACCGCTCAACCCTACCCCAAATCCAAGTGCTCAAGATAGGACCACGCGCTCTAGCTTGGCGAGTGCCTCTATACCCACAGTCAGTAGCGTATCCCCCACTCCCTTGGTAGGTGACGAATGTTCCGTAGGTGAAAATGCAACATAGGACCACTCGCTCTAGCTTGACGAGTGTAGGATCCTGCCAAAACAGAGTTAGGATCGATAAATAAAGTTGAGACTTACGCTTGCGTATGCGGCACGGTAGTCTCGGAACTTTGCCTTCGGATTCGCCACGACGGATCGAGTCTTCTCACGAACGGAGTAAGGCTACTAAATCCACAATCTAAATCTCTACTTTAGATTAAGAACTTGGATAGAGGGAGAGGAAGTATTTCGGCAGAGCTTCGCTAGAATGAAAATGCATGCAAGAATGCCATGCAAAAGTGTAAGGAAATGGCTAACCCTTGGGTCTTATTTATAGCCCCCAAGGTAGTTATTTTAGGATCAATTGTTCCTTCGGAACAATTTAACTAAGGTGTACCATCGTACATGGCATATTATAAGCTTAAGTTGTACCATATGCATGGTACAATATAAGCTTAAGATATTACCCCTTTATTAGCCATATGTCGCATGCATTTATGCACATATAATGCGACTTTCCCATCAATCTAGAGATCCTCTCCGCAAGGGAACATATTCCCTTTGCGTACGACTTCGTGTACGCGACGTTCGAGGTCCGTATTTCCTCATACATCCCCTACAAGGGTGTACTAACGTCTTCCATATCCAACATCTCCCACTCACACTTGAGAGGATTGTAAGAGAACGTCTTTCTCTTATTTCTTTCATCTATCATACCGAGAAATAGACCGTGCGACCGTCATGCACGTAGAGTCTGTTGTTGTGCACTTGTTAGAGATACACAACGACCTCGAAGGTGCAAAGTTGAGTAGTTCAACGCATGCTTTACCCTAGATTATTTCTTCACATTTCTTATACTTTATATTCAACAATTGAATCCCATCTGGATTACAATTGGCTAGCCAGCTTTGAATCATTAAAGTCAAAATGCGAATATGAAATCAATCTTCCTCTTCTTGCGAACCTTCTGATCTTGACTTGATTCGCTTTTCTAACGTGCCCCGCCGAGCCGAATTATCATAGCCCATTAGCAACACGCTAAGATAGCGATCATCTCGTCAAATCTAAAGGAACCAATTGGAGTCCTTGAGGGTAAGAGTTAAGACCTGTATGGCCTTTGAGTCTCACATAATAGCAAACACTATTGCTACTAACTCAGTGGTCGAAATGCATACGTGGTATGAACACGTATTACAACATCACTCCTTTCCCAGGGAGAGTATGTCTTAATGATGTTGTACGGATGAAAGATCAGACACCACAGTGCCTATCTTTTGAGTCCCCTTACTACTCATGAAATATTCCCGGACTCTCATCCTGCATAAGACAGATAGGATTTAAAAAATCCTATGAGATCTCTTTCAAATATCCTTGTGATACAGATCTCAGATCTTTTGTAAGCATCCATATGATGCAGATCTTTCATTCGACTATCTTGTTTAAGTCATGACTCTAAATCATTCGTCTAATGATTTTGACTTAAAACTAGTCTCATCTCTATCTTATCCATCTGATAAGATAAGGCGGTTGCTCCTGTGAGAGAGCCAACCTTTATCTGTCCGACATACACACAATTCAGCTGAGATTTCAAAAAAATGTACACAAACATTTCTTAAGAAATTCATATGCAATGTTTGAAAAAGAACTTATTCTTTTATTAATTTTGATCATTTACAGACATGGGAATTTACATGGGTACAACTCAGCTCTTACGCAATCCTTGAGATGATAAGTGTTTGTAAAACACATTTCTGGGGATCGCTTTCGTAAGCCGATCCTCTATCATCTCATGCGTAGATATGTACCTTATGTCTACCTTCTTGGTTTTATCATAGTCTTTTGCAAATCTGTAGTTCCTTTAAGATACTGCAGTATGCTCTTAACCGCTTTCCAGTGTTCTTGCCCTGGGTTGGATTGGTAACGACTTACCATTCCAATGGCAAAACAGATGTCCGGTCTTGTATGCATCATAGCGTACATAAGACTATCAACTGTACTGGAATATGGAACTTTTTCCATAATTTCCTTTTCCTTTTGGTTCTTTGGACATGATTTCAGATATAAATTATCGCATCTGCTTTATAGGAGTATCAATTGGACTTGCAGTCCTACATATTAAACCGTTCTAGAACCTTCTTTATATAAGTCTCTTGTGAAAGAGAAAGAAGTTTCTTTGAACGATTCCTTGAAATCTTAATTCCAAGGATATATGTGGCTTCCCCATGTCTTTCATCTCAAAACTGATGAAAGTCAAGCCTTGATATCCATCACAAAGCCCTTGTCATTTCTGGTTATTAAAATGTCATCTAGATATAAAGACATAATAACATGCTTGCTTTTAATCCTCTTGATATATACGCAGTTATCTTCATCAAGCATGGAAAATCCATTTGATAAGACATCTTCTTGAAATCGTATATATCATTGCCTCGAGGATTATTTAAGACCATATATGGACTTACGAAGTTTACAAACCTTATGTTCGTTTCCTTCTTTTACAAACCCTGTTGGTTGTTCCATATAGATCTCCTCGTCCAATTCTCCATTGAGAAAGGCAGTCTTTACATCCATTTGATGTAATTCGAGGTATAAGCAAGCTACCATTGCCAGAATCAGGCGAATCGAGGTAAAACGCACAACAGGCGAGAAGGTATCTTCGTAGTCTATCCCTTCCTGTTGCGTAAAACCTTTCGCGACAAGGCGAGCTTTATATCTATCTATAGAGCCATCAGCCTTATGCTTGATCTTGAGAACCCATTTGTTCCCAATTGCTCTATGTCCTCTGGGTAAGTTAACTAAGTCCCAGACTTGGTTAACTTTCAAGGATTTCAATTCCTCCTTCATCGCTTCCATCCATTTGTCTTTTGCAGGGCATAATACGGCCTGTTTGAAAGTAGCAGACTCGTCATCATCTTGTAGTAAAGTCATAAAGGTTTGCGTAAATTCATCCTCAAATCTTAGAGGAGCCAACCTTGTACGACTACTACGTCGTATTTTGAGATTCTTCAAGTCCTTGTTGACTCGAATTTAGATCAATTCTAATATCACTCCCACTTGGAATGTCGTTAGAATTTCTCCCACTTGGATCATTATTCCCGTATGGAATAGGATAATCGTCATTCGTATAATCCATTGGTGAAGGTTGAAACGTATTTTCGTTTTCACCAAGAGTTCTCCCACTCGAATGAGGTAATCCTTCTTGATCATAAATCTCAAATAGAGATAAGTCCTGACTTATCTCGCCCTGTCTTGGAAACTCGTTTTCCAAGAAAGTGACATCCCTCGATTCAAACTCAATTAGCCCACCATTGTCTTCCTGACTAACAAAAACATAACCTTTGGAGTTTTCTGCGTATCGTATAAAGATACATTTCCTTCCCCTTGGCCCAAGTTTGCCATACTTATGGGAGGAAATATGTGCGTAGGATGCACAACCCCAAGGTTTTTTAAAATGTTTAAGTCAGGAGATCTTTGGTTCCACAACTCATAAGGAGTGGAGCTAACTGATTTCGAGGGTACGCGGTTTAAAATGAAAGCGGCCGTCAATAATGCATCACCCCAAAAGGTGATTGGCAAGTTAGCTTGCGCCATCATTGAACGGACCATTTCCATTAAAGTCCTATTTCTCCTTTCTGCAACACCGTTTTGTTGAGGAGTATAAGGCATAGTTACCTGATGTACTATGCCTTTTTCATCACAAAGTTCCTTAAAACTTATTGATTGATATTCACCGCCCCTATCGGTTCGCAAAACCTTAATCTTGCGATCTAATTGATTCTCCACTAAACTCATATAGTTTTTAAAGCAAGCCAAAGCTTCACTTTTGTGGGATATCAAATAGATATGTCCGAATTGGGTGAAATCATCAATAAAAGTGATGAAATAGGACTTTCCGCGTCTTGTCTTGACATTCATCGGACCACATATGTCCGAATGGATAAGCTGTAATGGAACCTCGACCCTTGTGTCGGTTCCAAACGGCTTGCGACAAGATTTCCCCACAAGGTAATGTTCGCAGGTCGACATTTCAACCTTTGAAACATTGGATAGAATGCCACGTTTGGCAAATCTATCCATACGCGTTGGTCCAATATGACCAAGCCTTGTGTGCCAACAAATTATATTAGACTCATTAGTCAAAGAATTTGTCACAAGGAAATTTTCATTACATGAGGAACCATACATTGTACTTATTACAATAAATCCTTTGAAATACAAACCCAGTACCAATAAAGGAATTATTACAAAATAGGTCCATATTACAATCATGAAGGAACCAACTATAACCAAGACCCATTAAATTGACCACAGTTTTAATATTCCTTTGAATATATGGAATGAAGAGAACATCATGAAGTAGGAGAGTGCGGCCGTTGTCCAAGACTAGCTTGCGAGTCCCAACGCCTTTCACTTCAACACGTGTGTTGTTTCCTACATTGATCCACTTCATTCCTTGGGGTATCCGGTGATACTCCACGAAGGACCGTCTGTCCATTGTTATGTGGTCGGTGGCACCTGAATCAATTATCCTAAAATGGATTAGATTCCACAAGAAATATTGAACTAGAAACACATATGTAACTAGTATTACAAGTTACCTCATCACTTCCACTCATACACGAACGAGCATAGTGACCGAGCTTGTTGCACTTGAAGCACTTGATCCTTTTCAAGTCTTTCTTCTTGTGCCATTTCTTGTGCCCACCCTTATGTTTGGGTTCCTTGGTAGACTCAGGTTGCTTATTACGTTCATTAGAAGACTTCGAACGATCTTTACGTTTCTTTCCCCCGTGTGAGGAACTAGTAACCATGTGCACTTCTGCACTTGGCTTGGCAGCCGCAAGCTGCTCTTCCTCTAATTCGAGGTGCTTGGAAACATCGTTGAAGGTCTTGATGCTCTCATTATGAGTGAGATGCATCTTCATCTGATCCCACCCATTTGGTAGGGAACGTATGACTGCTTGGATTTGTTGCTCATCTGTGAGCACATGACCTGCATCCTTTAACTCCGAGATAAGGTTCGCCATATGTCGCAGATGTTTCCCCATGGAATGATCTGGCCATTTCTTATATGAATCGAACCTTATAGTTAAGGAGCGAAGTTTGGACACCGATGTGCCACCGAACTTCTCCTCTAGCTTGGACCATATGTCCATGGCTAGGTCATGTTCTCGGAAGATGCGCATTATGTCATCAGCCATACTGCTTAATAACGTAATGCGCGCTATTTTATTCTTCCGAGACCAAGCATCAAAAGCTTCCTTGTCTCGTCGGTGTTGGGCCGTAGTGCCCAACTCGGGTTCAATCATAACGTTCTTTAGAGTTTCGAGCACTTCTTGCTCCTCTAGAACGTATTGTATCTTGATGGACCAAAGTTTGTAATTATCGCCGTTGAGTTTTTCACCTTTGTTTAACTCAGCGACGATATTCTTTGAAGCGGAAGACATTTTACTTTTAAAATGCTGCAAAAGACACAAAACCGAAGGTTTGATCAAAACATTGCATAAAAATTCTTAAAATATAACTCCCACTTGAAATGATAATAGAATATCCCATTTGGATAGTTCTAAAAATTCAAATCCCACTTGGAATTATATTATATTTGATAAGTTACTTTCGAAAAATATTGAAGATGTTGTTCTTGAATCGAAAAGGTCTCTATGATTCCAATCACCATCTAGAACAACCTTCAATATTCCCCCATCACTTATCAAACAATCGTACTCTTATAGTACTTTGCAGCGGAAAATTACTTTTGAAAAACATATCTTTCAAAAATGGAATAGGTGAGAGTTTGCGCAAAGAATTTTAGCGCAACAATTGCCAAGCCACGAGACCTGTTCTACACACCCATGGGTTAGATAACCATGGCCGGATCGTGGTAGGACTTGGAATTCTAAATTGCGCTATCCCGATTTAAGGACGGGACATAACCTATTTGAAAAACACCTTTTTCAAAAAATTTGAAAATACATTGGCTAATCTCAGTAGAGTAGAGCACAATATTATGTGTACATTGGCTAATCTCCGTAGAGTAGAGCACAATGACATGGCTAATCTCGCATGAAGTAGAGCACTATGGCTAATCTTCAAGGAGTAGAGCCCAATGAAAAATTTCATTAAAACGTTAGCCCCGTATGGACTAGTCGGCACTGTGGTTAGCCCCGTATGGGCTAATCGGCACATTCGAGTTTGGCCAAGGCCTTTTGTCACCCCGTATGGGTCAGTTGGCAAGTTTGTAATCGACCCAGACCTTCTGCCAGATTGGTCGACCAAAACGACCAATTATTTGGTCTGCAACTTCTACCGGCCAGGGCCTCTGCCCTGGCCGAGGCTTGGCCAAGGGCCGGCCAGGGCCTCTGCCCTGGCCGGCCAGGGGCCCTGGCCCCTCAGCCAGGGCCTCTGCCCTGGCCGAGGCCGGACAGGGCCGGCCAGGCCCTGGCCGAGGCCAGGGCGCCGGCCCTAGCCACTGCCATGGCCGGCAGGCCAGCCCTGGCCACTGCCAGGGCCGGCCAGGCCGGCCTGGCCTTGGCCGGCCACTGCCGGCCTGGCCATGGCCGGCCATGGCTTCGCCATGGCCGGTCATGGCCAAGGCCATTTGGCATTGGCCGGCCATGGCCCCTTTGGCCATGGCCGGCCACCCCTTTTGAATGGGGTTGCCGCACACCCCGCCGGAGGGGTGGCCGTGGTGGTTATTGGCCGTAGCCAACCCCCTCCGCAAGTGGAGGGGGGTGCATAGCCTTCATAGCCCATTTGGCGATGGCGCACATGCACTAATATTCATCTTCTCCGATGGAGATAACTACCATCATCTTCCTCGATGAAGCACCCGTTCGTCGATGAAGCACCCGTTCGTCGAGAAATTAGTTATTTTCTAATGGCCGTGTGCCAAAAATGAAAAATAACATACTACGTGAACGGTCGGTTCTTCCCGTCACGGAGAGTTCCTACCATATCCATAATGATAGGAGACCCTAACGTGAAAAGAACAACCGCTGCGTTCTCTCCGTCACGAAGCGTTCCTACCATATCCGTAATGGTAGGATACCCATTCGTGAAAAAGACAACGACTCGTTCATAGTTTCGACGGGGCGGCGGTTTGACCGGGGCGAACCCTTATGGCTTTGATACCAATGTAGGATCCTGCCAAAACAGAGTTAGGATCGATAAATAAAGTTGAGACTTACGCTTGCGTATGCGGCACGGTAGTCTCGGAACTTTGCCTTCGGATTCGCCACGACGGATCGAGTCTTCTCACGAACGGAGTAAGGCTACTAAATCCACAATCTAAATCTCTACTTTAGATTAAGAACTTGGATAGAGTGAGAGGAAGTATTTCGGCAGAGCTTCGCTAGAATGAAAATGCATGCAAGAATGCCATGCAAAAGTGTAAGGAAATGGCTAACCCTTGGGTCTTATTTATAGCCCCCAAGGTAGTTATTTTAGGATCAATTGTTCCTTCGGAACAATTTAACTAAGGTGTACCATCGTACATGGCATATTATAAGCTTAAGTTGTACCATATGCATGGTACAATATAAGCTTAAGATATTACCCCTTTATTAGCCATATGTCGCATGTATTTATGCACATATAATGCGACTTTCCCATCAATCTAGAGATCCTCTCCGCAATGGAACATATTCCCTTTGCGTACGACTTCGTGTACGCGACGTTCGAGGTCCGTATTTCCTCATACATCCCCTACAAGGGTGTACTAACGTCTTCCATATCCAACAACGAGTGCCTCTATCCCCATGGTCCGTAGTGTATCGCTCACTCCCTTGGTAAGCAACGAATATTCCGCAGGTGAAACCGTAACAGAGATCACTCCCTCTAGCTTGGGGAGCATCTGAAACGCCCAAAGGCTTTTGTAACAAGACACGACATGACAAGTATAAGGAATTGTTCTTCTAGGGGGTTTACATGCACGCACACACAGGAAAACCCTAAGGTGTCAGTTGTTGTTGTTGTGCTTAGACTTCGTCGTCAAGTCTAAGCTGTCAAGGGAGGTCCCAGACGTTATCATTTCATGTCCGGTTCTCTTTAAATGTTCTTTAACTTCCTAAAAAGGGTAAGGCCTAGACATGTCCGTAAGAACACAAGTGTAAACACTTGCCTGCGGTGGCGAGTGCGTCGTCTGTCCAGAGCGTCCCGTCGAAGTGGTGCGTCAGCAAGGGTCCGTCTGAAATGGGTGCGTCAGCAAGGGTCCGTCTGAAACGGGTCAATGGCAGTGTCAGGACACGTTTTTCATCATTCCTATTAGAGTTCATTTGTAGGTTCAACGGGGCTACCCTAGCAGTTAAAGTCACGTTTTCGTTTCGGTTCAGCCTAATCGACGATCTATGTGAACAAAAATTCAGTCCTTCATCAATGTCTAATATTTTTCAACGTTTTAAAGGATCGGAAATGAAATTTAGATATTGTTGACGATTTTTAGATTAGGTTTTCGCTTTGCTACAGTGGGGGTTTTAGAGGACTAACCTTTTGACGTCGATCAAAAAGCGGATGTCGGGTCTGAACGGCGATGGATCGGTGTCGTCTGCAACGTCTCGGCCGCGGGTAGCACAGCGAGACACTTCTGGACAGCGAGGTGGTGGCACGAACAGCGGGCAAGCGGCGATCTCTCTCTTCCGTTGCGGGTAGCGCAACGGATCTTCACGACGGAGGCAACATCGGGTAGAAACACGTGAGTTCGGTGACACGATTGAACTCCTAGGATCCGAGAGGGCTGTCGGGGGTTGAAGGGGATTAGTGGGGGTTGCTCGGCCCGGTGGGTGGCCGACGGCGTCATCGCACGGTGGTGGGCGGCCGTGAGAAGACAAAGAGGACAGATTCGTGCAACAGTCATTGTCGCGCGTCTCAACAGAAAAGAAGCGATCAAAAGAGTCAAAGGGAACTTGTAGTAGCTAAAGGGGTTCAAGAGGGATCCAACGGTGGTGGAGTGGTCGCCGGAAGTGGTCGGAGGTGGTCGTGCACCGGCGTTGAAGAACAATGCACAAATCTGTCAAAAGTAGCCGCTATGGCTTAGTTTCAACGGGTTTTCGAGGAGCTAGAGATGAGAAAAGAGGGTAAGAGGAGTTGCAGATGATAGGGGGTTTGAGAGGAGTCAAGTGGGGGGGGGGGGGTGGTGGTGGTCGCCTGCGGCGGCGGACGGCCGGCGGGCGTGGGTAATTCCGGCGATGAGCACAGTTCGGCCTGGGGCTAAAAAGTTGTGGCTTAAGGGCTTTGGAGAGGGGGAGAGGGAGCAGAAGGAGGAGGAGAGGGTGGTGGCCGGTGATGGGGGACTAGGGGCGGCCGTCGGTGGCTGGAGGAAGAAGAAAGGAGGCAGCTAGGGTGATTTGCGTGAGTTGGAGAATTCGGCCTGGGTAGTTGTTTTGAAGAATATATTGTGCTAAAGTTTGTTTTAAGTGGGGTATAATTAAGGGGTGACTAAGAGAGAGGGTGAGTGAGGGGGTGTACGAAGTGGGGAAATGTTGGGTGAGGGTAGTGGCAGAATCATAATTGCATGATACATACAAATCCCCTAATGATTTGGATTAGCAACTAAATTTCGAATTTAATTGGGCTTAATGGGCTGAATTTGATTAGTGATTTGGGTGGGCTAGGGGTGTCAGAAAATTACGAAAAAAATATCAAGACGACCGTGACAAAGAGAGGCTCAAGGGTACGGTGGTCAATCGCGCGTTTGGTCCACAGAAAACGAACAAAAAAAAGATCAGGCGACCAAGTCTAGAGCTACGACGACTCTGCAATCAAACCTGATTTGTGGGAAAACGGCCCGCGAAATGACGTTCACTAAAAATCCCATAAATAACTACTCTTCCTTACGGTCACAACGACATATCAATTCGCATAGTCCAAGTCCAAGAAAGAGTCAAATAAAATACGCGTACGAAAAACGTATATACACGCAGAAAATACATAAGGTCAGAAAGCGACCGTTACATTCTACCCCACTAAAAGAATGATTCCGCCCTCGGAATCAACAACACCACTAATCAGGAAAAAATGGAAAACGCTCCCTCATCTCCTCCTCGCGCTCCCAAGTGGACTGTCCAGGTGATCCGTGATGCCACATGACTCTCACCAGGTCGACTATCTTGTTCCTCAACTGCTTCTGTCGATGGTCCAAAATCTGCACAGGCTGCTGGTCATATGTCAGGTCCGGATGGACCGTGATCTCTAAAAAATCAACAGTGTGCGATGGATCACTGACTATCGACGTAGCTGAGATACGTGGAATACGTCGTGAACTCCCTCCAAAGATGGTGGCAGAGCAAATCGGTAGGCCACTGCTTCCACACGCTCGAGCACATCAAACGGTCCAATATACCTGGGACTCAGCTTTTCCTTCTTTTCGAAACGAATGACTCCGCGGTTCGGAGAAATCTTCAGGAAGACGTGATCTCCAGGCTGAAACTCCAAAGGTCTCCAATTAGCATCTGTCCAATGCTTGAAGCGGTCCTGCGCAATCCTGAGCTTCTCCCTGATGTCTCTCACGACATCCACAGCTTCCACTATCATCTCTGGACCCAACAGCTCCCGATCTTCGATGTCATCCCAGCTCAGCGACGATCAACATTTTCTTCCATATAAGGCAGCAAACGGCGCCATACCAATGCTCGCCTGGTAGCTGTTGTTATATGAAAAATCCACCAAGTGAAGACGGTCCTCCCATAAACCCTTCAGATCGAGCGTACAAGCTCGCATCATATCCTCCAGGATCTGAATAGTCCTCTCAGACTGGCCGTCGGTCTGCGGGTGGTATGCCGTGCTGAAGCTCAGGCTCGTACCCAAATTCTCCTGCAGACTTCTCCAGAAATGAGATGTGAACCTCGAGTCTCTGTCAGACAAGATGCTCGCTGGGACTCAATGTAAACGTACAATCTCCTGCACCTACACGGTCTTCATCACAACTAACTCAAAGAGGAACTATAAAGAGAAGTAAAGCAAAATTTACATCTAGGTATTTTCTCGCCAAGACTTCCGTAGACTGTCCCACTCGGAAAGGAATGAAGTGCGCAGACTTGGTCAATCAGTTAACGATCTCCCAGACTGCGTCGTGCTGCTTTGGGCTCCGAGGTAAACCAGTCACGAAATTCATCGTGATATGTTGCCACTTCCACTCCGAGATAGGAAGCGGTTGTAGCAAACCAGCTGTACGATGGTGCTCAGCCTTCACTTGTTGGCATACTAAACACTTGGCAACGCTCCGTGCCACACTCCTCTTCATGCCTATCCACCAATAATTCAGACGGAGGTCCTTATACATCTTGGTGCCTCCAAGATGTATAGAATATGGCAAGCTATGAGCCTCGCTCAACAGCTCCTCTCGAATATCACCGGCAGGTACGCAGAGCCTACTGCCGTATCTCAGCGAATCCTCATGAATCACGAACTCCGTCCGAAGTCCCGCTTCAAGCTGCCTCCTGATCCTCTGCAGCTTCGGATCTCCTGCCTGTGCTGCCTTGATACGATCCACGATCGTGGACTGGATCTGCAAATTCATGAATGAAAGAACCACACCAGGTAGGACGACCTCTATATCCATATCCTTTAGCTCCTGTTGTATCCTCTAGTCGGCAGTATGCATTATTACGGTGGGCAGTCTACTCAAAGCATTCGACACTACATTCACCTTTCTCGGGTGATACTGCAGATCTATCTCATAGTCTGCCATAAGCTCCAACCATCGTCTCTGACGCATGTTGAGCTCCTTCTGCGTAAATATATACTTCAAGCTTTTGTGGTCGGTGAAAATCTTCACGCTCTCACTCAGCAAGAAGTGTCTCCAGATCTTCAGCGCAAAAATCACCGCTGCCAACTCCAGATTGTGCGTCGGGTAATTCTTCTCATGAGTCCTCAACTGACGAGAAGCGTCGCGACCACGTGGCCATGCTGATGCAAAACGTATCCTAGACCCTTCCCTGATGCATCAAAATATACCTCAAAGCCTCCGCTTCGATCCAGTACAGCCAATACCGGTGCTGTGGTCAACCTCGCCTTCAAGATACCGAAGGCCTCCTCACAAGCTTCTGACCAATGGAACTCCACGTCCTTCCTCGTCAGCTTCGTCATCGGCTCTGCAATCCTCGAAAAATCCTTGATGAACTGCCGATAATTACCGGCTAACCCTCCTGATATCTGATGCTGACTGCGGAGTCGATCAATCTCTGACTGCTCTGACCTTCTCCGGATCCACAGATATGCCATCTCCAGACACTACATGTCCCAGGAATGCGACTCTGTCTAACCAGAACTCGTACTTACTATTTTTGGCATATAACTTATGACGTCTCAGCGTCTCCAGCACTGTCCTCAGATGACACCTATGCTCCTCCTCAGACTTCGAGTAAATAAGGATGTCATCAATAAAGATAACGACAAACTTATCCAGGATGTCGTAGAAAATTAAGTTCATCAAATTCATGAACACAGCTGGAGCGTTGGTCACGTCGAATGGCATAACCACGAACTTATAATGTTCGTACTTCATCCGGAACACCTTCAGCTGATGGTATCTGCTCTTCAAATCCAATTTCGAGAAAAATCTCTAACCTCCAAGCTGGTCAAAAATATCGTCGATACGCGGCAACGAATACTTATTCTTCACGGTCACAGCATTCAGCCCTCGATAGTCTAACACATCTGGCGGGACCCATCCTTCTTCTTCACGAGCAGAACTGGTGTGCCCCACGGTGACACACTAGGGTAAATGAAACCCTTCTGCAGCAACTCATCTAATTGCTTCCGTAGCTCCTCAAGCTCAGAGGGAGCCATCCAATACGGCGCCTTCGATATAGGTTGCGCTCCCGACATAAGATCTATACCGAACTCTAAAGCTCGGTCGGGTGGCAAAACTGAGATATCCTCTGGGAAGACGTCGTCGAAATCTCTGACGACTGCTGGTCGGCTGATCTCCATCTACATAGCTGCAACAACCAACACATCCAGCTTGGCCCGAAATCTGATGGGCCCAAGCGACTCATCTCTGCTACGGAACTCGAACTCTGGCTGGCCTGGAATCCTGAATACCACCTTCTTGCCGCGGCATTCGATCGAGGCATGGAAGTCTCCCAGCCAATCGATGCCAAGGACGGCATCGAAATGCGGCAGATCATGGACAATGAAATCTGCAAATAGTTCGTGTCCACTGACTACCAATGGGATCGATCGACAACCTAGATTCACCGTCACTACTCCGTTCCCTATGGTGATGTCCCAACACTTGGGAAGTGTATGGGTGGGAATAGAGTGCCTTGTTACAAATCTCCGGGATATGATGCACATAAATGCACCAGAGTCGAACAAGGACAAGGCCGGGTGAGATGACACTAGAATGGTGCCTAAGATATAAAGGAACTACGGTCAAACAAAACTACTCTAACCAACAAGGCAACAAACAAGGCTAAGCAATAAGATCTAAACTATGAAATAAAAGACTAGATCTGAAGAAATACCTGCAATAACTCCATCCAAGTCTTCAGCCTCAACGACTGTCATGGTGTAAGCCGGCCTCTGGGGTTGCACTGCCCACTGAAACATCTGCTTCTGTGGTGCCAAGGGTGGTCCACGGACAGCAGCTCCTATCTGAACTGGGGCAAGCGCTCTACTCTGCAGCGGGATTGGCGCTCTGACTACAGCATGACGCGCTCTCGGACAATCTTTAGCAGCGTGCGAGGCATCTCCCCACACCAAGCACAATCCCGTCTTCCTCCTGCAATTGGCCTGAACATGCCCTGGCTTGCCGCAGAAGTGGCACGTGCCCTTGCTCTGACTCTGCACAGGTGCTCCAGGCCTCTTGAAAGGCACTGTCTGAACTGGTCTCATCGCTGGCCTATCAGGTGGCCAGTACTGCTCCATGGGACGCTTTCCTCCACCAGCTGGAGGGTTAGGTAGACGTGATATGCTCTCATGATTCCTAGCAGCATTCAGCACAGCTCCCATGGTCGAAAAGTTTGCCGAGGACATGGAAGCCTGAATCTTTAGACGCAGTACCTGACGAAACTGATCAGCTCGGTTCTCTTCCTTCTTCGCCATATGAGAGGCAAATCGACTGAGCACCTCGAACTCTACCTCGTACTCATCAACCGTCATGTCCCCCTGCTTCAGATTCACAAATCGGCTTAAAATCTCCCTCTTTGCAGCCTTGGGGAAATACTTCTCTCGGAACATGGACTTGAAAGTCTTCCACTCCACTGGCTTCTGCAGACGCCTCTCCTTAATGCGCCACCAGTTCCTAGTATTCTCAGCCAGCTGCATCTTCGCTATCTCAACTCTGGCATCCTCAGGTATCTTCGCAGCTACCAGCTTCTCTTCTATGCTCTGGATCCAGTCATCAGCACCTAAGGGTCTTTTCTTCCCAGAAAATTTCTTCGACTGAAGCTCATTGAATTGCTTCACTACATGAGCAGCTCGAGGTGCAGGCGGAGGCGATGGTAGTGCAGCCGGAGGAGCATGGGCAGCACGGTGGGATTGCTGAACCAACTGATGCTGCACGTCTAGCATCTCCATCATCACGCCCAGAAACTGACAGAATTCACCGGCCTGGTCTTCCTGAATTCCATCGCCAGTGCTCCCGGATAGGGTGTTGTGTCGTCCTGCCATCCTATGACAAGAACGATACAATTTAGACTTGTACATAATACTGGATAATAAAAATGAATGCTAATACTTTTATCGTTCCGAATTTGCAGAAAGGGAACCTGCATGGGCCACCACTAAAACCTGTCATGCCCTGCTTCCCAAAACTACGGAGGCGAAGCATGACTAAGGCCCACTTGGGCCGGAGCTGTGAGGCTCGGACCCAATAAGCGTCTGTGAGATACTCCAAAAAAATAATAAACAGGTCCATGCATAAGAGTACGGAACAACAAAAGTACTAAAAATGAAATGCATTCATTTTATTCAAACAGATATCCAGAAAGTACGGAGAGTCTAAACAAAAGCTCAACACGGCTACAAACAGCTGAAAGAAACTACTGGTGCATGCATCCAACCTAGACAGAAAGGTAAACGATGCTACACACCCAACTAAAAAGCAGTAAATCTCTGAAACAGCAACGTGAAGAACCTCTAGCTCTGGTCCTCCTCAGGCACGTACTCCAGATCGGTGTCCTCTGGCTCCACGTACTCTGGTAAGTCTGGCTCAACAGCGTACTCTGGCTCAACACCTGACGTACATCACCTAATAGAAAAGGAACTGTACGTCAGGTAAAGTCGACAAAGAAGGGTTAGACTCTACTGCAAGTGTAATGTATAAAGAGCAACATTTTACTGGTTGATTAACATGCCGAGGTTACGACATGTCAGTTATACTAAGTAGAAAGTAAAACGGTGCAGGAAAAGTAAACGCGACAGGAAGTAGCCGTAGCATGTGCTATCGGCTACGGGACTAACCTAGACTGGACAAGACAAGACAAGACATACCGTGTGTGTCACGAAGGGTTCACGCCTTACGGTTCGAGGGGGAACAAACCCTCTCCCCGTGCGACCGCTCAACCCTACCCCAAACCCAAGTGCTCAAGATAGGACCACTCGCTCTAGTTTGGCGAGTGCTTCTATCTCCACGGTCAGTAGCGTATCCCCAACTCCCTTGGTGGGCAACGAACGTTCCATAGGTGAAACTGCAACATATGTCCACTCGCTCTAGCTTGACGAGTGCCTCTATCCCCATGGTCTGTAGCGTATCGCTCACTCCCTTGGTGAGCAACGAACATTCCGTAGGTGAAACCGTAACAGAGATCACTCCCTCTAGCTTGGGGAGCATCTGAAACTCACAAAGGCTTTTGTAACAGGACACGACATGACAAGTGTAAGGAATTGTTCTTCTAGGGGGTTCACATGCACTCACACACAGGAAAACCCTAAGGTGTCAATTGTTGTTGTGCTTAGACTTCGTCGTCAAGTCTAAGCTGTCAAGGGGGGTCCCGAATGCTATCATTTCACGTCCGGTTCTCTTTACATGTTCTTTAACTTCCTAAGAAGGGTAAGGCCTAGACATGGCCGTAAGAACACAAGTGTAAACACTTGCCTGCGGTGGTGAGTGCGTCGTCTGTCCGGAGCGTCCCGTCGAAGTGGTGCGTCAGCGAGGGTCTGTCTGAAACCGGTCAACGGCATTGTCAGGACATGATTTTTATCATTCCTATTAGAGTTCATTTGTAGGTTCAACGGGGCTATCCTAGCAGTCAAAGTCACGTTTTCTTTTCCATTCAGTCTAATCGACGATCTATCCTATGTGCATAGAAATTCAGTCATTCGTCGATGTCTAATATTTTTCAACGTTTTAAAGAAGCGGAAATAAAATTTAGTTATTGTTGACAATTTTTATATTAGGTTTTTGTTTTGCTACAGTGGGGGTTCTTTCTACGCGTTAGAGGACTAACCTTTTGACGTCGATCAAAAAGCGGATGTTGGGTCTGAACGACGATGGATCGGTGTCGTCTGCAACGTCTCGGCCACGGGTAGTGCAACGAGACACTTCTGGACAGCGAGGTGGTGGCACGAACAGTGGGCAAGCGGTGATCTCTCTCTTCTGTTGTGGGTAGCGCAACGGATCTTTACGACGGCGGCAACATCGGGTAGAAACACGAGAGTTCGGTGACACGCGTGAACACCTAAGATCGGAGAGGGCTGCCGGGGGTTGAAGGGGATCAGTGGGGGTTGCTCGGCTCGGTGGGTGGTCGACGACGTCAGCGCACGGCGGTGGGCGGCCGTGAGAAGACGAAGACGACAGATTCGTGCAACGGTCGTTGTCGCGCATCTCAGCGGAAAAGCAGCGATCAAAAGAGTCAAAGGAAACTTGCAGTAGCTAAAGGGGTTCAAGAGGGACCCAACGGTGGTGGAATGGTCGCCGGAAGTGGTCGGAGGTGGCCGTGCACCGGCATTGAAGAACAACGCATAGATCTGTCAAAAACAGCCTCTAGGGCTTGGTTTCAACGGGTTTTTGAGGAGGTAGAGATGATGGAAGAGGGTAAGGTGAGTTGCAGATGATAAATGCGTTTGAGAGGAGTCAAGTGGGGGTGGTGGTGGTCGCCGGTGGAGGCGGACGGCCGGCGGGCGTGGGTAATTCCGGCGATGAGCACAGTTCGGCTGGGGCTGAAAAGTTGCGGCTTGAGGGCTCTTTAGAGAGCTTTGGAGAGGGGGAGAGGGAGGAGAAAGAGGAGGAGAGGGTGGTGGCCGGTGATGGGGGGCTGGGGGCGGCCGTCGACGGCTGAAGGAAGAAAGAAAGGAGGCGGCTAGGATGATTTGCGTGAGTTGACGAATTCGGCCTGGGTAGTTGTTTTGAAGAAGATATTGTGCTAACGTTTGTTTTAAGTGGGGTATAATTAAGGGGTGACTAGGAGAGAGGATGAGTGAGGGGGTGTACGAAGTGGAAAAATGTTGGGTGAGTGTAGTGGCAGAATCATAATTGCATGATACGTACAAATCCCCTAATGATTTGGATTAGCAACTGAATTTCGAATTTAATTGGGCTTAATGGGCTGAATTTGATTAGTGATTTGGGTGGGCTAGGGGTGTCAGAAAATTACGAAAAAAATATCGGAATGACCGTGACGAAGAGAGGCTCGGGGTACATTGGTCAATCGCACGTTTGGTCCACAGGAAACGAACAAAAAAATAAAAGATCTGGCGACCAAATGTAAAGCTACGACGACTCTGCAATCAAAACTGATTTGTGGGAGAACGACCCGTGAAATGACGTTCACTAAAAATCCCACAAATAACTACTCTTCCTTACGGTCACAACAACATATCACATCGCATAGTCCGAGTCCAAGAAAGAGTCAAATAAAATACGCGTACGAAAAATGTACGTACACACAGAAAATACATAAGGTCGGAAAGCGACCGTTACAGGAGCTACCCCGCGGCTTATGACCAACCAATTGTCCCGCCTGCTGGGGGAGTTGCCCCCAGCCTTACGGACGGGCTCGGTGATCGGCCTACTGGGGGAGTTGCCCCTGCCTTACGGTCGATCGGGTCGACTGGTCAGCAGGGGGAGCTACCCCTCGGCTTATGACCAACAGATTGTCCAGCCTGCTGGGAGAGTTGCCCTCAGCCTTACGGACGAGCTCGGTGATTGGCCTGCTGGGGGAGTTGCTCCCAGCCTTATGGTCAATTGTGTCGTTATTCTCTCCCGGGGGTGATTTCCCGCTTGCTCTATAATCGATCGCCCAGCCAAACAAAGTGAGAGAAACTGAGCTGTACTAACACGGTTCTCTTTCCATTCCTTGAACCCGGGTGTACATTTGGAGGAAAACAAAAAACGGAGGAGGCGAGGGCAAGCTAGCCTTGCCCAGGCGAGGCGGCGGCTGATCGTCCCGTCCGTTCACTCAATGATGCGCATGGCCGTCTGGACTACGTTCACCTTCTTTCCCTTGTCCGATTGCTTGGATGTCCCTTCTTCGGGGGCGGGGGCTGCATCGTCGGCGAAGTTCTTCAAGTGGCACCGGTGGACCAGCTTCTCTATATCCTTCTTTAGATGCCAGCAGTCGTCGGTGTCGTGGCCGCTGTCCCTGTGATACTTGTAATATTTCTCCTCGTCACTTACGACTCTCTTCATCCTCGGAGGCGGCCTGCTAATGCGACCCTCCTTTTGGGCGTGCACGAGGATGACGTCCGGGAAGGTGTTCAGCTTGGAGGGTCGTGGCTCCTCTCTGCGCTGCTTTCCTTTGGCCCTCTTCTCCTGCCAATGCTCGTCAGGGCCGCGACGCTCACTCTCGTTGGGCTTGGATCCCTGCCTGGCCCCCGTCGGGGGACCTCCATCATCCACAGCCAGCGCTTCTTCCGTCAGCATGTAGCGTTCCGCCCGGGCTATGATGCCGGCGAAGTCTTTCGGAGGATCATTGTGCAGTGATTTTTTAGGCCCCTATGTCGGAGTCCTTTCTTCAGGGCCGTCTTGACGACCAGCTCGGGATAGCTCTCCACGTTCAGTCGTTCCACGTTGAAGCGGCACATGTAGTGCCTCAGGTTTTCTCCAGGACCCTGCACCACATTGAACATGAGCTTTGAGTCCGGTTTTACCTGATGCCCGACCATGAATTGTTTGCAGAATTACTGGGAGAGGTCCTCGAAGCTGTTAATAGAGCGGTTGTGGAGACGATGGTACCAACTCCGTGTCACTCTCCAGAGGGTGGAATAAAAGCCTCTGCAAAGTAGGGTGTCGTCGGCCCCTTGAAACGCAATGACCCCCTCATAGTCCATTATGTGGTCTCCTGGATCGCCCGTGTCGTCATACTTCTCCAACGTCGGCACCTTGAACCTGGAGGGTACCCGTGCCTCAGTTGTTCTTCGGGATAACTGACAACGGTCGCTCCTGGTGCCCCCCGGGCGCCCTCCTGTGCTCTCACAGTGGTTACCCGCTCGTGGTGAGTGAGTGAGGTCACGCCGGGGGCTCGCCCGGGTCCTTGCCGAACTAGGGGCGGGAGTTGATCGACGGGCGTTCTTCTTCTCTCTCTGGTATTCTCGTTTATCCAGCTTTACTCGACGGGTACTTTTACTTTGACGGGATTGGTCCTCTGAGGCTCAGCGATCGGCCGGTCGTTGGTTTGCCGAGCCTTGTCACCGAGACGAGGCGGTAACCGATTCACCCCAGCTTGTTCGAGGCCCATCCTATCTCCTTCGCGAGGCAAGGTGGGAGTGAGGGATCGCACCGGGACGAAGCCCGGTATGGTAAATCGTCGTTCTGGGTTCGTTGCTCTTTCCCCGTGGTCGGTGACCACGATGGACCGTATAGGCTGGCAGTTCCCTCCTCGCTGGTGGGCCCATACAGTTACATCTCGCTGGTTGGACGGGTTACCGACGAGCTGTTGGATCGTGGCGACCAACGTCTGGAGGTTGGTATTGGTTTCATAGGCAAAGAGATGGAGCTGCTCTTGGGTTACCGATCAGGAGTCGCCTGTCCCCTCGGTGGTGTGGCTGTACTGGTTCTCGGGAGGGATGTAATCACCCTCCTCATGGATGGGGGCATGCGCCCCGAGCCGTTGCAGGCTGGTTCCATTCCGGTGGTTTGACATGGGTTTGTTCGGTTCCCACAGACGGCCCCAGATGTTTACGGGTGTATCCTCATCACAGAATCGTTGACCGATGACTGTGCAGTCAACGTGGTCAAGGGGTCGGTTGGGATCTCTTGGTTCCTCCGGATGTGCATGTCCTCGAGGGTGGTCGTGCTGAGCCCCTCTTCGGCTCGGGAAGCGGGTTACTTAGCGGGCTAAGGGTCTCGGTCGCTGGGGTGCGAAGGGGTATCCTCGGCACCAAGATGAGCGCTCGGCCTCGGCCAATTAAGTGCCGAGGGGTAGCCTTGATGCCCCGTCTATCTTGGGGTCTCAGTTGATGACGACGGCAAGCGGGCTCGTTCCGCACTGAGGTGTAGCCTCGGTGCCTCGGTTCTGCTTCTCCCTGGACAGACAAGGAAACTCGTCAGGGGGGGCCGGACCTTGGTTCTGGCTAAGTCCCCTCCGATGTCTAAGTCAGAATGGATCTGAGGAATGCTCGGCGGGATCGGTACGGCTTGAAAGGAGGCCGGCACACGTATCCTCTGATCGAGCTATGAGAGGAAATATAATGGCGGAAGGTAAGGTCAGTTAATGGAATACATCCGTTGTCGATATCGGGGATTCGATCCTTCTCTCGGTCGCCCCTGTCGTCCCTTTATAGGGTTTGGCCCACGATTGCTCCCAATCCACGTCCCCTGACCAGTCCCCACTCATGCCCCACGATCCACCTTCATAGAGGCACCTGCGTGCGTCATGGGGGAGTCGATTAATGAGCTCCTTAATGGTCATTAAGGCGCCACTCTTTTAGGAGAACAGTTATCTCCGGTGGGCATGTGCTAATCGTGCATATGCCGGGTCGCGGCTAGTCCGACTCCGATTCCTTTCGTGGGCCTAGTCGGTTGGGCCAAATCCTGTTCGTGGGCCTCACGCCTTGGGCCTGGATTTGGGACTCTTGCTCTTGGGCTTCTCCAAAATAATCGTATCACTATTGATTCCTTAAGATTAAATTATAGCCGTTTTTCTACCCATCCTTTTGTCCTAGTTAGCAAACTCATTCAAAAACATCTCAAAATTGTATAATATTACTTAAGATTAAATCTTAGATTTCTTTTTACTCACCATTTTGTCCTAGTCAGCAACATGTTCAAAAATATCCTTCAATTGTATAACAATACTGAAAAATTTCAACCCATTCGAAATATTTCTCCCAATAAAATTTGCAATCTCATTCAAAATATCATACATCTCATTCAAAATATCATACACCGTGTTTAACCACATTCCTAAAATTTTAAATTAAAATTTAGTTTTCCTCCAAAATTTAGTTTCCTCCAGATTTATTTCTCCTATAAAATTTAAAGTTTTAGTTACCTCAAAATCTAGTTCACTCCAAATTTAGTTCCTCTTAAAATACCCTAAAATTTTGTGGGGTTCCCCCAAATTTTTCTCAAACTCTCATCCTAAACATTGATTCCTTACGATTTAACCTTACATTTCTTTCTATACACACTTTTTTCCTAGTTAGTAAACCCATTCAAAAACATCCCTTAATTGTATAATATATGAATACTACAATTTTTTTAATATTTGCAAAGAATAAATGATATGTGATATACACTGATAAATCTATTACTCTTTAAGGTATTTTGACTCATCTATAGATAATGATCATTTTATACATTTAGTACATTTGGGTTTGATTTTTTTCAAGGTTTTACTGTTTCTTATATAATTTTTATTAGTTCCCCGTGGTCAAGCAAAACGATGTTATTTCTTTGGGGTGGAGGGGATGGTTAGAGGATGGTGATCGGGGGTTGGTTGGATTTAAAATATAATCTAAAACACCTATTGTCCCTAAATGCCAGAATTTAACTTCTATTATGAACGAGAAACAGATTTGGAGAAGGGTTGAGGCTAGGAAACCCCTAGCCTCCTTTATATAGTATTCATAATGGGTACTCATATGGGTGGATACCCAATAGGCCCAATGGGTCCTATTCATAACACTTCCCCTTATCCAACCAACGTGGTATACTCGACTTTATGAATACTGAATGATTCATTAGTACTACTGAGTATCTTAAGGGGTGGATACTTTTGGATCCAAGTTAAGGGTAACTGCCTCGTTAAAAACCCTTAGCTATGGAAAACCCTATGGGAAAAACCAATAGCGAAGGGAAAAGAGTACATCACTCCATAACTTCCCCTGATTTGGGGATGTGTCGAGGGGTGGATACTTCTGGATCCAGAGTCAATGTGGTTGCCTCATTAAAACCTTGACTATGGAAAACCCTGTGGGAAAAACCACTAGCCAAGGAAAAAGAGTACAACTCTACAGTTGACTCCCCCTTATCTGATCAAGCTTCAGGCTTGCAGATATCCTATATATCTATACATTTATCTCCTATGTGTCTATACATCCATCTCATCTACAACATTTCGAAAGCAAAAATAGAGTACAAGCATCACTCATCTATACAAGTTTCACTCATATAAGGCAGTAGCTGAAACTGAAGGAGCGCTACGAACTTGGTAGACAGCTCCACGTCTCAATCGTCAATATCTGCAAAGGTACTTCAGGACCTGGCTTTGTATGTTCTTGAACTGCTCCTTGGGTGATGAGCTTCTCGGGATGGTAGAAGGATGTAGACTTGGAAGGATTCTGTGTAGATCTTTAGGAGGTGGACGTCCCTTTTATGCCATTCATCGCGATGATCTGTAACCTGCATATGCAAATACATTTAACATAGAGGATTTTTCCTCGACCCTTGGAGATAGCGCAGAAGCTACATATCTCTGGTCCAGTGGCGCGCTGGGGGCACTGCACTGTACCTGGCTAATAGCTATACTGCTAACGCTCAAAAGAGACGCATGCAGTTGGCCAGGTAAAAGAGTGTTTCAAAGACACTTAAGGTACTTCTGGACCATATATATTCTTCCCCTCTTCCAGCTAACGGAAAGAGGTCTTTTAATGTATATCCATACAGCCAAATAGGTGTATTTGGTGGAGAATGAAATTAATGTTTCTTCATCAATCATCATTTTATGAAGTTTACATCTTCGGGATGATTAATTAACGTCATCTTCAGGATGATAGTTCATTTCCAGGATAATAGTTCATCTTCGGGATGATTGTTCATCTTCAGGATGATAATTCATCTTCAGGATGATTATATTCTGTAAGCCTAGAGTTTATGCCTAGCTAGGGCTTTTCATATCATATCATATCTGATAGATATGCTTTAACAGATATTTCGGTAATTTCTCTTCAGGAGATCCGATAATTTTTTGAGTTATTTAAAATGATCTCAATTCTTTTAATTTGCTCTCTTAAGAACAATACTGTTTATAAGAGGTGCAAACAACAACCTTTTAGTATGAGTCCTTTAAGAATCTTTGTCTAGGTTGTCTTTCCTTTAATCATATTATTAATATGTGTCCCAAAAAGAAAGGAAAGTAAAGAAAAAATTTGTACATGCTGAAGGATCCTGCCAAAACAGAGTTAGGATCGATAATATGAAGTGTAGACTTACGCTTGCGTACGCTGCACGGTAGTCTACAAACTTCGCCTTCGGATTCGCCACGACGGATCGAGTCTACTCACGAACGGAGTAAGGCTACTAAATCCACAATCTAAATCTCTATTTTAGATTAAGAACTTGGATGGAGGGAGAGGAAATATTTCTGCAGAGCTTCGCTATGAAGAAGATGCATGCATGAATTTCATGCAAAAAGTGTAAGGAAAATGGCTACCCTTGGGTCTTATTTATAGCCCCCAAGGTAGTTATTTTAGGGTAAGTTGTTCCTTTGGAACAACTTAATTAAGGTGTACCATGATACATGGCACATTATAAGCTTAAGTTGTACCATATGCATGGTACAACATAAGCTTAAGATATTCCCCCTTTATTAGCCATATGTCGCATGCACTTATGCATATATAATGCGACTTTCCCGCTCATACAGAGATCCTCTCCGCAAGGGAACAGATTCCCTTTGCACACGACTTCGTGTACGCGACGTTCGAGGTCCGTATTCCCTCATACATCCCCCACAAGGGTGTACAAACGTCTTCCATATCCAACATCTCCCACTCACACTTGAGGGGATTGTAAGAGAACGTCTTTCCCTTAGTTCTTTCATCTATCATACCGAGAAATAGACCGTGCGACCGTCATGCGCGTAGAGTCTGTTGTTGTGCACTTGTTAGAGATACACAACGACCTCGAAGGTGCAAAGTTGAGTAGTTCAACGCATGCTTTACCCTAGATTATTTCTTCACATTTTCTTGTACTTTATATTCAACAATTGAATCCCATCTGGATTACAATTGGCTGGCCAGCTTTGAATCATTAAAGTCCAAATGCGAATATGAAATCAATCTTCCTCTTCTTGCGAACCTTCTGATCTTGACTTGATTCGCTTTTCTAACGTGCCCCGCCGAGCCGAATTACCATAGCCCATTAGTAACACGCTAAGATAGCGATCATCTCGTCAAATCTAAAGGAACCAATTGGAGTCCTTGAGGGTAAGAGTTAAGACCCGTATGGCCTTTGAGTCTCACATAATAGCAAACACTATTGCTACTAACTCAGTGGTCGAAATGCATACGTGGTATGAACACGTATTACAACATCACTCCTTTCCCAGGGAGAGTATGTCTTATTGATGTTGTACGGATGAAAGATCAGACACCACAGTGCCTATCTTTTGAGTCCCCCTACTACTCAGAAAATATTCCCGGACTCTCATCCTGCATAAGACATATAGGATTATAAAATCCAATGAGATCCTTTTATCCTTGTGATACAGATCTCAGATCTTTTGTAAGCATCCATATGATGCAGATCTTTCATTCGACTATCTTGGTTAAAGTCATGACTCTAAATCATTCGTCTAATGATTTTGACTTTAAACTAGTCTCATCTCTATCTTACCCATCTGATAAGATAAGGCGGTTGCTCATGTGAGAGAGCCAACCTTAATCTGTCCGACATACACACAATTCAGCTGAGATTTCAAAAAAATGTACACAAACATTTCTTTAAGAAATTCATATGCAATGCTTGAAAAAGAACTTATTCTTTTATTAAATTTGATCTTTCTTAGACATGGGAATATATATTGGTACAACTCAGCTCATACGCAATTCTTGGGATGATAAGTGTTTATAAAACACATTTCTGGGGATTGCTTTCGTAAGCTGATCCTCTATCATCTCATGCGTAGATATGTACCTTATGTCTACCTTCTTGGTTTTATCATAGTCTTTTGCAAATCTGCAGTTCCTTTAAGATACTGCATTATCCTCTTAACCGCTTTCCAGTGTTCTTGCCCTGGGTTGGATTGGTAACAGCTTACCGTTTCCAACGGTAAAACAGATGTCTGGTCTCGTACACACCATATCGTACATAAGACTATCAACTGCACTGGAATATTGAACTTTTTCCATAATTTCCTTTTCCTTTTTGGTTCTTTGGACACGATTCCAGATATAAATTATCGCATATGCTTATATGAATATCAATGGACTTGCAGTCCTGCATATTAAATCGTTCTAGAACCTTCTTTATATAAATCTCCTGTGAAAGAGAAAGAAGTTTCTTCGAACGATTCCTTGAAATCTTAACTCCAAGGATATATGCGGCTTTTCCTATGCCTTTCATCTCAAATACTGATGAAAGCCAAGCCTTGATACTCATCACAAAGCCCTTGTCATTTCTGGCTATTAAAATGTCATCTACATATAGAGACATAATAACATGCTTGCTTTTAATCCTCTTGATATATACGTAGTTATCTTCATCAAGTATGGAAAATCCATTTGATAAGACAATTTCTTGAAATCGTATATACCATTGCCTCGAGGATTATTTAAGACTATATATGGACTTACGAAGTTTACAAACCTTATGTTCGTTTCCTTCTTTTACAAACACTGTTGGTTGTTCCATATAGATCTCCTCGTTCAATTCTCCATTGAGAAAGGCAGTCTTTACATCCATCTGATGTAATTCGAGGTATAAGCAAGCTACCATTGCCAGAATCAGGCGAATCGAGGTAAAACGCACAACAGGTGAGAAGGTCTCTTCGTAGTCTATCCCTTCCTGTTGCGTAAAACCTTTCGCGACAAGGCGAGCTTTATATCTATCTATAGAGCCATCAGCCTTATGCTTGATCTTGAGAACCCATTTGTTCCCAATTGCTCTATGTCCTCTGGGTGAGTTAACTAAGTCCCAGACTTGGTTAACTTTCATGGATTTCAATTCCTCCTTCATCGCTTCCATCCATTTGTCTTTTGCAGGGCATGATGTGGCATATTTGAGATTCTTTAAGTCCTTGTTGACTCGAATTTAGATCAATTCTAATATCACTCCCACTTGAAATGTTGTTAGAATTGCTCCCACTTGGATCATTATTCCCGTATGGAATAGGATAATCGTCATTCGTATAATCCATTGGTGAAGGTTGAAAAGTATTTTCGTTTTCACCAAGAATTCTCCCACTCGAATGAGGTAATCCTTCTTGATCACAAATCTCAAATAGAGATAAGTCCTGACTTATCTCGCCCTGTCTTGGAAACTCGTTTTCCAAGAAAGCGACATCCCTCGACTCAAACTCAATTAGCACACCATGGTCTTCCTGACTAACAAAAAACATAACCTTTGGAGTTTAATGCGTATCGTTTAAAGATACATTTCCTTCCCCATGGCCCAAGTTTGCCATACTTATGGGAGGAAATATGTGCGTTGAATGCCCAAACTCAAGGTAAAATGTTTAAGTCAGGAGACCTTTGGTTCCACAACTCATAAGGAGTGGAGCTAACTGATTTCGAGGGTACGCGGTTTAAAATGAAAACGGTTGTCAATAATGCATCACCCCAGAAGGTGATTGGCAAGTTAGCTTGCACCATCATTGAACGGACCATTTTTCATTAAAGTCCTATACCTCCTTTCTGCAACACCAATTTGTTGAGGAGTATAAGGCATAGTTACCTGATGTACTATGCCTTTTTCATCACAAAGTTCCTTTAAACTTGTTGATTGATATTCACCGTCCCTATCGGTTCGCATGACCTTAATCTTGCGATCTAATTGATTCTCCACTAAACTCATATAGTTTTTAAAGCAGGTTTAGTGCTTTCACTTTTGTGGGATATCAAATAGATATGACCGAATCGGGTGAAATCATCAATTAAAAGTGATGAAATAGGACTTCCCGCGTCTTGTCTTGACATTCATCAGACCACATATGTCCGAATGGATAAGCGGTAATGGAACCTTGGCCCTTGTGCCGGTTCCAAACGGCTTGCGACAAGATTTCCTTTCAAGGCAATGTTCGCAGGTCGACATTTCAACCTTTGAAACATTGGATAGAAGGCCACGTTTGGCAAGTCTATCCATACGCGTTGGTCCAATATGACCAAGCCTTGAGTGCCAACAAATTATATTAGACTCATTAGTCAAGGAATTTGTTATAAGGAAATGAGAAATCATACATTGTACTTATTACAATGAATCCTTTAAATACATAACCCAGAACCAATAAAGGAATTATTACAAAAATAGGTCCATATTACAAACATGAAGGAACCAACCATTAACCAAGACCCAATAAATTGACCACAATTTTAATATTCCTTTGAATATATGGAATGAAGAGAACATCATGAAGTATGATAGTGCGGCCGTTGTCCAAGACAAGCTTGCGAGTCCCAACGCCTTTCACTTCAACACGTGCGTTGTTTCCTACATTGATCCACTTCATTCTTTGAGTATCCGGTGATACTCCACGAAGGACCGTCTGTCCTTTGCTATGTGGTCGGTGGCACCTCGTCACTTCCACTCGTACACGAATGAGCATAGTGACCGAGCTTGTTGCACTTGAAGCACTTGATCCTTTTCAAGTCTTTCTTCTTGTGCCATTTCTTGTGTCTACCCTTATGTTTGGGTTCCTTGGTAGACTCAGGTTGCTTATTACGTTCATTAGAAGACTTCGAACAATCTTTACGTTTCTTTCCCCCGTGTGAGGAACTAGCAACCATGTGCACTTCTGCACTTGGCTTGGCAGCCGCAAGCCGCTCTTCCTCTAATTCGAGGTGCTTGGAAACGTCGTTGAAGGTCTTGATGCTCTCATTGTGAGTGAGATGCATCTTCATTTGATCCCACCCATTTGGTAGGGAACGTATGACTGCTTGGATTTGTTGCTCATCAGTGAGCACATGACCTGCGTCCTTTAACTCTGATATAAGGTTCGCCATATGTCGCAGATGTTTCCCCATGGAATGATCTGGACGTTTCTTATATGTATCGAACTTTATAGTTATGGCGCGAAGTTTGGACACCGATGTGCCACCGAACTTCTCCTCTAGCTTGGACCATATGTCCATGGCTAGGTCATGTTCTCGGAAGATGCGCATTATGTCATCAGCCATACTGCTTAATAACGTAATGCGCGCTATCTTATTCTTCCGAGACCAAGCATCAAAAGCTTCCTTGTCTCTTCGGTGTTGGGCCGTAGTGCCCAACTCGGGTTCAATCATTACGTTCTTTAGAGTTTCGAGCACTTCTTGCTCCTCTAAAACGTATTGTATCTTAATAGACCAAAGTTTGTAATTATCGCCATTGAGTTTTTCACCTTTGTTTAACTCAGCGACGATATTCTTTGAAGCGGAAGACATTTTAATTTTAAAATGCTGCAAAAGACACAAAACCGAAGGTTCGATCAAAAACATTGCATAAAAAATTCTTAAAATATAACTCCCACTTGAAATGATAATAGAGTATCCCATTTGGATAGTTCTAAAAATTCAAATCCCACTTGGAATTATATTATATTTGATAAGTTACTTTCGAAAAATATTGAAGATGTTGTTCTAGAATCGAAAAGGTCTCTATGATTCCAATCACCATCTAGAACAACTTTCAATATTCCCCCATCACTTATCAAACAATAGTACTCTTATAGTACTAGCAGCGGAAAACGAGTATTTGATAAGTTACTTTCGAAAAATATTGAAGATGTTACTCTAGAATCGGAAAGGTCACTATGTTTCCAATCACCATCTAGAGTAACTTTCAATATTTCTCCCTCACTTTATCAAATGTTAGTACTCTTATAGTACTTTGCAGCGGAAAAGCGTTTTTGAAAACGTATTTTTCAAAACGAATTTAAAATACATTGGCTAATCTCCGTAGAGTAGAGCACAATGTCATAAGTTCATTGGCTAATCTCCGTGGAGTAGAGCACAATGACATAAGTTCATTGGCTAATCTCCGTGGAGTAGAGCACAATGACATGGCTAATCTCGCATGAAGTAGAGCATTACGGCTAATCTTCAAGGAGTAGAGCACAATTACATAAGTACATTGGCTAATCTCCGTAGAGTAGAGCACAATTACTTAGCTAATCTCGCATGAAGTAGAGCACTATGGCTAGTCTTCAAGGAGTAGAGCCCAAGTTAAAAACTTCATTAAAACGTTAGTCTCGTATGAACTAGTCGGCACTGTGGTTAGCCCCGTATGGGCTAATCGACACATTCGAGTTTGACCAATGCCCTTTGTCACCCCGTATGGGTTAGTTGACAAATTTACAGTCGACCCAGACCTTCTGCCAGATTGGTCGACCAAAAACACAAAATTGGTCGACCAATATTCGAACTGTAACTTCTCCCGGCCAGGGCCTCTGCCCTGGCCGGGGCTTGGCCAAAGGCCGGCCAGGGCCTCTGCCCTGGCCGGCCAGGGGGCCTGGCCCCCTCGGCCAGGGCCGGCCAGGGGGCCTGGCCCCCTCGGCCAGGGCCGGCCAGGCCCTGGCCTCTGCCAGGGCCGGCCGGCCAGGTCCTGGCCACTGCCAGGGCCTGCCGGCCAGGCCACTGGCCGGGGCCAGGGCTCCTGCCCTGACCTCAGCCAGGCCCTGGCCTGAGGCCAGGGCGCAGGCCCTGGCCTCTGCCAGGGCCGGCAGGCCGCTGGCAGGGGCCAGGGCTCCTGCCCTGGCCTCGGCCAGGCCCTGGCCTGAGGCCAGGGCACCGGCCCTGGCCTCTGCCAGGGCCGGCCTGGCCCTGGCAGTGGCCAGGGCGCCGGCCCTGGCCTCTGCCAGGGCCGGCAGGCCGGCCAAGGGCCGGCCCTGGCCACTGCCAGGGCCGGCCTGGCCGGCAAGGCTCTGCCAAGGCCGGCCACTGCCGGCCTGGCCCTTGGCCGGCCACTGCCGGCCTGGCCATGGCCGGCCATGGCTTGGCCATGGCCGGTCATGGCCAAGGCCATTTGGCGTTGGCCGGTCATGGCCCCTTTGGCCATGGCCGGCCACCCCCTTTAAACGGGGTTGCCGCACTCATTCCTCCCCCTTGATGGGGTGGTCGCCGGTGGTTATTGGCCGTAGCCAACCCCCTCCGCATGGGGAGAGGGGGTGCATGGCCTTCATAGCCCATTTGACCATGGTGCACATGCACCAAATTTTCCTCTTACCCGATGGAAATAACTTCCATCATCTTCCTCGATGAAGCACCCGTTCGTCGATGAAGCACCCGTTCGTTGAGAAATTAGTTATTTCCTAATGGCCGTGTGCCAAAAAAATGAATAACATACTACGTGAACGGTCGGTTCTTCCCGTCACGGAGAGTTCCTACCATATCCGTAATGATAGGAGACCCTAACGTGAAAAGAACAACCGCTGCGTTCTCTCCGTCACGAAGCGTTCCTACTATATCCGTAATAGTAGGAGACCCATTCGTGAAAAAGACAACGACTCGTTCGTAGTTTCGACGGGGCGGTGGATTGACCGGGGCGAACCCATATGGCTCCGATACCAATGAAGGATCCTGCCAAAACAGAGTTAGGATCGATAATATGAAGTGTAGACTTACGCTTGCGTACGCTGCACGGTAGTCTACGAACTTCGCCTTCGGATTCGCCACGACGGATCGAGTCTACTCACGAACGGAGTAAGGCTACTAAATCCACAATCTAAATCTCTATTTTAGATTAAGAACTTGGATGGAGGGAGAGGAAATATTTCTGCAGAGCTTCGCTATGAAGAAGATGCATGCATGAATTTCATGCAAAAAGTGTAAGTAAAATGGCTACCCTTGGGTCTTATTTATAGCCCCCAAGGTAGTTATTTTAGGGTAAGTTGTTCCTTTGGAACAACTTAATTAAGGTGTACCATGATACATGGCACATTATAAGCTTAAGTTGTACCATATGCATGGTACAACATAAGCTTAAGATATTCCCCCTTTATTAGCCATATGTCGCATGCACTTATGCATATATAATGCGACTTTCCCGCTCATACAGAGATCCTCTCCGCAAGGGAACAGATTCCCTTTGCACACGACTTCGTGTATGCGACGTTCGAGGTCCGTATTCCCTCGTACATCCCCCACAAGGGTGTACAAACGTCTTCCATATCCAACACATGCAGTTGAAGAAATTTTATATCGGTGATGTTGTCACATCCAAAAGCAACATCAACCAAAAAATTCCCTCTTTTTGCCATTCGTTGGGTTACGCCTTGACATAAACCAGTCGATGCATCAGATTCATCTTGTAAGTGAGTTCAGCTCATCTTACTTGATTACTTCCTGGTTTGAGCGATTTATACCTCTAAGAACTATAGCAAATTAAAATGCTTATAGCTAACGATTTTATTTTAATTCTCCTTCAATACTCAGTTATCCCACAAGATTTGATATCATTTTTGATACCAGGACTTCAGGTCCAACACCTCATATTTCATAAGTGAGTCCAGCTCACCTTATTATTGCCTCATTCCACATTATTATAATTTAGCCAAATCTCTCTCTTTGCTTCAGGCAAAGCAAAGTTGTGGAAACGATATTTTATATTTAACTGGCAAAATGAAATATGAGAGAATTTGTCGACAAAATGTGTTCTTTCTTGTCCAAAACTCACCCCGTACGTACTATAATCATTTGATTTCTCCCAGAGGTGTCTCCTTCACGACGCGTTAAAGAAGTGAAGGTTCTGGGACGGGTAAAGAATATGGACAGATCCAAAATTGGTCCTTAGCAACCAAGGTGCAATAAGGTTCTGGATTTGAGCTCACTTTCCTGTGGTGGTATTGTTTTTTCGGTCTCCAGGAGTAGATCTCTCTTTTTGGAGCCTAGTGGTATGTCCTCGCATCCATTGAGGATATCCACTTCTGATACTGGTGGATTTCATCCAATATATTTGGTATGTCAATCCTAGCTGGATTTTTAGTAGCCGGGATGTGAAAGTTTTGACAATATCTATATTGTCAGTAACTATGTCTGATAACCGTTTTAACAGTTTCATAAGTGTGGATCTTCAGGATCTCATCACAATTCATGATAACCAGATCATAGGTATTAATGATTTAAATGGTCATTTGAGCTTTAGGCTCATGGATGATTGTAGTATTTCTGTTGAAACTGATTCTGGGACATTAAAGTTGTGAGGGATCTTCAGGATCTCATCAAATCTTTAAAATAGGATCATCAATGCACGTCTTAGGAGAAGTGAATTTAAATGCTTCCCCTGTTCAGAGTGCTCAGACTCTATTTATCTGGGATATTTACTTCCGATAAATAGTTCTATATTTTGATGGTCTATATTGGTGATATGGGGCTGTCTACTCATTATGGCACAATCTATAAGATGTGCTCTAAACGCTTCCCCCGTCAGGGGTTTTCGGAAACTGTTTATATGAGGTGATCAGACTCATATAAATAGGTTCTAAGGAGGCGTTTTGATGGTTTGCAATGTAATTGCATGTTCCCATGTGGTCACCTACAACTGGATTTTTAATGGATAAGAAATCCATTTAAATCATTTTAATGATTTATCTTAACCATATTTGGGTGTGAACACAAGCTTCAGGGTGTTCGTTATTTTTCCAGTTGTAAAACATTTAAATTTGCCAGTGTTTATCCAAAGTTACCACCATTTTATAAAAGAATGTGGTTGGATAATGACCATTTATTTAGAGTATATATTGATGGGTACACCAAAGGTACATCATCAGTCCGGTTAAGGGAGTGGACGAAGCCTATTTATATCCCTTAAATACTCTCAAGAGACCTAAAGGTCTTCATTATCTTTAATGATGATGGTATATCATCTTAAATTCATTTGAGGAAGTGGGGAGAGTCAAGGTCCATGTGAATGGAGATGATCTCATTATCATTTTTCCTTTTTGAATAGGACAATGAAAGTTTCACCCTTTTTGAAGAATCTTCGGGTTCGTCTGGTTGATGATGTCTTGCATCATCACTCCAGGGTGATATCGATCCAAAGTTGGTCGATTCTGGACACTTCTGGTGTTCCAAAATAATTCCTCTTTTGAATTTATGTGGCACTTTTGAAAAGTCCATTAAAATGCTCAAGTTAATTTTGTCCGGTAATAGTTGAACTGTGTTCAAACTGTGAAGGATTACATCTTCACTTTGACTATTGTGCGGATCATTTTGGGACAAAGCTTCAGGCTTCATTTATTTCTTGAGTCATTAGGGATTTCGTTTTGACGAATATCCTTTTGAAACTGTATAAGTTTCAGAGAGTGTATGGCGTCCTCATTTTATTTTTTGGGGTATTCAAGATAGCAAAACATACGCAGTAAAATAAAATGTATTAAGACTACAAGAGAATAATACTGATGATAAGTCAACAAGTGACATAGTGTGATGTGTGCTCTTGAAAACATACAACAATAATTATGCTCATTTAAGACTTATGTTATGAAAATAGATTTGATTTCAAAGTTTATTTGTCCTCGGGGAGTAGCTAAATATACATAAGGTCAATTAGACTTTCGTCGTTTGACTAGATATGTATGTATTTTTATATGGCATAAGTTAATGCACATCCATGTTTGCAAAAACATTATGGCTCTTATCAGAACTTCCGGTCTGATTTTGGCTTGTCATTGCTTACTCCATGTCGAGGTATATCGTATCTTCCCTTTCCCATTTAATCCAAGACTTCCCCTGTTTTGAGTTTTCCTTATTTTTATTTCAGGTCATGTTTGATCCTGAACTTCCCCTGATTTCAATATTCCTTATTTATAAAGGACAATGAAAATTAGTCTTGCTAAGGAGACATAAGCAGGGGTTTGAGCAAATTATTTATACTTCCACTTTTCTAATTAATAAGTGACTTTTAAAAAGTCTATTTGAATGCTCGAGTATAGCTTCAGGCCATTTACTTGAGTCGTTCAAATTTTATGTGGATAGTTTACCATGCTCAGAGGGGAACAAATACGTGGGTGCGTAATATATTTCTCACTTATTCATTAAGCCACGACTTCAGGCGTATGCTTATATTCAAGGCTAGAAAAAATCTTTCCTTATAAAAATAAATGAGAGTACTCTTTTAAAGAGTTTAGCGGTATTATGGAAAACTTCTGGTGTCCATATTGGATTATATAGATCATGGATCTTATATATCTGTTTACCGCAAAGTGTGCATCTTTTATAAAGATAGCAATTATAATTTTCGCATAAACCATCGTATTTATTTTATTAGGGAGAGAGAGTGTTGACTTTTGATTTGATTTTGAACTTCAGGTTCATTTTGTCAAAGTGGATATTAAACTTTTTGAAATCATTATTGTCTTATTGTCATAAATATCGTCATATCATGAGCCCATCATACATATAATGTAAAGCTTGTAAACTAAAGATTATGTTCAATTAAACTGAATTGAAACAAGTATGATGTACATATGCTATTTATATGCTGCAGGCATTTTAAAAAAAAACTTATCGCAGGTATATAGTCTAGCAATAGGCGTTGAACTATATTAAAGTGATTTTAGCATGCTTTTTAACAGTTTCATTGTAACTTTAACATGGTATTAAAGTAATTAACATCCACGCAGTTAATGTATAAGCAATGAAGAAGGAAAAAATGACTTAGGACTATGGGGATCAGCCAGCCGACACCGAAATAAAAAGAAGTACAGTCCGAAGTTACATCAAAAATAATTGCATGAAAGAATAAATTACAACTTGGGAACTTCAGAGAGAAGCCCCTATCTCCATAGTGCAAACGCCTTCAGCTCCTTTTTGGGGTCCTTCGGTCTTCTTTTTACATTTATATCCTCACTTACAAATTTCTCTCAAAAAAAAAAGAAAAATTGCAGGAAATTTAAAAGGTGTCGGAAACCTGGCTGATCCCTAAAAACATAGCCTAATTTGCACATCCACGCAGATAATATATTTGAAACATACAACCACGCAGATAATCAATCACATGCATGTACAGATTAATTTAAATAATCTAACGTGTGTGACGTGCAAAACTTTATTTTTGAAAACTTTTACCTTTTGATCCATATATTAATGTTTTGTTTACCGCTTAAAAACCCTTTAAAGTTTCTTTTAATTATTTTGGGCTTTTTAGGGCCAAAAACAAAAAGAAAAACTATTTATGTAAATGAGCTAATTTTCTGGCCTTTTGGGCCATGAAAACAACCCATTAGGGTTAATTGGGCCTCCCCCGAAAAGTTGGCCCGTTTAGGGTTAGGGTTTCGGAAAACCCTAGGGGGGGCCCGCGGCGTGTCACCGCGACGGCTAGCCGCGCAGAAACGGGACCGCCGTAGCGGCGACGGTCCGCGGCTGCGGGCCGCGGCCGCCGCAGCGACGGGCCGCGGCCCGGGGCCGCGGCCGCCGCGGCAACTGGCCGCGGCCTGAGGCCGCGGCGGCAGTCCACGGCTGCTGGCCGCGGCTTCAGGCCGCGGCCGTCGCGGCCTATGGCCGCGGCGTGAAAATCGCGCCGGCGGCGCTTGTGAAGCGCCGCCATTTCGCCCTATGGGCGTGCGGATTTTTGGATCAAAAGTTGGGGGTAAAAAAACGGATTTTTCGAGTATTCAGATCGCTAAAAAACAGATTTTTATTGTTTTTAGGCATGCGGATCTTAAAAAAATGTGATTTTTACCGTGTTTTTAAACTTTTTGATCCTAAAACATGCAGATCTAACGTGAAAAGCAAGTTTAGATCTAAAAAGTTTTGATTTTTACCTCTAGATTCGACAACGGAATCTAGTCGACGGTTGGTGAAGGATGCCCTTTTCGCTCCCCGTTGAGAAGATTACGATCTTCTTGAATCTGAGCGATTGATGGATCTCCTTCCCCGCGAGCCGCCGTCTACTCTTACGAGCGTGATCGTGCTGATAACATGTTATGAACGAGAAACAGATTTGGAGAAGGGTTGAGGCTAGGAAACCCCTAGCCTCCTTTATATAGTATTCATAATGGGTACTCATGTGGGTGGATACCCAATAGGCCCAATGGGTCCTATTCATAACAACTTCTTATTTTATTTAAAATTTTAATTTTTAATTTTTATGGGTGGTGTTTGGTTATGAAAATATAATAGCAGAACACCAGAACACCAGTATGTCCCTAATGGTCGGAATTTTACCACCATCATTGCCGCCGCCATTTTGTGTCTGCGATTTTTTTTGTTTGGGTTTTTTAATTTCGGGGGTGGTTGTTGTTGTGGCCTTCCCATTAAACAATATAGCTAGCTCCATCCATGTTTATCATCGTTCTAAAAAATGACGGTTTCTGTTATAAATAGGCTTTCGTAGTCTATTTGTATATTGGGTATCCACCCTATTATGTAACCATACTTCTATAAATACAGGGCTACGGGTTCCGTAGACGCCAAGTTTACAACACGTTATCAGCACGCTCGAAGCTGAGCCGAACTTCTACCGACAGACGAATCGCGACGCGAACGAGCTTCCTTCACCGAACGTCGCTAGATCCGGCGGGTAGGATCTACATGTAATTTTTATTCCCTATATCTAAACTTTTATGCGCATATGATTAGATCTAAATCTTTGGATTGATGTTTTGATTAGTATAGATCGAATTTTTATTTTAGATCTGCATCCTAAATCAACCCTTTAATGAAAAATCGACGTTTTATCAATAAAAATCAACTTTTTACGATGAAAAACGCCGTTTTGAAGACTAAAAATAGATTTTTTTAAATAAAAATCATGTTTTTATCATCTTCTTTCCCAGAAGTTTTTCAAACCCTAGAGGGATTTCTTCATCGTCACACGGCCAAAAGCCGCGCACACGAAAAATCCCCCCCACTCGATCACCTGCGTCGTTGTCGCCGCCGGCGACGGCGGACAGCCCCCCTGCAGCGGCGGCGGCGGCCGCCGCCACCTGCAGCGGCCCCCGTCGCCGCCTGCAGCGGTGGACGTCTCTGCTGCCTGCAGCGACGGCCGCCGTACCGCCAGAATCGGTGGCGGCGACGACCCTCGTGCGCGTGTGTTCGAAACCCTTAATGCCAGAAGCGGGAACCCATGCGACGGAAACCCTAGTCGGTTGCAGGGGATTGCACGGTAGATCGACTCCAAAAAGCCTAATTAGGGTTTGTCCACAAAAATTTTGTTTTTCCGAACTCTTTTTCATATTTAATTAAGATTTTTCTTCGTTAAATTCTGGATTATTACACGCTTTTTAATTCATCGCATTTTTGGATTATTTGATTATTATACGTTTAATAATTAGGAAGATCCTGCGACCGCTCTGCCGTTAGTTAACTAACCTAACGGTGTATGACGTTGCCTAGTGGTCCAATAATTATTAAACGAAAAATTTTCATTTCCATTATAAAATACATGTGATGATTAATTGCCTGTGATGATCAATTCCGTGTGATGATTAATTGCCCGTGATGATTAATTGTCTGCGATGAAATTAAATGCTTGCTGCATTTCTCTGCAATGGGATGTTGTATATTTTTATTGCCTCTAGCATGAATTTACGCCTAAACACTATAAATTTTTGGTGTAGAAAATTATATGCATGCCTCATATTTAATGTCCTGTGATGAACATTTTGTTTAGCATGCTAAATTCTCTATGATATATTTTTAATGCCTACATCATAAATATATGTCTAAGATGACATTATTTATATACCTGCAGAATATAAATAACATGTGTATATGTTTCAATTCATGTTAGCTGGCATACATTCTTAAGCTCACATGCTTGATTTATTTGCAATGATAATTTAGTTTCTTTTAACTATTTTATTTAACATAACCATTTTAGCTTACAAGCTTCATATTATGTGTATGATAGATCATTAATTGTTGCATTTTGCACTCTTATATGATCATCCCATGCTCATGCTCATGCTCATGATATGACGATATTTTATGACAACAAACCAATCATGATTTCAAAAAGTTTAACATCATATCCATTTTGACAAAATGAACCTGAAGTTCAAAATCAAATCAAAAGTCAACATCCTTTCACCCTAATAAAATAAAAAAAATTAACAAATACGATGTATTATGCAAAAGCCATTTATGCGATTCCTTTTAGAGATACGCATTTTGTGGTAAAATAAATCTATCAGATTTATGGTTTATATAAACCAATATTGACACTAGCAGTTGTCATAATACCGCTAAACTCTTTTAGAGTAAACTCACTTTACAAGGTATGATTCTTTAATCTAGCCTTAATTTTAAGCGTACGTCCGAAGTCGTGTCCTAATAGATAAGTGAGAAATTATAAACTTCGTAGCCACGTATTTGTTTCACATTGAGTATGATTCTATATCCACACAATACTTGAATGACTCAATAAAAATGGCCTGTAGACCATACTTAAGCATTCAAATAGACTTTTAAAAGTCTAACATAAATTAGAAAAGTGGAAATATTGAAACTAACTCATTTCCCTTGTATATGTCTACTTCGTAAGACCAATATTCATTCTTCCTTATAAATGACAATAAGGAAGACTGAAAACATGGGAAGTCTTGAATAAAATGAGAAAGGGAAGATATGATATACCTCGACACGGAGTATGCAATGGCAATCCAATACCAGACCAGAAGTTCTGATAAGACCCATAATGCTTTTTGCAACATGAATGGGCATTAACTTATGCCATATAAAATATATAATATCTAGTCTAAACGACGAAAGTCAATTGACCTTATATATATTTAGCTACTCCCCAAGGACAAATAAACTTTGAAAACAAAGTTGATCTGTTGTAATAACATAAGTCTATATGAGCATAATTTTAGACGTATGTTTTCTAGAGCACACATTTTACTATGAAACTTGTTGCTGTAACATAATTATCAGTAGTATTCTCTTGCAGTATATATGTGTTTGAATGCATTACCACAATATTTATTATCGATTTCATGCTTTTTACGCATTTTATTTTCCTGTGAATGATTTGTTATCCTGAATACTCCTAAAATGAGGATGCCATTTACTCTCTGAAACTTATAAAGTTTCAAAGGATATTTGTCAAAACGAAATCCCTAATGACTCAAGAAACCAATAAAGCCTGAAGCTTTGTCCAACTTTGATCCGCATAATAGTCAATATGAAGATGTAATCCTTCACAGTTTGAACACAGTTCACCTATTATCGGACAAAATTAACTTGAGCATTTTAATGGACTTTCAAAAGTCCCACATAAATTCGAACAGAGTAATTAATTTGGAACACCAGAAGTGTCCAGAATCGACCAACCTTGGATTGATGTCACACTGGATTGATGATGCAAGACAACATTAGCCAATCCTGTAAATCTGACGAACCCGACGATTCTTCAAAAAGGGTGAAACTTTCATTGTCCCATTTAAAAGGGAAAAATGATTACGAGATCATCTCTATTCACGTGAACATTGACTCTCCTCACTTCCTCAAACGAATTTAAGATGACATACTATCATCATTAGAAGAATGAGACCTTTAGGCCTCTTGAGAGTATTTGAGGGATAAAAGTGGACTCATACACTCCCTACAGATGGCTGACGATGTATCTCAGAGTACTCATCCATATATCCTCTAAAATGGTCATTATCAAACCTATTATCCAACCGCAGTTCAGCCTTTTCAAAGCAAATAGGACACATTACTAGATGACGGGAACATTGGATAACACTGGGAAATCAAACTAATTAGCAACTGGAAAAATGTTGAACACCCTGACGTTTGTGTTCACACCCAAAGATGGGTTACGTAAATCATTAAAATGATTTAAACGGATTACTTATCCATTAAAAATCCAGTTGTAGGTGAACATGTGGGAAGATGCAATTACAATGCAAACCATCAAAATGCCTCCGTAGAACCTATTTATATGAGCCTGATCACCTCATATAAACAGTTTCCGAGAACCATTAACAGGGGAAGCGTTTTGTTTCAGAGTGTTTTCTCACTACAAAAGCGTTGACCGTGTATAACCCGGTCAACGTGGTCAAGGGGCCAGCAGGGGTCCCTCGGGTGTGTCGAGTCGGTGCAGACGAGACGCGAGTCGGAGTTGCAGACGACGTGGAGCGCGTCGGCTGGGCCGAATCGGGGTCCTCGATCGCGAGGAGGGCGAGGGGAAGCCTTGACCCGATTAAAGACGCTCGGCCTCGGACGGTCGGACGACGAGGGGTAGCCTCAATCGTCCCGCTTGTTGCGTGGCCGGCGAGGGGCGGAGGGGAAGCCTCGACCCAGTGTGAAACGCTCGGCCTCGGACGGTCGTGCTCGGCCTCGGTCGGGCGGGTGACGAAGGGCAGCCTCGGTCGTCTCGCTTGTTGCGTGGCCGGTGAGGGGCGGAGGGGAAGCCTCGGCCTGTGGATCTGATGTCCTCCTGCGTAGAAGAGAACGCTCGTCAGTGGGGCCGGACCTTGGTTCCAGCCAAATCCCCTCCGATGCCTAAGTCAGACAGTGATCTGAAAGAGGAGACCCGGCGGAGACGGTTCGACTCGAGAGGAGATCGGAACGGTGTCCCACGGCGCGAGCGGGGGAGGAAGGAGATGAAATGGGGGAACTAGGTCGTTGATGGAGTACCTTAGGTTTTAGATACCTGAGATGTGGTCCTTTGTCCAGTCGTCCTTCTAACCCTTTTATAGACCTCCCGCCGTGATTGCCCCCGACCCACGTTGCTCGTCCGCCCTCGATCGTGCCCCCTCAATCCGCCCCCCCGTCGCCGCTCCCTGCGCCATGCCAGCACCTCCCCATAACAGCCATTAAGTGGTAACGGGATCGGGGGGAACGGTTATCGCTGGAGTGGGTGAGTGGCTCGTGCGTTATCGGGGCCGGGTTGGATCGTTATTTGGGGGCCCTCTATGGGGCTTTGCTGGGCGGGCCTGGTCATGCAGATGGGCTTCCGATCGTTGGTCGGGCATCCAGGCTCGTATCTTTCGGGCTTCGTTCGTTGGGCTGTGCTTTTGGGCCTTGGTTGTTGGGCCTTCGCAGAATAGACGTATCAATTGCCCCCATCGGTGGGGCCGATCGGCCTTGGCCGGTTCGGGTCGACCGATGTGACTCCTGGGGTTCCGAGTGGCGCGTCAGTCGAGGCGTGGTTATAAATGAAGGTAATGATGAGGCGGATCGATTGGACTTCCTTTGGCGCCGATTTCGAAACGCCGCCGGTTCTCCGAGGCCTGCCACGCGTTCCTGTCAGGTGCTTCGAATTCGCCCCTGAGTCTGGTATATAAGATCCCCGGCTGTGTGGATCCCAACTTCTTCCTTACTCTTCCCTCTGTCTTTGCTTTCCGCAACTTGGAGTCTGCCATCGCCTTCGTTTCCTTGTCTTCTCCAAATTAACAAAAAGGTAACTCCTTTCTTACTTTCATATTATGGCTGCTCTTAGGATAGGTGGTTCCGGCCAGGGGGTGAGGGACCCTCCTGAGTCGAGGCGGGGCGGCCCCCAGCTTGTGGGATCAGGTTCCTCCTCTGGGAGTCGTTCCTTTCGAGATAAGGGGAAGGGGAAGCTCTTCCCGGACTACGCCGGCGATGATGTGGCGTCGGCTGCCGTGCGGCTTAACGTACCCCCGGTTATCCTCCGAACGCCGTCGGGGACTCCTCCTTCAGTGGCCACGGAGATTCGGGAGAGGTATCTCTGCTACCCGTACGATGTTCGAGTTCCGTTCATCGACGAGCGGATCTGCCTTCCGAGGAGCAATGAGGTCGGCGTCTACGTTGAGATGTTCCGCCTGGGTCTTCGTTTCCCGCTCAATCCCTTCCTCATTCAGGTCATGGAGTATCTCATGGTGCCCCTTTGCCAGTTCACCCCCTGTTCGATTGCGGTACTGACGGGCTTCGTGATGCTCTGCTGTACCCGTGGTCTGGAGCCGTCTCTCCCCCTTCTCTTTTACTTTTATCGGATCCAGACGGTCGGCTCCGGGTCATGGTTGCAACTCCGAGCCCGCTCGAGGAAGGAATGCCTGATCGGGCTACCGCGCTAGTCGGGGGATTGGAGTTCGGATTATGTCTTTGTGGTCTTCCTGGAGGGTGCCCAAATTCTGACAGGCTGGGGCGGGTCGGTCCGGCCTGACTCAACGCTAGCCCTCTCTGAGGCGGATCTAGCGACCGCCGTGCTGCTGTCGACCCTCCCCTTGGAGGCGAAATCCATCTGGTCTTTGTTGGACGACCTACTCTTGAAGGCCGTCTTGTGGTCTCCGGGTAGGTCGCTTTTTCAGTCCTGGGCTTCCCTGTAGCTTACCCTGATTTCGGTTTCCCTTGCAGGAATGGCTGGCCACGAGTTCACCCGCGATGTTGATGAGCTGATCCGTCGTGGAGCCGCTCGGAGCCGTGGTAGTACCTCTGGAAGGGCGCCTCGGCGGACCGTTGAGGAGGAGGTGCGCCGAGCCGAGCCTTCTGTGGGCAAGGTGGTGGCCGCGCCTCCCGCCTCTTCTTCTGGCGATCTCCTCTCCAGAGGGGTCGCAAGGGCTGGATCCGCCCCGCCAGCCCAAGAGGCGGGGGGTAACGACGGGTCCGGTGCAGTCCCTCCTGCCCTTGGCGTGCCCCCTCTTGTTCCCGAGGGTGGGGATGGTGCGAGGCGGAAGCGCTCCCCTTCGGCGCCCGTGAAGCCTCACGGAGGGAAGAAGAGGAAGGAGGATGTGGATCTCTCCAGTCCTGCGTGTTCCGTGCTTCCTGCGGCGACCACCGGGGATCTTCCGGTAGCCCTGACAACCACCCCCGTCGCAACGTCCCCGCCTCCGCTGCCGGGGATCGGAACCCTGTTGGCGGGCAGCTCGGCTTCCCTCGAGGTCACCCCTGGGGACTCGGTGTTTGTCGACCGAGCCCTGGCCCAGCGGATGGCCGAGGACTCCGTCCTTCCCCGGGACCGCAGTCTCCTCGAGAGGATTCCCGCCGACAAGATGTCAGACTCCTTGGTCTGGATCCTTCAACAGGTTCGGCTATCTTACTGTCCTTTCCTTCCCTTCACTCTCTTCTTAGCCCATGTCTCGTCTTCCAGGGTTCAACGCTCGCCGTGGAGCTGCAGTGTCGAGCCGTCCGTTTGAGGGAGTTGGAGGAATCCTCCGTGAGGGCCCAAGAGCGGGCCTGGGCGGCAGAGATAGCTATGACGGAGGCCCAGATGGAGTCTCGGTATCTCAAGCTTCGTGTGGCCGAGCTGGAGGGACGAGTGGGTGACCTCCAGGGAAAGTTGGAGGATGCTCGGCAGTCGGCTGAGGAAGCGACGGAGTCGTTCCGCCTGGAGAGGGAGGAGCTTCAGAGGGAACTGTCGGATCGGCGTCAGGTGGCGCGGCTTGCGGAGGAGGTGGAGAGGGGTGTTGTCGGGACCCTGGGGAGAAGATCTTCGAGGTTCTCAGGGAGGCCTTCGGTACGTATGAAGACCTCATTGCCCCCCGGATTGTCGAAGTCGTCCAGTCTTCCTTCCGGGATTGCGTGGAGCGTGTCCAGCAAGCTCCCCCGCCTGTCGATCCCCCTCGCTCCGAGCAGGGCGAGGCGCCCGGGGATGTGCCCTCCCGAGCCCGGACCCCCTAGGTCGTCCCTCCTGGCCGGTTATCCTTGTTTTTATCCTCAAATTTTTTAGCATCCGCTTCGCTTTGGGCCAGTCTGCTTGAGATGGATCCCTGACCCCGCTGTCCCCTTCGGCTTTGCTACCGGCTTCCTGCTTCAGAGCCAATAATTGCTGGTTGCATGGATGTTCGTTTAGGCCAGCAGCTTTGGGTTCTCGGTCAACAGGTTTTGCTCTGCCGGTGTTGCCCTAGTTTCTGTAGGTGACGAGCTTTGTTGTCCATCGAGAGCGGATTATTTGTAGGGAGGTTTCTTCGCTTCGATTCCCTGTAAATAAGACACACTTTTGTACCTTGGTTAACTGTTATAAATGAAATTGACTTACTCGGACTTCTCACGTATTCTGCTTTGCTGCCTCGTCCTCGGCCTAGGACTGGTTGACGCCCGAGCTGGCTGGGGGAATTGCCTCCAGATTCATGAGCGATGGAGTCGGTCGGCGAGGGTGAAGCTCCTCAGCTTAGGACCGGTCGGCGTCCGCGCTGGCTGGGGGAATTGCCCCCAGACTTATGGGCGCAGGAGTCGGTCGGCGACGGCGAAGCTCCTCGGCTTAGGACCGGTCGGCGTCCGCGCTGGCTGGGGGGAATTGCCCTCAGACTTACGAGCGCAGGAGTCGGTCGGCGAGGGCGAAGCTCCTCGGCTTAGGACCGGTCGGCGTCCGCGCTGGCTGGGGGAATTGCCCCCAGACTTACGAGCGCAGGAGTCGGTCGGCGAGGGCGAAGCTCCTCGGCTTAGGACCGGTCGGCGTCCGCGCTGGCTGGGGGAATTGCCCCCAGACTTATGAGCGCAGGAGTCGGTCGGCGAGGGCGAAGCTCCTCGGCTTAGGACCGGTCGGCGTCTGCGCTGGCTGGGGGAATTGCCCCAGACTTATGAGCACAGGAGTTGGTTGGCGAGGGCGAAGCTCCTCGGCTTAGGACCGGTCGGCGTCCGCGCTGGCTGGGGGAATTGCCCCCAGACTTATGAGCGCAGGAGTTGGTCGGTGAGGACGAAGCTTCCCCTCCCCCTCTATTAAGTCGGCGGTCTTCATTCTTTTGCACCCTTAGTGAAATGTTGATTCCGTCGAAGATCGAGAAAAGACAAAAGGGAATGCAATTGTACTCTTAAGGGTCCTGTCGGACTAGTACATTTGGAGGAAAGGAAAAGGAAGTAAAGCTAGACAGAGGGATGTGAACCTAGATAATCCCCTCGGACTAGGCTACGACTGGGGGGAGGGACCTCGCCCGCTCACTCTATGATGCGGAGGGGTCCTTGGACGGTGTTGATCTTCTTCCCCTTGTCCAGCTGCATGGAGGTCCCTTCTCCGTGGGCCGGCTCATCGGCTAAACTCCTGGCATGCCCCCGGCTCATCAGCTTCTCAATGTCTTTCTTTAAGTGCCAGCAGTCTTCAGTGTCGTGGCTGTTGTCCTTGTGGTACTTGCAGTACTTCTCCCCATTCTTCCCGCCTCTTTTTGCCTTCGGTGGGGGGCGATCGGCGCGCTCTTCCTTCTGTACTTGAGCGAGGACGGCTTCTGGGGTGGCATCCCTCGTACCCTCTCCCCGCTGCCTGCTTCTCGGCCTCTTCTCGGTCCGGTATCCTTCGGGGCTGCCTCGTCCGCTGTCGCCGCGCTTGGTCCCTCGAGTGGCCTTTCCCGCCTCAATGGCCAAGATCTCCTCGGTCAACATGAAGCGCTCGGCCCTCGCCATGATCCCTGGGAGGTCCTTCGGGGGATCGTTGTGCAGAGATTTCTTAAGGCCTCTATGGCGCAGCCCTTTCTTAAGGGCTGTTTGGACAACAAGGTCGGGAGGGCTGTTCACGTTCAGCCTTTCCACGTTGAAGCGGCGCATGAACTGTCGAAGCGGCTCGGCTGGGCCCTGCACTATGTTAAACAGATGTTCAGCATCAGGCTTTACCTGTCTCCCTGCCATGAACTGTTTGCAGAACAGCTGGGTGAGTTCCTCGAAGCTGTCGATGGAGCGGCTGGGTAGGCTGCGGTACCAGGTCCTCGCTGCTCCCCTGAGAGTTGAATAGAAGCCCCGGCAGAGCAGGTCATCGTCGGCTCCTTGGAAGGACATGTCCCCCTCGTAGTCCATCACGTGGTTTCCCGGGTCCCCTATCCCGTCATACTTCCCCAGCGCCGGGATCTTGAATCGAGAGGGGACCCGCGTGTCGGTTATCCTTCGTGATAGGGGGCACCGGTCTCCGTGGATGCCCCTGGGGGTTCGACACCCGCCCACCTCTGGTTCGCTCGGTGGTGGAGGGGGCACAGGCGCTGGCGGGGCCGGCTCCACGGCCCTCGCCACACTGGGGGTCGGGCTGACCCGGCGTTCCCGGCTCCTCCGGCGGGAGCTCCCGCTCCGCCGCGATCGATCTCTCGAGTGGTGTCGATTGCTTCTCCTGCGGTGGGGTGATCGTGGCCGACGGGATGATGCAGTCACCGATTCGTCCCCCGTGCCTTCAGTTTCTCTTCGGCTCCTTTCACGATGAGGGGAGGAAGCGCGTGATCTTGCCTGACGGGAGCCGGACAACGTGAACCGACGCTCCGTGTTCGGTCTTTGGTTCCCGTGGTCATCGACCACAGCGGATCGTAAGAGCGGGGGACCCCCCGCCCAACGATGGTCATCGCCCAACGCGCCCCCGTTAGCTGGCGCAGTGCCGACGAGCTGCTGTACTGCTGTGACCAACGTCAGGATGTTCGCGTTGGTCTCCTGGGCCAGGGCGCGGAGTTGTCCCTGTATGGCCAGTTCCGACCCGCCAATCTCTTCGGTTGAGGGGGCGGGGTGATTGCTGACGGGCGTGTCTTCAAGGTTGCCGTTGGATGTGCCATTCCCCTCCTCCGGGATGGGGGGCATGCGTCTCTTTCCGTTGCTGGCTCGTGCCATTGCAGGTGTGGTTTGTTTCTTCGTGGGACGGTTCGGTTCCCACAGACGGCGCCAGATGTTTCAGAGTGTTTTCTCACTACAAAAGCGTTGACCGTGTATAACCCGGTCAACGTGGTCAAGGGGCCCGCAGGGGTCCCTCGGGTGTGTCGAGTCGGTGCAGACGAGACGCGAGTCGGAGTTACAGACGACGTGGAGCGTGTCGGCTGGGCCGAATCGGGGTCCTCGGTCGCGAGGAGGGCGAGGGGAAGCCTCGACCCGATCGAAGACGCTCGGCCTCGGACGGTCGGACGACGAGGGGTAGCCTCAATCGTCCCGCTTGTTGCGTGGCCGGCGAGGGGCGGAGGGGAAGCCTCGACCCAGTGTGAAACGCTCGGCCTCGGACGGTCGTGCTCGGCCTCGGTCGGGCGGGTGACGAAGGGCAGCCTCGGTCGTCTCGCTTGTTGCGTGGCCGGCGAGGGGCGGAGGGGAAGCCTCGGCCCGTGGATCTGATGTCCTCCTGCGTAGACGAGAACGCTCGTCAGGGGGGCCGGACCTTGGTTCCAGCCAAATCCCCTCCGATGCCTAAGTCAGAAAGTGATCTGAAAGAGGAGACCCGGCGGAGACGGTTCGACTCGAGAGGAGATCGGAACGACGTCCCACGGCGCGAGCGGGGGAGGAAGGAGATGAAATGGGGGAACTAGGTCGTTGATGGAGTACCTTAGGTTTTAGATACCTGAGATGCGGTCCTTTGTCCAGTCGTCCTTCTAACCCTTTTATAGACCTCCCGCCGTGATTGCCCCCGACCCACGTCGCTCGTCCACCCTCGATCGTGCCCCCTCAATCCGCCCCCCGTCGCCGCTCCCTGCACCATGCCAGCACCTCCCCATAACAGCCATTAAGTGGTAACGGGATCGGGGGGAACGGTGATCGCTGGAGTGGGTGAGTGGCTCGTGCGTTATCGGGGCCAGGTCGGATCGATATTTGTGGGCCCTCTATGGGGCTTTGCCGGGCGGGCCTGGTCGCGCAGATGGGCTTCCGATCGTTGGTCGGGCATCCAGGCTCGTATCTTTCGGGCTTCGTTCGTTGGGCTGTGCTTTTGGGCCTTGGTTGTTGGGCCTTCGCAGAATAGACGTATCACGTTTAGAGCACATCTTATCGATTGTGCCATGATGAGTATACATCCACATATCACCACAATAGACCATCAAAATGCAGAACTATTTATCGGAAGTAATTACCCCAGATAAATAGATTCTGAGCACTCTGAACAGTGGAAGCATTTAAAATCACTTCCCCTAAGACATGCATTGATGTGCCCTCTTTTAAAGACTTGATGAGATCCTGAAGATCCTTCATAACTTTAATTCCCCATCATTAGGTTCAACAAAAATACTATAATCATTCATGAGCCTGAAGCTCAATTTGACCATTTAAAACATTAATACCTATGATCTGATTATCATGAATTGTGATGAGATCCTGAAGATCCACACTTATGAAACTGTTAAACATTTATCAGACATAGCTACTGACAATATAACTATTGTCAAATTCACACATCCTTGCTTCTAAAAATCCAGCTAGGATTGACATACCAAATATAATGGATGCAATCCACCAGTAGCAGAAGTGGATATCCTCAATGGATTAGAGGACATACCACAAGGTTCCAAAGAGAGAAATAACTCCTGGAGACCCTAAAACAATACCACAACAGGAAAGTGAACTCATCTCCATATCCTCTCCCTTTCCAGAACCTCCAGAAGAGATGAATCTGGAATAAATTGAATAACATACGTACATAGAGAGGTATTTGGATAAAACACACTTGTCGACAATTACTCACATTTCATTTTGCCATAGAGAGGTATTTGAAACCATCATCCTGAAGATGAAACTATCATCCCGAAGATGAAACCATCATCCAGAAGATGAATAATCATCCAGCAAATGAATTATCATCCAGAAGATGAAATTATCATCCAGTTGATGAAGAAACATAGATAATCGCAATCCACTAATACACCTACTGGTTGTATGGATGCACATTAAGACCCCTTTCGTTTGCTGAAGGAGGGGAAGGATATCCTAGGTCCTGAAGTGCCTTACTCAAGTATCTTTTGTACACTCCTTTATCTGGTTAACTGCACGCGACTCTAGAAAGTATTGGCAGTAAACCCTTTAACCAGATACAGTGCATCGCCTGCAGTGCACCACTGGACCAGAGATATGTAGCTTCTGCGCTTTCTCCAAGGGTCAAGGATCATCCAAAATGTTAAATGTATTTGCAGATACAGGTTACATCTTTCGCTTCCTCGTCGATTCTATCGGACTTCTTCCTCTTCCGCTCATCATCTAGCGCTGCTAGCTCCTCAATAAGGCCGTGGGCAACGCTCCGGTGCGTGTGAAAGTCACTTGATCTCATTTTTGCTCTAGATCGCTCCATATTTCCTGAAATACGAAAAAAGAAGAAATAGTGAAAAGTAACGCGAGATCGTCGAATAATCGTGAAAAACGCAATATGGGCGATCGAAAAAAAGTGTAAAATAAGGGGCGATCAAAATCCCCCAAGCTTACCTCTTACTCGTCCTCGAGAAAGATGAGTAAAAAGGCGAACCCAGCGGGTAAAAATAGGAAAAAGGAAAAAGTAGGTAGAAAAGAAAATGAAGAGGGAGGTGCTAGATCATTTTCTCAGGACGTGGAGCTGCGTACTCAAATATCATACAATGCATAAAAACATGCCAAAGATTTTTATCTCGATATCATGATCATATATATATGTGCATTCGATATAGAAACCCAAGAATATCCAAACGATATGAAACATGAAATCATTCTAGAATTAGCATTGTCTGAGGCATCTAAAGTAATATACATAATCATAGATCACACACTTTTCAATTGATTGCTTTCTATTTGGAGTATAAGAGGTATCACACAATATGGAGCAATAAGAATAGAAAGAAATGGTGTTCATGAAATGCATGCCAAACTTCAATTCATGGACTTCGTAGTTCTCCTAGTAATCTCCCTGAGTATAGAAAATTACCTAGCTTAGGTCGTCATGCACAGACAAGTAGTCACTCTCTCGCATATCATTGGATCCTCTCCCCCAAGCTTATCTATAAGCGTGGTGGCATCAAATAAAACAATACAAATTTTCCCCATATTTTTGAAGCTCCAAGGAAAATAAAAATAAAAGAGGAAGGAAAGAAATGGGATCGTGTATATACAGACGAACTTCTTTTTTGTTTTCTTTCTCTTTCTTTTTTTTTGAAACTCATATACACAATACCAATCCCAAATCAAAAGATAGAGAGATATACATGTATTTTTTATTTCTGTTTGATTTTGGGGTGTTGGAGCAGGGACTTTATAGCAAGGGAGAAGATGCCAACATAATATTTGCTAAAGGAAGATTCACCAATGATTTAAGTATAGAAATGATGTTCAAGATATATGGAGAAAGAAAAATATGCAACACTCAGTTCACTCTTTAGAATACGATGACAACTTTCAGCACAGTAATGTAATCTACTCAGTTTGATTTCAGAAAGTAAACTAATCCCGTCATATCAAAATGGCATACATTCAATCAACCTGAAAGTCAAGCATACAAATTTCATGCAATAAGAAGTGATAGCAGATAACAAAGCAATACTCCAGATATAGACAATCAATGCGTGAAGCTTGGTGTGTTTTCTATGAAAAGTATACAATATAAATCATCAGACTCAGCTAATGGTAGAATTTCATCCACATTCATATAATGAAGGTGCATGTTACTATTTCAAATGCATGTCAAAGTATAGCATATGATATCTGAAATAAAAACGATGGTACGACAAGGTAATATGCATGTAGAACTAAACTAGCTCCATGTCATCGTCATCATAGAAAATTCATCTCTAGTAAAAAAAGATAAAATAAATAAGGATAAAGGAAAAATGAGAACTACTATACATATGCAGCACACACAAAAATAAGAAAACGTGATGCATGAGAAAAAAATGAAAAGGTGGGTGAAAACGAGTGTAAAATAAAGAAAGGAGGAAAAATAAAAATAAAGATGAAGAAAATGAAAAGTGCGTGAGACCCAAGCTAAACTGCACAGTGTCCTCAATGTGCTAAGTGTGGCACAAGGAGAGATATGATATGGGTGGGGTGGGTGAGGATGCATGCATAATAGAGTATGAGAATAAAATAAAATAGATGGAGATACAAATGATGCATGCAGAGATCAAGATGGTGCAATATAAGGGTCCCAAAAATACCTCCTCTCTCCCAAGATGATAAAGACAAATATGATCAAAAAGTGACCAAAATATGTGGGGAGGAGATGCACAAAATCAGCAGAAAAATGATGATATCAATCACAGCAGCGGCAAAAATATGTGGGGCATCTAGTGTGTGCCTAAACAGGTGGTGGAGCACCAGCACCGTCCTGTGGGGGGGGGGGGGGGGGGTGGTGGAGGCTGCTGAGAAATGGGGCGAGTAGTGGCTGGTGGAGCAGGCTGTGGCAGTCGCGAATGAATCTGGTTCAGGGCAACCTGAATACCAGGGAGTAGAATGACACGAGACTGCACAGCACTAACGGTAGCGGAGAGAGCCCAGAAATCTCCTCTGAGCCCACTAACAGCCCCCTCTAGAGCACACATGTGTTGAACTAGGGTGTCGGGAGGAGGAGGGGCGGAGGGTTGAACAGGTGGGGATCGGGGCTTCCTATCATGGCTACCGTAGAGAACTAGGGCCACTACGGGGTGAGGGTGAGGTGCTGTGCTCATTATAAGACGCTCAGCCTCTGTGGAGGGCTGAGACACAGGAATGCTCTCAGAAGTGTGAGCAGTGGCAGAATCAAAGCGGTGACAGAGGGCGAGGAGGACAGAGAGGTCACTGACACAGAAATGGGGACAGACGTCACGAAACTCTCGGTGAAGACAGCTGCAGCGGAGACGGAAGTGTCGACGACTGGGGAGGTCGTGAGATCTACAGAAAATGGCTCCCCAGCGGTTGAGAAATCAGGTGAGGACAGGGTCTCGGCTGCGAAAATGAAGGAAAGCTCGCCTCTCTCAAGAATAGTGGTGGGGGCGCTCTCAAAACTCATATATAAAATAGGATCAATGGCCAGCGGCACAGAGGTGGTGGTGGTGGACTCAACAAGTGTGCTCCTGACAGTAACAGAAGTGTGGACAGAGGTGTTGGGAGGAGCGGTCAAATGAGGTGCATGCTAAGGGATCGGGATCTCGGGGTCCAGGGGGTGGAGAAGGGGCTCCTGCTGAGCGTCCTCAGGCTCAAGCACATACACATCAGGGATGAGAAGGTCCATCTCTGGAATCCACACCCCTCCCGTGGGTCCAATGTGGGTCCGAGCGGGGCTCAGAAGCACCATATAATCTGTGCCAAATGGACCGTGCAGCCAGACCCAGTGGTGCTGACCTAAAGGGTATCACTCTGATATCATTGCGACGCTGTTAAGGCCCATCATCCATGGCACCCTAGACCCCGTCACAAGATACCTCAGAAACTTGTTTTACGGCATGCCTCTCGACAATGCCCAACCCATTATAAGATCACCATCTTATCGGGACTTGGTACGGTAAGAGCGATTACTTCGGGTCGGCTCATAACCCGAGAACCCGTACTCAAGCTCAACAAGCTCTGATGCCACTGAAGGGAATTCTCGGACCCTTAGGGCACAAAAACTCTATGCCCGTCCTAAGTCGGATGGAACATAGACAGAAAAGCAGCGGAAAAAATAAACATGTTAATCTAATTAACATTTAACCCTAAGGTCCAAGACCCTAATCCAAGATCTATGCCGACTTGGAATGGGTCTGACCATCCCAAGAAGGATCTAGCCTACTACGATTAAATTAAACTAAAGCTAATAAACACATTCCCGGAATCTCAACCCTGGGGCAGGCGAGATGTTCCACACTGTCTTCCAAGCCGCTCACGTCCCACGCCGAGCCGCTCCTCGAATCGCTCCCTGAACTGCTCCTCGAACCGCTCCTCATCCCGAGACGATCAATCCCGTGTCGCCGAGCCAACCACGCGCCGAAGAAATTTTCACGCGAGTGAAACCTCCACCTAGATTTCGGATCTGAATACGAACTCCTTTGCGGCTTTGCTAGAGCCCTCAGGAGCAAGGCAGAAATTTATAGGGAGAGGAGAAATATTAATTTAAGCTTAGATCCGAGCATGCTCCAACATTTATGAGAGCCGCTCAGATCTAGATCTTGGGACGAGTTATGAGGAAGGGGGAGGGCCTCTATTTATAGAGGCGGATGACTCTCCCCTTTTCTCCACAACCGAGGTAGGACTATTAATTTGGGATTACTTAAATCAAGTTAGTTTGCCTTTCACAAAGGGCAAACTTCCTCGAATTTTAACTCCCTCACCGTTGAGCTTCAATGTTGGTACAACCTACCAAATCAAAGAGGGTTCAACGGTGAAGGCGTAGGAAAAAACGGCTCGTCAATCCGAGTCCGTTTGACCCTTCAAACAATTGTCCAAAGTTAGCCAAAAGTCATGCTTCTCTTAGAAACGTAGCCGTCAAGAAAATCCCAGGTTTCAAAAAACCCGAACAAGAAAATTCGGGCTTGGTGGGCCTCCATTTTCGCTGGTTTCAGCCCAACAGTTTGGGCTGACTTGTTTTGGCTATAACTTGTGCATTTGGACTCCGTTTTTGACGCGGTTTGAACCTGCGTTTAGAGCGGGACGATCCCGTCATCTAGGTAACCTTTTCAACACGTTTATTTAATTAAATATAGTATTAAACAATTTAAGACACATTTAATCTCTTTTGCATCATATGCAAATTAGTCCCTATCTAGGCTTAAATTTTCATTTGCATCAAATACAAATGATCCGAGGGCATATTCCTCTACATCTCCCACTTGCACTCAGGATCATTTATCCCGAATGCAGGAGATGATTGCAAACATCTTTTGCAATATTTTATCCCTTGCATCAAATGCAAATTATTCTCCCTAACTAATTTCTACCTATTACTAGACGAAGGTCACACTCTGTGTGAGACCCTACAGCCTGACCCTTACAACAGGTTGGGATCGAAGCCCTATACGGCAGTGACCACGAGCAGTGGTTGCCGTCCCTGCTTCAGGAATCATCATTATGTGGTTGACTCATTGACATGAGTATTGTCGGGACCACCCTGACTGTTTCCGTGATGAATTCCGCAGTTATAGTCTCTTCGTCTTAACTATGTCGTGTAGATCAAGTCTAGGGTACGGTCAAACTGTCAACCCCAATAACTTGACTCCGGTTAGTTTCTATCGATCTTTAGTCAAATAATGTTGGACTTCTTCTAACATACTCTGGCCAGAGTTTTTACTAAAGACCGAACTAACCCTACGACACTAACTCCCATTGACCGGGAGAGACGAATCCTCTCTTGCTCATTACTCTCCTCATGCGCTTCAAGTGTCACCCAATCAAAGACCTTTCGACAGGCCTTGCCTTGAAGCTAGGTCATTTGATCTAAGTGGCACCGTTCACGCACAGGTTCGTCAAAATGACCTCAAGTCAAACGACCAACTAGCCTATCATCACTCAGAGTCATCATTGACAGATTGGTCAATATAACCATATGATAACTCTTGTGGATCGTTCAGTGAACTCATTCTCTAATGAGCACCTGTGTCTCGTCTACGACTTCGCCAAGTCAAGCGATCATGAGATCATCGCCACCGCTAAATGGTGAAGACTAAGACACAATGGTCTATCTGATGTTTCGATATCCTTGTCTCGAAACATCTTCGACCACGAACCCTTTTAGACTTATGCTACAGACGGTCAAACATTTCTACATGATCGAGATACTCATCTCGATACCTGTTTGACCTCGCATAAAGTCTCAGGACTTTGCCTAAGTTAATATCTAATGTTAACTACATTATAAAATAACTTAGATAAATTATTACCAAACAGCTTACTGTTATTTTGAACAAGATGTTTGTGTTATTCACATACAGAGATAGATTGCCTCGAAGGCATCTTCTCTCAACATCTCCCACTTGCACTCAGGCCCATTTATCTCGGTATCTTATACCGTTTTGACACATAAGTTTTCACGACTTCATGTGGTAGAGCCTTCGTGAGTGGATCTGCTAAAACCGTCTACATTATAGACTTAAGGGGTTTCTATGTTCATGTTAGACCAACCATTTGAATCTCATTCAAATAATTCACTTGGTCTTACGGAATCTATAATATTTTATTTACTTGGATCTTATCCAGTTCATCGTACCTTATGATAATAATTTAAATTTGTTAATGGTCATTTCAAATGGCTCATATCTATTTCTGATAAAGTATCAAACTTTTGATTACTTTGTCAAACTATATGATCCATCTCTTTGATGCCTTGCATGTAACTTACACGCTCCCACTGACCTTGAAAACTCTCTGGCTAATTCATATAAGTTGGTTCGTCTAAATCATATTTAGAAAAACGAACTTATAAGTGAATGCTCCAATTTCCATGGTCAAACTGAGCGTTTACATCGAGTTTGGTCCGAGTAGATCTGTACACATCTGCTGGCGAGACGGTTTCAACTAATCCGTTTTAAAGAAATTAGGATGAAAACCGTTCTCGACCAACATGATTGTACTTCACTATTTTCTTTATGCATCTAATCTTTCAACTTAAAGCTTTACTGGCAGAAAGCAATGAATCATTTTCCTTGGGTACGTAAACTAAATTACAAAATTTATTTACGCACACGGACCAATTCTGATTGCATCAAGTTATAAATCAGAGATACTACTCCGAATTATCATCCCGGAAGTTGACTAAGTCATCTTCAGTTATGATGTCTAACTCGACTCTTCGTCTCACGAAATTCGAGTAATTATACAACTTCCTAATGCTTGATTTAATGAATATCTTATTGATAATGCCCTCATAGAACATTATCAAAACCTAGGCATTACTATCTGGGACTTAACCCAGAGGGAGGACTTAACTCAGAGTCACTTGTTATGGATCGCACCGAGTCTAACTAAGTGTGATTCATACCTTTTTAACACACTGATGTGTTAACAGACTTGACCTGAGAGAAAATCACATTTTCTTTTAATTACGCAAGATTTTATGTAGCTAAGTATTTAACCATTCGATCTAATCGAATCAGTTTAAATACTTTTGTCTTTTCGTTCTTTATTTTTTCAGACGTGTGTTTCATCAAGAACACGTGTCTTAATAAAATATACGAATAACTTATTTTGGTTGATCTAGACTCGGGTACATCTGTATGTACCAGACTGAGTTCGACAACTCATTCTCCCACTGTCTTACAGATGGGTTTCGGCCAATTTTATCTAAGAGGATAAGACTCATAAGTGTCCGTAGACTTCATAATACGAGAGGTCAGACCCCTCTTTATGTGACTTGTGAAGCTTAGTCTCTCGATACGGCCTAGTCTATTTTGCCATATAAGTTTGCTACTATCTTGTGTATTTATATATTAACATTTAATATATTATAGTTATTACAAATTACTAACACAAAACATTGCTTTGGAAGCAAGGTGACGACATTCGTCAAATTGTGTTAGACGTCTTTTGTATAACAATAATTATGAAATTGTGACATCAAAATATGTCACATTTTCATATCCTCCTACTTATGCCTTTATTAATGATAAATTAAACTAACTTTCTCAATTGACTTTTCCGGAGTGCCTTCTTCCTTTTCTAAATCACATTTAGATATTTAAATAGCCCGACATAAATAAATGGCTACACACGCGTCTCATGTATCCAAACGCCTGAGAGTTACAATCTTGAGTGTAGCTCAAGAAGTTGCTTGTCTCAAGATCCGGTTGGGATACATAGCCTTGCATCGCTCATGCACTCGTATTCGACTCAAACAATTTGATCGAATTCTTGAATTTTGTGGATCAAAATTGTTTGTCTATACAACCTTGAGGGTAGCTCGACAAGTTGTAGGGAGAAACATATTTCGAATATCCTATATGCTCAAGCTGCCTCATATAGAGACGAGTGACATGTAGCGTGAATTTATTTGTTGGACCCAAAACTTAATGAAATCATATTTCTTAAGTCTGTTCTTTAGAAGGTCATTTTAATGTCAACAAGAATATAGTTTAACTATATCAATTAGAATTTAACTTGATATTCAATTAATCAACCTTTTGACCAATTAACTTATTTCATTAAAATATTATATTTCGATTCCTTCAGTAAACATAGTCTTGCCCTAGTTTAGCATATGTTCAATATTAAATACAGGTAGATTAGCATTCATCTATCTATATCCTCCCACTATTTTTACGATCGTTTCAAAGCTTAATAACGAACGATTTAATCGAATTAAAATATGTAAAATTTATTGAAAGAGGGATCCAATCATCCTGAACCTCACAACCTTGAGGAGACTCAACAAGTTGATTGGTTCCATGATTGGTAGACTAACTCTTAGTCAATCACATCACATGTGACTCCCTATCGCTTTTTACCCACAGTCACTTATGATCTTGAGGGGATTCAACAAATCATAATGACTGGTCTAGTCAGACCCTTGATTTCGTGTCCAGATTTGACTTAGATTGATGCTCGAGGAGACTCGACGTATCGATTTGGGTTAAGTCTAGACTACATCACATGTATGTTGGAGTTTGTTCCTTAAAGATAAACATGTCATAGCTTGAGGAGACTCAACAACTATAATTGTCTTCTTTGAGTTACCAAGCTCCGAAATCAAGGAGAGATACGGATTAATCTTTAATAAGATTTATAACGCATTGACTAGATACAGTCCAGGGTGTCATACAATCATGATTCGCGACATTGCGGTCCAGCGGAACACAGCCAGGGAATTGACTAAGCCAGGATCACTGCCCCTTGGACTAGCAAGGGTTGATCCAGAACTCTTAGCCAAGCACATTGACTGGATCATGGTCCATTGAATGAAGCTTGTCACTTTTATATGTGTGCCATAGACTAAACAGCTTTTATTAACAACTAATTAATCAAATCAACTAGTTGCATCCTTAAATTCAAAATTTTAGGATTTGTTTAATAACTTTTATTAAGTCCTTATCAACTATAAGGTTCACGTGATATCCTAATCATTATTAGGATTTTAATAAATTTTATTAACAACGCTAAAAGCGAAGTCCTTTAATGAAAATTAATAATAACAATTAGAATTAAGAAACATTAAAGGGACTACCCTAATCAGGAATTAGGTCTTGAAGTGTTGTTAATATTTTATTAAAACATAGCATGTCATTAAAATTGAAGTAATAAATTTTAATCATTTCTTAATGGCTAACCTAAAGGGGTGTCTTGTGTTATCAAATAAGGGACAAGATGAACTAGCCATTAAAATAAAGCTACACTAATTTATCGTATAAAGATAGTGCACAACTATTTAACAATTAAATAGACTAAGTTTATCGCATAAACAATTTTAGCATGCATACATAAATTTAACATTTAAATTTAAAATATGATTTTAAAAATATTTTATTTTTATCTCATTAAAACTTGTTTTTAAAATCACAAATTTGCATGCTACTTTTTAAAAATTTATCGCATAAAAATTTTAACCTTTAAAATCAGTTTTAAAATATCTCATAAAATTAAAATATCATTTTTAAAAAACTTTCTTGCTTAAAATTTTATCATATAAAATTTTTAGGCACTTTAAACTTATCGCATAAATTTTAAAAGATTTAAAATTAGTTTTAAAAATTATCACATAACTTTTAAAACGTCATTAAAAAATTTCCATATTCAAAAATTTATCACATAGATTTTTAAACATCAAAAACATTTTTAAAATTTATCTCATAACTTTAAAAACATTTTTTAAAAGTATTTAAAAGCATTTCAGGTTTAATAAAATCCCAGGCTAGATCGAAACACAGACATGCTTTGATACCACTGAAGGGTATCACTCTGATATCATTGCGACGCTGTTAAGGCCCATCATACATGGCACCCTAGACCCGACACAAGATACCTCAGAAACTTGTTTTACGGCATGCCTCTCGACAATGCCCAACCCATTATAAGATCACCATCTTATCGGGACTTGGTACGGTAAGAGCGATTACTTCGGGTCGGCTCATAACCTGAGAACCCGTACTCAAGCTCAACAAGCTCTGATGCCACTGAAGGGAATTCTCGGACCCTTAGGGCACAAAAACTCTATGCCCGTCCTAAGTCGGACGGAACATAGACAGAAAAGCAGCGGAAAAAATAAACATGTTAATCTAATTAACATTTAACCCTAAGGTCCAAGACCCTAATCCAAGATCTATACCGACTTGGGATGGGTCTGACCATCCCAAGAAGGATCTAGCCTACTGCGATTAAATTAAACTAATGCTAATAAACACATACCTGGAATCTCAACCCTGGGGCAGGCGAGATGTTCCGCACCGTCTTCCAAGCCGCTCCCGTCCCACGCTGAGCCGCTCCTCGAATCTCTCCCCGAACAGCCCTCGAACCACTCCGCATCCCAAGGCGATCAATCCCGTGTCGTCGAGCCAACCATGCGCCGAAGAAAGTTTCACGCGAGTGAAACCTCCGCCTAGATTTCGGATCTGAATCCGAACTCCTTTGCGGCTTTGCTAGAGCCCTCAGGAGCAAGGCAGAAATTTATAGGGGGAGGAGAAATATTAATTTAAGCTTAGATCCGAGCGTGCTCCAACATTTACGAGAGCCTCTCAGATCTAGAGCTTGGGACGAGTTATGAGGAAGGGGGAGGGCCTCTATTTATAGAGGCGGCTGACTCTCCCCTTTTCTCCACAACCGAGGTGGGACTATTAATTTGGGATTAATTAAATCAAGTTAGTTTGCCTTTCACAAAGGGCAAACTTCCTCGAATTTTAACTCCCTCACCGTTGAGCTTCAATGTTGGTACAACCTACTAAATCAAAGAGGGTTCAACGGTGAAGGCGTAGGAAAAAACGGCTCGTCAATCCGAGTCCGTTTGACCCTTCAAACAATTGTCCAAAGTTAGCCAAAAGTCATGCTTCTCTTAGAAACATAGCCATCAAGAAAATCCCAGGTTCAAAAAACCCTAACCAGAAAATTCGGACTTGGTGGGCCTCCATTTTCGTTGGTTTCAGCCCAACAGTTTGGCCTGACTTGTTTTGGTTATAACTTGTGCATTTGGACTCCGTTTTTGATGCGGTTTGAACCTGCGTTTAGAGCAGGACGATCCCGTCATCTAGATAACCTTTTCAACGTGTTTATTTAATTAAATATAGTCTCAAACAATTTAAGACACATTTAATCTCTTTTGCATCATATGCAAATTAGTCCCTATCTAGGCTTAAATTTTCATTTGCATCAAATACAAATGATCCGAGGGCATATTCCTCTACATGACCATGGGGACGCAACATCCTCATACGGGCCATAACATCAATAGAGAGGGAAGTGGGACCCGGGGGTCGTTGCAAACCACCTGGGAGGTCAACCCTGCACATGGGAGCCAGAAGGGTAATCAGACCGCCGCAACAGATAGGCGTCCTAGTGCCGACAGAGATAATGATGCGGTTTAGATACCAACTAGCTATGTCAATCTGAATATCGGGGAGTAAGTCGTCTCCACCAGCCTCGATCTCGTCCTGGTCATCGCGTAGAGCATGTAAAGCTCGGGCATAGACATCGTCCCAGGCTCATACCTCGCCAGAAAAGTGGTCGCCGTAAGGCGCTGAGCAATGCAGAGGCATGGGTGGATGATAGCAGAGGCTTTGGCCCGGCTAGGGTCAAAGGCGAGAGGTGATCCCGTGATACGTGTCCAGAAGGCTTGAGTGTCGAATGACGGCGGTGGGATGTGCATGCGACTATAGGCGCGAGAGGGGTCTGAGACTGGGGGCCACTGAAAATAGGCTCGGAGCATGTCGAGGGTAACCTCGCACTCACGATCCATCAATCGGAATGAGCAACCCCCAGGAGTCCTATGAATAGAACTCAGAACCTCGAGTGTCGGGCGGATGTAGGTGTTCACTGACACCGATAGAAAATCACGCCACCCCATGTTGTCATACAACTAGAGTAGGCCCTCAAACACCCCTAGGCGCTCAAAGTCTGAAATGTGCGTGAACCTAGAGGGGACAATCGAATGATGGAAGATCCTCTCGAATCGGACGCGCTGTGCGTCGTCACAGAAAGTGATCCCCATTGTGTCGAAAGCGGGGGCATGCTGTGCCGGTGGGGGTGGAATGGGTGCGGTAGGAGGCAGAAGTGTGGGTGGTTGCGGGCTAGGTGGCAGGGAGTCCGCTCTAGCGGAAGAGGGGCCATGATCACTGGTCCTCTTTCGCTTCGAGGCGGGCGCATGCGAGCGTGACCTAGTGGGTGGTGGCATGTGAGCCGTGAAACGTGCCTACCCAATGCAAAGTGCTATATAAAAGGAGCGAGTATACCCGAGCACGACGCAAATGCAATCGGTGGATGTGTGTGGAGAAATGCCTCCTCTGAAAAGCTCTGAATCTGCCCGTGAATCTCCCCCAAGCTATCCTGAAACACAAATTGACAAATTAGCAACGAATATCAATAAATTTGGGGTAAAATCAAGGGTAATAGATATATATAAAGTTTAATTTCGATTCAGGGTGAAATGGGTTTTACGAAATGGAGAAATGGAGAAAGGGGAGAAATTGGGCGAAATGGGGGATGGCCGACGGCGGACTGGGCACCGACGACGGCGGTCGAAGGGCAGGGACGGCGGCACGGGGTCACCGACTCGGGCGAAGGGTCGGTGCGGCACGGGCGAACGAAGGGGTGCTCGGGGGAATTGGGAAAGGCTCGGACGAAAGCTTGGGGATTTGGGAATTTTGTGATTTTTGGCCGCGAGCTGTCAACATATAGGGTTAGTCACTCGGCCGAGTGGCGTGACCACTCGGTCGAGTGGCTCGGTTTTTTTAAAGTTTTCGAAATTCTTAGTTAAATTACCGACTCGGGGGAGCAGCGCTTCCCACTCGACCGAGTAGACAATGGTCACTCGGTTGAGTGGCAAGGCAACTCAGAACTTTTTAAGTGCTGAAAGTGGCAGATTGACTCGGTCGAGTGGCATATAAATGACAGAGAGTGGCTTTTCGAATCTTTCCTGATCAGTACTCTATTCGGCCGAGTGAAAATTTCACTCGGCCGAGTGGGCTGCTATTTTCAGCTCCAACTCTCTGTTTTTTTTCCACTTTCTGATTTTCATTTCCACGTCAGTTTATTCCTTCTCCTGACGCCTGAGCGCATCCCTGGAGCTCTCTTCTTTGCCATGGTCATCCTCTATTCTCATGGTTTTCTATTCTCCATCTCCTGTCATGAAAAATATTGACCATTGTAAGGGTTTTCTTCGACTCTTGACTCTAAACACTAATAAAGATCTAAAACAAAAATAAAAAGATAAATTCAAATAAAAATGAGATAAAACCATCGGTTTACCTCCCGACAAGCGCTCATTTAAGGTCTTGAGCTCGACCCCTTAAGATACGTGTTAAAGCTCGATGTTCGGCGCATGTGAGATGCGCGCGTCAAACTTGCCAGGAAGGCCGCTTGGATTTAGTTGTTGATGTTTATTGGCGTTCCTCGGCTCCCCTTCATCATGGGTAGTAGTGGGGGATGAGTCCCCCAAGCTTGAGCTTTTAACGTCCTTTTTCTTGGCCAGCGGCGAAGATTTGTTGTCCAGTGGAGCTTTCTTCACGTTCTTCACCGTAGAGAGCTTGCATAGCTCTCTAATCTTGACGACATCAGTGTCGTCTTTATCCTCATTTGTAAGAGGGTCCGATGGGTCTCCCATCATCTCGCCATCTTGGAAATATTGGCTCTCTTTGAGGCTGTCATCGTGCATGTCTCCGATGGCAAATGGCATGGCGTCGTCAATCACCTCGTCGAGGAGGTCCACGTAGTCCACGCCCTCTTGCCAAGGCATATGCTTCATTGACTTCGGAATATGGAGCTCAACTTCAATGTTTCCGACGTTCAAGGACAAGGTTCCTTCCCTCACATCCACAATCACTCCGGTGGTGGCCAAGAAAGGGCATCCAAGAATTAGCGACGTATCACCTTGCTCCTTAATATCCATCACCACGAAGTCGCATGGCAAGAAAAGTCCGCCCGGTACTTGTAGTGGTATGTTTTCCACAATCTCCACTGGCCTAGTGATCCGACCGTCCGTGAGTTGTATCTTCATGTCTGTTGTCTTTAGGTCGGTTCCCGTATTAAATTTCTTAAACATCATGAGGGGCATGAGGCTCACACTTGCTCCCAAATCTACCAAAGCTTTCTGAAGTGGGACTCCTCCAAGCGTCCAAGGAATTCGAAAACTACCGGGAACTTTGAACTTGGTCGGTGCTTTCTCCTTCCTAGTAAACCACGTACTTTGCTCGGCGAGCATGATGATGTGTTCATATTTTCTACTTTTTCATATCATCATGGCATCGCATTCCATACCATTTTCGCATCCAAATCCCATATTTTCCTACGATATAGCATTTCTGATGTTATATTCGAGTTTCGTAGTGTTTTATGAGCTTTCAGAAATTTTGGAGCGATTTGGGACCCGACATGGGTATGGACACATCCGACACGCCCGTGAGCTCTTTGGTGAAGCTCTACAGGAGTTCACGATGTTTTGGGAGCCATGGGAGGAGTGGAGGAGAGAGCGGGAGGGAGAGAGGGGCTTCAGCAGCCTCAGTTAGGAGTTTCCCAGATGACTCGACCGAGCAGAGCAGCTGCTCGGTCAAGCAAACGCAAAGAAGGAGAATGGAGATGATACGGGGATTGCTCGGACCGAGCAGTGCATCTGCTCGATCGAGCAGTTATTCATTCCGAAGCCCGATCAATCCAGCACATGGCCCGAGCAACTTCTCAGCGACCGAGTCAGCCTCTGCTCAGACCGAGCTGAGCTGACTCGGCCCGTGCAGGTAGAGTGAAGATCGAGGAGAATTTCGTTTCCCTGTCAAGCTCGATCGAGCAGTACAGCTGCTCAGACCGAGCAACAAGATGCTCGACTGAGTAGCCCACTTGGTCGACGATGCCAAGGCTATTTTCGGAAAGATCTGTGATCCGGCTGTTGCACGATTTTGAGAGTGAAGGCTGGGAACTGGGATGTCGATTAAAGGCGATTCATTTTCTAGTTTTGGGAATAGTTTTTGGAGCAGAGCTCAGGCGAATTCTTCTTAGTAGTTTTTAGATTAATTTTTGCTGAAGAATATTGGATCGAAAACAATGGAATCTATTTGTTATTTCTCGCGTTCTTGGAATCTAAGTTTTTCTTTGAGATCTACTATTTGCTGTAAGTTTCTAAATCTCTATTTTATCAATTGCTATGATGATTTCTCTCTTAAAAATTGTCTTTTTGTTTGTCAATATTGCCATGAGTGAGTAGTCCTTTCTAGGGTTGATGGGTTAGCCCTAAGATCCTAGGGGGAAGACGTAGATCTGGATCTCCACATTGAATTAGGGATCTAGGAAAGTATTTCAGTCGATCATACCGAATCCCTAGATAACCCGTACTGAGATCATGCCCACGGTCTGTGGAATTGATGTGCTTAAGGGGTATCTTTGGGATTCGAATAGGAAAATCGGTGGATCCAACCATGGCTCATGACCATGACCGGCTCGTGCCTTGAGGGGATCCATCGACGAACTATACTGCTACGTTGACGGCTACCGCCATTGCATCAATGAGAGCCACTAAAATACCTCACAATTCTAACCCACAGAGTGGTACGAATTGGGAGATTAATCCACTAACCCTAATGCAACGTAAGAATTCTATTCCAACGTCGATCCCCGACGATCTTAGCGGTGATCCCTAACGCCCTAGTCCTTTTTATTAGTAAAACAACAACAACACCCCAATCAACTCTCTCAACCCGTAGCTATCTCACTTTGAGATTTATAAGTAAATTGAGAACCCAAATACACTATCACTGACCCTGTGGGATTCGATATCATTTATACTACAACTTGACATCGTCCTCTTGCAGATCGAGCCTGGAATTGAAACCTAGGGGTCATACCACGCCTGGCGATCGTGACACCGCCGGTGGAATCTAAGTGTAGGTTTCGGGTGCGTCAAGTTTTTGGCGCCATTGCCAGGGACGGCAATAGTGTTTATCTCAGTTTGTTTTTATTTTTGGAAGTTTGCTAGCACTCTAATATTTCTCACCTTTCCACCATTTTTATTCTTTTATTTATCACCGTGCTACTAACGGTATTTGTCTGAGTTTTGTTGGTGCATGAACACTAGTTTCGGGGGATCTACTAGAGAGTTATTATTCGATACCGAGATCGAGAAAACGGTGAGGGCCTTGAGGGCCTCAAGTAGAAGTTCATCTCCCTCCGCTCAGATGGCGGACAACACTCATCCTCCTCCTCGCACTGGGCCCATCAGGGACTATATGAAGCCGACTCTGGGAAACAATTCTTCTATCCTTAGACCGCAATTGGCAGCGACGAGCTTTGAGCTGAAAACGGGTCTGATTAATCTGATGCATCAGGATCCCTTTCACGTGCATCCTCATGAAAACCCCAACCACCACATCGATACCTTCCTTGCAAAGTGTGACACTTTCAAGGAGAAGGATGTGAGTGAAGATGCAGTAAAGCTGCGGTTTTTCTCGTTTACTCTGAGGGATAAAGCCTCGTACTAGCTCCGGGCCCATCCTCCCAACCATTTCACCACATGGGAGAAGCTGGCACTTGCCTTCGTGGATAAGTTCTATCTACCCTCGAAGACGGTGCGAATCCGGGGAGCAATTTCAAACTTCAAGCAGCTTCCACAAGAGTCACTTTATGAGGCATGGGAGAGGTTCAAGGACCTCCAACATCAATGTCCTCACCATGGGATTCAGCCATGGGATTTGGTGCAGAGCATTTACAACAGTTTGCAGGCTAGCACCAAGATGATTATAGATGCTGTGGTGTAAGGCGCCTTACTTGATAAATCTCCTGAGGAAGCTATAGACTTGTTGGAGCATATGGCGGCCAACAATCAACAATGGAGTGAAGAAATAACCATTGTGACCCAGACCCCCCGAGGTCAAAGCTGGTAGCCACTTGGACTCCCACATCGAGACATTATGCAAACAAGTGGCCAGAATTGAACAGCGTTTGGATTCCATCCCTGCTTCACCCATCACATCTTATCATCCTACAGAGGAGTATGCAGATCAGAGTTATATTCCTAGTGAGGCACACTATGATGGTGCCGAATTGTCAGAATCGGTGCAGTACGTCCAGTGAGAGGGATGAAACCAATGGCAACACCCGGCTGATCGGAATCATCCAAGTGGAGGGCTACAACCTTCATAATTTCAGAGACCGCCACCCCCTTCTCAGCAGCAACATGGGCAGCAGCAGAATCAGCAGCAGGGCAGATTTAGGCCAGCTGGGCCTTATCGCCCACCAGATTATCAATTCAACCGGTCACCTCAGCAGGGCTATGCGCTAAATCTGCCTCGGTCTAATTTGGAGGCTACATTGGAGACCTTTATGAGTGGTCAAGCCCGGTTCAATCAGGACACCTCGACCCAGTTTAAAAGTATAAACACTTCACTAGATGAACTAAGGGACCAGATGTCCCAGCTCTTGAAGAGTCAAGGGAGGTTGCCCTCGCAACCAGAGACAAACCTAAGGGCCCAAGCAAATGCTGTGGTTTCTGTTACCACACTGGAGGACGGGTGACTGACCCCGTCATGATTTCGGTGTTGAACAAGGAGAGGGTTACTGTTGAAGAAGCCGTTGATGACGATGATAGAGAAGAGGCTACTGAAGAGCCTATAATCATTGAGGAGAAGACAGACATGCCATCTATCACACCTACTGCTACGCCGCCTCCTGTTGATGTTACAAAGAGTAAAGCTACCCGACCTCCCCCGCCATACCCACAAAGGTTGGCCTTGGCCAAAATGGAGAGGAAATACTCCAAATTCATGGAGTTGCTGAAGGGAATCCAGTTGAACATCCCATTCATGGATGCTATCACGGAGATCCCCATCTACGCCAAGTTTTTGAAATATCTGATCACGGGAAAGAGGAAGCCTGAAGAAATTAAGCTCATGGAGGATTCCACCTCCGTTATCAAGAATCATCTCCCCCAAAAGTTGCCAGATCCAGGGATCTTCACCGTTCCGTGCTCCATTGGAGGGATGCCTATCAGCCATGCTATGATTGATCTAGGGGCTAGCATCAGTTTGATGCCCCTTCTATATTTGAGCGACTGCAGACTGGAAGCGAACTAGAGCAGACAAATATGTCCATTCAGCTTGCAGATCATTCGATTACTTACCCGGTGGGCATAGCTAAGGATATCATTCTCTAGATACCTCCTGGATTATATGTTCCGGTAGACATCGTCATCATGAACATACCAGAGGGAGGGAGCTCCCAGCTTATACTCGGCCGCCCCTTCATGGCGACGGCCGGTGTTCTAATCGATGTCCGAGAAGGGACTCTCTCTGAATGTGGGGAACATCGAAGCTGCATTCCGGTTGCAGAAGCCAATGAGAGAGCGAGCTCATGAAGAAGGGGCCAGCTATTTGGAGTTTCTAGAAGATGAAGCTGTTGAAGATGTCACTTCTGAGGGGGTCACGAAGGACCCTGTGAGAACAGGTATCGACGATGACGGTGACCCAACCTACCACAAAGCAGTCGCTACGTACATCCAAGGTTGGATGAGGAACTTCTAAATCATTCTCCGAATCATGAAGAGCCGGAGGCCATAGTCTATTCGAGGGAGAAGCTTGAAGTAGGCGGATACAAAATACCGCTGGATTGCATCATTGGAAAGAACTCCGCGCGAACTCCGCACGCACCAAACATCGATTGATAAATCAAAAGGAGTCGAGCTCATGACTAAAAGCGAGCGCTTATTGGGAGGCAACACTATTTCTTGTATCTTAGACTATCTTCTCAATTTTCTTATTTTTACTTCATTTATTTTAGAAAAAAAACTTTTTTAATTCCCGTAAAAATATAAAACTACGAAAATTTGATGAGTCCTTCCCTTGTATAGGTAGGACATGAGAGGGCATGCAAATCGATATTCTAAACGGAAGGAAGCTGGAGGAGAGAACCAAATTTGAGAAGAAAACGAAAGAAAGTGGAGCAAAAAGGAGCAAAAAGGAGACACAGCTGACTTGACCGAGCAGCTACACTGCTCGGTCGAGCAGCTCAGCAACCAAATTCAAGAGCAAATCATCGCTTCGCTACATGGCCCGAGCAGCATCCTGCTCGGTCCGAGCAGACATCTACTCGATAAAGCAGTCAACTTCTCGATCGGATTGCACAGGCTTTTGGAATTGAGGAGAAAATGACGCTCTGCTTACACAGCCCGATCAGCCCTGCTCAGCCTGAGTAGCAAACCGACCAATCGAGCAGTGTACTGCTCGGTCGAGCATATGCGGGAGTCTCTTAAACTTTTAATTTTTAGTGTTTGACCGGGTCGAGCTGCCTCGCTGCTCGAAACGAGTCGATCTACCCTAAACCGAGTCGAACCGAGTCTGATCGGTAAGAAGCTTTTCGATTTGAAGTTAGATAAGTGGGTTTCTATGGAGGAACACCTTGACTACTACAACAAGCTTCTTACCGATCTGAGGAACGTCGATGTGAAGGTTGACGATGAAGACAAGGTGATCAGTCTATATTTTACACCTTTTTGCTGCATGTTTGCATGTCATTTCGATTGCTCAAATTGTGATTTTCATGATTATTCGATGATATTGCTTTACTTTTCACTATTTCTTGTTTTTGTCGGATTTCAGGAAATATGGAGCAATCGGGAGCAAAAATGAGCTTAAAGGACTTGCACGCATACAGGAGCGTCGTCCATGGCCTTATTGAGGAGCTAACAGTGCTGGACGATGAGCGGAAGAAGAAGAACGTCGAAGGAATCTACGAGGAAGCGAGGAGGATGAGAAATGAGCTCTGAAACTTGCCACTTGACCGAGCAAGGCAGTTCACTCGGCCGAGTGAAGCAGCTTACTCGGTCGAGCAAGATTGACACGACGACAACTGCCTGCCTGAGTGCCACAATGCACTCGGCCGAGTGGTGAATTCCACTCGGCTGAGTAGAGAATTCCACTTGCCTGAGTGAGTCAAAATTTCTGAAGGAAATCAAAGCGAACTCTCTGGAATTTTGGGGAGCACAGCAAAAGACCCACTCGGTCGAGTGATGAATCCCACTTGGCCGAGTGACGCAGAGTGCCAGAGTGTCCAAACCCCAACTTCAAAGCAGACTCTCTGGAGTTTTGGAAGAACATTAGAAGATCCAATTCGGCAAGTCACACTTATCACTCGGCCGAGTCATACTTCCACTCGGCCGAATGATATGAGCACCCAGATTTTCAGACAGCCTCTCACTCTTTTGAAATATTCTATCATTCCAGTGGGCAAAGTATTTTTCTCATATTTCTTATGGATAGTAGACTTCATAACGGTTCCAACACTACCAAGAATGTGCCAATCAGAGGTCGGATGAAATCTGGAGTATTTCTACAAGTTGATGCTGCAGTGCTGGCATTTCCACTTGTCCGAGTCATATTCTCACTCGGCCCGAGTGACTGCAGGCCCAGAACGTAAGTTGCGGCCAGAGCTGACTTTGGGCACAAATTTCAGAGGTTTTCTAGGGTTATTTGCTAGGGTTTTGGGGGCTATATAAGAGGCTTGTAGTCTTCATTAGAGGGGAGTTCATTATGTTTTCTTAGGGACTTTTTTAGAGGTTAGGCCATGCCCTAGGCCCCCTCTTGGATCTAAAAGCTTGTAATTGGATTGAAGTTCTTCATCAAAGCTTGTATCAAGATAAGTACTTTTGTTCTTGTTAATTCTATCGTTGATTCTTAGTGATTTCTTATTGTTTATCTCTCTTTGATGCAAGCAATGTCTTTTATTGACTTCTATATCGTTATTGCTATGCTTGGTTGATTGTTGTTCTAGGGAAGGGGATGAACCCTATGGATCTCATGTCAGATTTGTGATGAATGAATTTCTATGTTGCTAGGATTGATAGACGGTTGGGTTATGATTGATTTACTACGAGTAGCTAGGAATTTCCCTTGATTGGGGTTTGCAAGAGATTAGATTCCAATCGATGGGAAGGCCTAGATATTCGATTTAGGTTTATAATTGAAATCCACTAGACTTGGTTTACATGAGATTGGACCAAAGCTATCATTTTTATTATAAATCTATACCCAATTCATTTGCAAAAGATTGGACGAATACGAACTATCATGACCTAGATCGTAACTCGAGTTTGCACGAGAGTGGGCTCGAGGAGCGATTGGACGATGATGTCGATCCTCATGCTAGTTGCTTAGGTTAGGGTTTGCACGAGAGTGGGCCCTAATCTAGGTTGATATATACCGGCAATAGCGCGAGAGCGTGAGCTTGGTTCTATATTCAGTTACGACTAGTTCACCTCAATGAAAGTCTAGTAATATTGAGATTCACGATTCACAGAGATGTATGACGATCTGTAGTGAGGATTCCCTAGCTCTAGACTCTTTTATTATATTAAATTTGAATCGATATTTTATCCCACATCTTTATCACCGACACCGACATCCACCACCATTTCCATTATATCATACCATAAACCATCTCCACCAATAATACATTTGTAGTGAAACCAACCTAGGATATATTGGAGCCAACACCACCTTCTCGTGTTCGATACCCGCTCTCCACTACACCGTGCGCTTGCGGTAAAACTACAATCGTTTTTCGGGTGTATATCCGGTGCCGATCAAGTTTTTGGCGCCGCTGCCCGGAAGGTGTTTTCCGTTTGGTGCCAATTTGTTACAATTAGGTTGATTTGACAACAAATAAAAAGAAAAAAATAATTTTATTAAAAAGAAATTTTCACCCGTGCCATCATTATTATCATTTCTATATTCTTTTGTGCCTCTGATATTTTTCTTCAGGTATTTATCTTTGTTGATCAGGTGTTATGGATTATACTATGTGGACCATAGATTTTGATCAGAGTGCTCAGACGGGAGAATACTATTTTGATCAGAGTGCTCAGATGGGAGAATACTATTTTGATCAGAATGCTCAGACGGGAGAATACTTTTTTGATGAGATGCACGCACACCAGGTTGAAATGCAAGCCAGGCTTGAAAAGAGCAACCTTCAATTGGAATGGGCAAAAAGAGACATTGAACTGAGTGCGCTCATGCTTAAGGTTGCAGGGATTTCCAAAGATATCAGTTCTTCTTCTTCATATTATGGGCAAGAAGCATTGCCAGTCATATTACCAGAGCCAGAATGTGCCGTCGTCGATCCCACATCCTACGATACATCCATTGCATATGAAGCATGGATGGACAAAGAAACAGTGGAGGAAGCAGAAATTGAGTCATATGCGCAGCCAGAAGAGGACGCATTTCAGAGATTATTAGAGTGCCTCTTGGAGTCAGTGAGGTTAACTGGTTCAGAGAGCATTACAGCAGGTGATGCATTTTTGCTACAATTTGCAGATTTTGTTATGAACCGTGTTTCAGCTGCAGGAACAATTGAGGAGGACATCCATGTCAGTCTTGTGGGGGATAGACTATATTTTTGGATTGCTTGCGGGCATTCCCCTCCACATGATACATCCCCACAAGTTGACACACATGAGCAGCCAGCATCACCGTTCCAGAGAGAGCCTACAATGATAGTTGATGAGAAGGCAAAAGAGCACACTATCGAGCCAGAGTATATTGACGAGGAGGCCTCACATGCGGAGCCAGAGCATGCTTTTGAGGAGGCCTTACACACGGAGCCAGAACTTATCACCAAGGAGGTCGTGCATCTGGACGAGGACATAGCCATTCATAAGGATCCTGAGCACTACCCTCCTCTATTGGAGCTCCTGCAGCCACCTCATCCTTCCACTGATGTCGAGGGCTATCCCACAGAGCTTACTGCTCCCACTCAGAGAGATATTTTTACACATCCCATTTCTGAATCATGTATTCCATTTAATATTTACTTTGACTCAGATATTTTTGACACGTCATACCTTTTGCAGTGCACGTATGATTATGGATCGGAGGTATGCTTGGACGTGTCACAGTTTGAGAGCCTGTCGAAGAGGTCCACACATATGATCTAGATTTACCCGAGCAGCTTAGAAAGGACACCATGGAGACAGCTATCACAACTCGGGAGGATAATGGATTATTTCCAGGAAAGTATCGTCCACCATTATTTATTCCATATATTTCTATAGACGATCCTCTTTGGGATACTTTTATTATGAGGGTGAATTTTTTGCAACGAATTGATGCATCCTATTCTCTGCAGGGTACAGGTGGGAATGTTGGAGGATGCATTGCTGGAGTTCGTTGGTGTTCGTGGACACACGCACCTGGCAGAGCCACGGAAAGAGCAGTTGGAACAGTTGTATGCACCGGCAAAGATACTGGATCTGCCTTTTGCTATAGGTGATATCAATCCAGTAGTGTAGCAATAGCGTAAAATTTTGTGCTTTAAATAAACACGAATCCTCTCGACAGCGAGAGGACCGTATAGATTTGCTTGAATAAATATCACCTCATGTGACGGCAACAAAAATCTTTTACACCCCAAACCCATTATATATATTAATTGCCCTCTTCATATTTTGATACGCCACATCCTTTTGCTCACCACCATCGAGCATTTCTTTCAAGTGAATACTCACTTTCTTATTCGTTTGACTTAAGCTCGCTGAGCAAAGCCGTGACATTTTTGATCAAGTCATTTGAATATGATTGTTTGGTACAAGCTTGGGGGCAGGCGCTCTCATGCATCATTGTATCTGCATGTAGTTGCATTAGGATCTCATGTCATTCATTTCATCATTTTTAATTCACCCCCGTATTATTATCGTTGTTCCTCATATTCTTCCATTATGATCACATTGAGGACAATGTAAAGTTTAAGATTGGGGGAGTGCATTTCCATGCCATTTATATGCATTAATCACCTTTTTACTTTATTTTAGGATTTTTAGGATTTTTCAAAATTTTCGCATCATCTTTTTGAATTTACTACTTTATTTTTCTTTTATGTGTGTTCATGCATCATATTTTGTGCTAGTTTTTCTTTTCTTTCCTCTCTTTTACTTTTATTTCTTTATTTTCCTTTTCTCTTCTACACTAGATGAATTTCGTATGATGATATCTGTTATTGCTTTAGCAACCATCACGATGCTTATTATTCCTTGCCTTGCTACTTAGAGTATTCCATAGTCTTGCTATTCACGTGTGCTTGCAAATCTATTTCTCTTGATGACTCCTCTAAGTGAATGCATGATATTAATTGAAGCTGAATGTATGGATTAGTGTTTAGTATGCTTTTGTTGGAAGTGCACCAAGATTCACGCATCAATTGTATATCGGAAGCATCTATCGTATTATCCTATTCACCTTCTGTTGCATGCCTGATATGATTATAACCTTTACTTCTTGAAACTTCACTATTTATTGAAATGATTGAGAATATCCATGCTTACATTTGGGTTTAGTTGATGTATTATCTTATTGAACCATTTGTGCACATCTTAGAGTGAACCGAGTGTTACACCATTTCCTTCTCCACATATATCTTTTTATTCTCTACATGTCACTTGAGTTCACCTCCTAAAGCTACTTATATCGCATCTATTTCCCAAAAAAACCCCACAAAAGAAAAGGTTAGCTCCAAGAAAGTCCAAAAAGCCAAAAAGGAGCCAAAAACCAAAAATACAAATCAAATAGCTCCTACAAAAATCCAAAAAGAAAAATGAGAAACAAAAAGTTCAAACAGAAAAGAAAGATATTTCTCTTTCTCATTATTGGATACACAAAACACTTGGAAAAACCAAGGCAAAAATCCTATTTTCCACTATCATACTTGTTGGAAGTAACGATTCTAGGATCTTTAGTTTGATGATGGCAAACGTGTATTGCTATTTAATGTGTGTGCTAAGTGTGTTTCAGTGATTGCAAGGACGTAAATACCCAAACGATGACTACGTCAATGAGATGGAAAAATTGTTATTCATATAGCTAATTGGAAGAGAAGGGTAGTGTTGTTTGCATGGAAATTCGAATGAGTCAAAGATAGAGAGATGAATTTAAATCAATGTGGGATTTGATTAAATCAATTATCAAAGGTATGCTTCTACCCAAATCCAATTCAAATCTTTTTGACTTGCAAATCAAATCACCAGTTGGTTGACTCAACCCAATCCCTAGTCAAATACAAATTTCCAATCAATACCCAAACGCCTAATTGATTTGATCACATCTCCTACCAAAATTAAAAGCCCATAGCTCCTATATAAACCGTATCACCAAACTAGGGTTGAGATGCAGCAAACCAAAAGAAAGCCCCTCAGAGCTGCAACTTACGCAAAAATCTTTGTGCCAAAAAGAAACACGGCAAGTTATTTTTTTTCAAAACTCCCTAGGCCAAAAGGAGATTAAAAACCTAGTTCCATACATCAACAAATTCTCCAAGCAAAACAATCCTACGTAAAACTCTCATCTCCCTTCACAAAGAATCACACAGCCAGGGGATATTCAGTGCTCTGCCGCATCATCCTTCCACTCTCAGCCAAGAGCTCTTCAAGTACATGGATCTATCGAGAGAACTTCAAGCATCAGGTCGCATCCACACACGCATCAGCCTCAGAACAAAGGGAGGCCTCAGTAGCATCTTCAAGAGCATCTTTAGGCAGGCTACGACATCACGAGAGCTCGGCATCATCTCCAAGCAGATCTTTAAGTTGAGAGCTCTCTTTGAGTTCATCCCTCTGCTGAACTCGAAGCGAACACCATCAAACCCCACTTCAACGTCAACTCGCTCGAAGGAGGCCTTACCGTTGCCGATATGAGATCGCCCTGCTGCCTCCATTGTCAGCTTGCGAGGAAGCGTGCCATCAGAGAGGACGGACGACGAAGGAGAACCACTGCACTCGAGTTCCCGTCGTCGATTGAGCAAAGCAAAGCTGTCGGAGATCACATCGGAGTGCTGTCGAGTTGGAACGCTCCATCGTCGACCACCCTCATCGGAGAACGCTGCTGCTATCGATTCCACCGCCGTCGAGCTCTCATCGTACGAACGCTGTCGCGTGCTCGCAGTCTAGCTACACGAAGAAGAAGTGATCCGCCGGTTGTCGTCGCTCGGAGCAGCCGAAGCAAAGCTCACCGCCATTCAAAAGCTCGCCGTCGAAGCGATCACGTCGAGTCGGAGATGCAACGAGCGCCTGCACGCCCTCCGCCTTCGAAGCCATCGAAGAAGCATCCCTCAGGCACCTTTGAGTTTGTCGCTGTGCATGAAAACAAAGAAGAATGTAACGTTGCTGACGTGGCAACGCAAAAGCAAAACGAACTGAACCAAACTCACCCGCTGACGTGGAAAAGGATTTAAAAGGGATTGCTAGATGCACAAACCTCTTACAATTGGGGTTGAACTGCAATTGCCAAACGTATAGACCAGTGTGCTATTTGACATCCAGGAGTCAGATCGAGATACCGTTTGCGTCAGATTGGAGCTGACGATGTGCTGACTGACAGAGACGCCTACACGGATACGAACTGAGCATTTCTAAACCCTTTACTCCTTTTATTCGCGTATTAGAGTAACAGTATCTGTAGGGAAAACTTTACCATATTTTGTGACTATTTTCGACTTGCCTAGTTGGGGCTAGACAAGAGGGTCTTGACGTGTGGTAGCAGTCAAGATACGCATTTACTAGGTTGATAGAGTTCTGCACTTTGTTGAGTGTGGTACAGTCTAGGGGGGAGTTGGAGCTAGGACCTCATTGTAGGTGTACGGAAGGAACTTATTAATGCTAGTATTTACGTGGGGCTGGACGTAGGTCGTTAGTGCCACCGAACCAGGGTACATCTGTGTGTACTCTGTGATTTTCTCTCATTTACTCTGGTTTTTCTTTTAACTGCGTGTGATTTCTCGTGGGTTGCACGAAATTTTTTTTAGCATATTCATCCCCTCTCTAGGCTAGGATCCAAATCCAATAAGTGGTATCAGAGCAGGTTTTAGGATCTACCCTAGGTTTGACCATGGATCACATTGATAGTGCTTTTGTTGATGGGCAGTCTATTTCACGTCCACCTAGATTTAATGGAGTAGATTATGCTTATTGGAAAAGTCGTATGAGAATCTACTTGATTTCTATTGATTATAAAGCTTGGCAAATTGTTGAAAAGGATATAAACCACCTGTCATTAAAATTGAAAATACTGAGATGCTTAAACCTGATGATAAATGGGATGATAATGATTGGAGGCTTTATTCTCTTAATTCTAAAGCTATGAATGCTATCATTTGTTCATTTGATAAATCTGAATTCAATCGTATCTCACATTGTCTAACTGCGCAGGAAATATGGCGTACACTGGAGGTGACGCATGAGGGAACGTCACAGGTGAAGGAGTCTAGACTTGCACTTCTGAGCACAGAGTATGAGGAATTTCACATGCTACCATCAGAGACCATATCAGAGATGCTTGCGAGGTTCATCAACGTCGTCTACAAGTCTAGCTCGCTCGGTAAGCCATATTCTAGTCTTGAACAGGTGAGGAAATTATTAAGAGTGCTGCCAAGCTCTTTCAGACCTAAAGTCACTGCCATCCAAGAAGCGAAGGATCTATCACAGATGAGGGTGGATGACTTGATAGGTAATCTAATGTCCCACGAGCTTGAACTGCAAAATATTGAAGAAAGAGAGAAACCTGAGGAAAAGGAAAAAGCTTCAAAGCCACTTGCTCTGAAAGCTACCGAAGAAGATGATGATGATGAGGAGATGGTGCTAATGGTTAGAAATTTCAGAAAGTTCATCAGAACTCCTCAAGGAAGATAAAAAATGCATAGAAGGTTCATTCGCTCTAACACTTCTAATTACGATAAAAATCTTCTGAACAAGATTCTGCTAATAGAGTTGAATGCTTCAAATGCAGGAAAAAGGGACACTTCGCGAAGCAATGTAGACAAGAGACTGCTCAGGTTGCTAAAGATAAAGGAAAATCCATGATGCTAACTTTGGACATGGACAACGAAGCTGAGGATGAGGATGAAGAGGTGGTAGCCCACTCTGCTGTCGTCTGCTTAATGGCAAAAAGCGATGAGGTAAATTCCTTCACTAAAGCCGAATTGTTTGATGTTTGTAAAGGATTGCAAAATGAAATTAATGAGTTAGAACTCACGTTGAATGCTTATATGGATGCTAGCTTTAAATTACAAAAAGAAAATTGTGACATTTCTGAAGAAGTTGACATCCTTAAAGAAAAACTTAAAGAACGTGATTCTACCATTGACATTATGAAAAAGAAAAAATCATGCTTTCATGAAGAAGTTGTTTGTCTCTCTTGTCCTTCCTTATTGAATGATATTAGCATGCTTAAACTTGATTTGATTAAGCTCGAAACTGAAAAAGACTAGTTGATTAGAGAGATTAATGATAAATTCTGCATGTTGGATAATGACTTTAAAGGAAAAATGATTGAATTTGAAAAGAAGGAAGAGGAAAACAAGAAAATATTTATAAGTAAATGCACATTGCTTGTGGAAGAAAATAACAATTAAAAACCAAAGTTTCTAATCTTGAAGTGTCGTTAAGAAACATTTCAATTGGTAAACATTCATTGGATATCATAATTGAAAACCAATTATATGTCAATAATAGAAGAGGACTTGGGTTTGGTTTGAAAAACATTGAAAAGCCAAAATTTAAGAAATTCCACAATGTACCCTCTATTGCAAAAAACATATGTGTAAAGTGCTTTACTTGTGATAGTGTAGGCTACACATCATATTATTGTAAATTTAGGAACAGAAATATCAAGTTTAAACAAGTGTGGGTTCCTAAAACAATTATGGCTAACACTAGTGGATCTTGTTGGGTTTCAAGGTCACACTTAACACCTTTCATGTAGGTGTGATGGAATTATGGCGAAGAGCAATTTTTTAAAGTCTCATTCTATTTTTAGCTCCTTAGCCAAATAGCGACGAGAAGCTATACTTTTTATCCCTCTTTGTATTTCATTGCATACCTTCATAGATTTTTTTGTGTGCTTGTTTTTTATTTTTTGTTTGTTTGCTTGTTTGTTTGCTTTTTAGGCTTGTTTTAGTACTATATAAAAGAAAAAAACTTGAAAAAACCAAAAATAAAAAAATTTGTGTGCTTATTGAATACATCCGTATGAATATCTATAAGTGGTATTATTGAATGTTCATTCATATCCCTTGTAGAAATCAATTCATTATTGTTGTAGCCACATGGACATGTTGATATCTTTTTTAGTAGCCATGACATGGCCTGTTAATTATTAATTTGATTTCTACACCTACATGTGCACTTTCACGAATATTAGACTTTTAGTGCTTTTGGAGATTCTTTTGAAGAATATTGGAAAGTGAATGTAGGAATGATTAAAAATTCTGAATTTTCTAAGGGATATGATGTGTTTTTCCATGAATAAAAATTGAGCACAAAAGAATTGCAAATGAAAAAAAACATGAAAATTGCTCCGTATGAAAAATGGATACAATTCATGGCTAATACACAACCCACGAGTATCCAACATATGCTTTATGGGTAATCTTTAGCGTTGGTGTATATTACTCATCAAGCAATGCCACCCCACATTTAAAAGTCCTTCTAGGCTATGTTTTGGGGTTTAGTAACTTGAACTTACCTTTGATAAGGTGGGAAAATTCAATCCTAGCGATATTTATGAAAAATGGAAAATGTGGATTGATTTGGTTGATTGTTCTAAAATTGAATCTCCCTTAGTACTTTATTGTCTATATCACTACACTTACACAAAGGTGGAGAAGTCTTGTTATGAATTATATGAGCTTGAATTATTTGCTAATTAGAAAACGCATGTTAATGCTAGTTATAACTTATAATGGTTTATTTTTGCTTGAGATATTTTTGGGACTTCATTAGCCCACTTTTGATGATAACAAAGGGGGAGAAAGAAAAAGAAAGATTTGGTGTGTCGGTATTATATGTCGTGGGGGGGGGGGGGGGGGGGGCTTGAAAAATACATAAATAAGGGGAGGTTGAGAGAAAGAGGGGGAGCTTGAGAGAAGGGGGAGCATGCTTATATTTTCTATACTTATTGTGCATGCTTTGTCATGCTTGTATGTCTCATTCCATATCATCCATACATCATATTGCATTACACCCTTCAACACACTTCACACACGCACATTTGTTTGCTCAAATCTTTTATGGGTTTGTCATCATCAAAAGGGGGAGATTGTTGTAAGTAATGACCTAGGATCTTTAGTTTGATGATGGCAAACGTGTGTTGCTATTTAACGTGTGTGCTAAGTGTGTTTCAGTGATGGCAAGGACGTAAATACCCAAATGATGACTACGTCAATGAGATGGAAAAATTTCTATTCATATAGCTAATTGGAAGAGAAGGTAGTGTTGTTTGCATGGCAATTGGAATGTGTCAAAGATAGAGAGATGAATTTAAATCAATGTGGGATTTGATTAAATCAATTATCAAAGATATGCTTCTACCCAAACCCTATTCAAATCTTTTTTTACTTGCAAATCAAATCCTCAGTTGGTTGACTCAACCCAATCCCTAGTCAAATACAAATTTCCAATCAATACCGAAACTCCTAATTGATTTGATCTCATCCCCTACCAAAATTAAAAGCCCCTAGCTCCTATATAAACCGTATCACCAAACTAGGGTTGAGATGCACCAAACCAAAAGAAAACCCCTCAGAGCTGCAACCTTACGCAAAAATCTTTGTGCCAAAAAGAAACACATCAAGTTATTTTTTTTCAAAACTCCCTAGGCCAAACGGAGATTAAAAACCTAGTTCCCTGCATCAAAAAATTCTCTAAGCAAAACAATCCTATGCAAAACTCTCATCTCCCTTCACAAAGAATCACACAGCCAGGGGATATTCAGTGCTCTGTCGCATCATCCTTCCACTCTCAGCCAAGAGCTCTTCAAGTACAGGGATATATCGAGAGAACTTCAAGCATCAGGTCTCATCCACACACGCATCATCCTTAGAACAAAGGGAGGCCTCAGTAGCATCTTTAAGAGCATCTTTAGGCAGGCTACGATAGCACGAGGGCTCGGCATCATCTCCAAGAAGATATTTAAGCCGAGAACTCCCCTTGAGTTCATCCCTCTGCTGAACTCGAAGCAAACACTATCAAACCCCACGTCAACGTCGACCCGCTCGAAGGAGGCCTTGCCGTTGCCGAGAGGAGATCGCCCCGCTGCCTCCATCGTCAGCTCGCAAGCGAAGCATGCCATCAGAGAGGACGGACGATGAAGGAGAACCGCAGCACTCAAGTTCCTGTCGCCGATTGAGCGAAGCAAAGCGGTCGAAGATGAGTGCTGTCGACTCGGAACGCTCCATCGTCGACCACCCTCATCGGAGAACGCTGCTGCTATCGATTCCACCGCCGTCGAGCTCTCACCGTACGAACATTGTCGCGTGCTCGCCGTCTAGCTGCACGAAGAAGAAGTGATCCACCGGTTGTCGTCGCTCAGAGCAGATGAAGCAAAGCTCACTACCGTTCAAAATCTCACCGTCGAAGCGATCACGTTGAGTCGGAGACGCAATGAGCGCCTGCATGCCCTCCGCCTTCGGAGCCATTGGAGAAGCATCCCTCAGGCGCCTTTGAGTTCGACACTGTGCATGAAAACAAAGAAGAATGAAACATTGCTGACGTGGCAATGCAAAAGCGAAACGAACAGAACCAAACTCGCCCGCTGACGTGGAAAAGGATTTAAAAGGGATTGCTAGATGCACATACCGCTTACAATTGGGGTTGAACGGCAATTGCAATACGCATAGACCAGTGTGCTATTTGACATCCAGGAGTCAGATCGAGACACCGTTTACGTCAGATTGGAGCTGACACGAACTGAGCATTTCTAAACCCTTTACTCCTTTTATTCGTGTATTAGTGTAACGTTCTATGTAGGGAAAACTTTACCATATTTTGTGACTATTTTTGAGTTGTCTGGTTGGGGCTATACATTAGGGTTTTGACGTGTGGTAGCAGTCAAGATACGTATTTACTAGGTTGGTATAGTTCTGCACTTTGCTGAGTGTGGTACAGTCTAGGTGAGGAGTTGGAGTTAGGACCCAATTGTAGGTGTACGGAAGAAACTTATTAATGCTAGTATTTTCTTGGGGCTGGACGTAGGTCGTTGGTGCGTCCGAACCAGGGTATATTTGTGCGTACTCTATGATTGTCTCTCATTTACTCTGGTTGTGCTTTTAACTGTGTGTGATTTCTCGTGGGTTGCACGAGAATTTTTTTAGCCTATCCACCCCCCTCTAGGATAGGATCCAGATCCAACAATATTCCTTTAGATGCGATGCCTCAAGCTATGCTTGGGGGATGAATTCATTTGACCAGTGAGTACGACATTAGAGTGGAGAGGTGCACGAATGGGAAAGTTTGATAATACCGAGACTTAGCGAATTACTTTAGCTATGAAGATTTCTTATGAATTGATATGAAAATGTGAATGACATGTCTCTTATTCCATTATCTATTGCATGCTTGGTGTGATTCTTATATGCTTCTGCTATAACTCTTGATTGAAATATGCATCGCCAACACTTGTATATTAAATTCTATGAAATGCGTGATGTGGATATGAATTGATTGTATGAATTTAGAGAGTCCCTTTTGTTGTTCTTAAAAGCTTGCAAGTACCATGTTTAAGTAAGATATGAAATCTTTATAACATGTGATTCATATTTTCCAAGTTATCGTGATGTGTAGCTTATGGCTTGAGATCTGAGAGAAGAATCTAGCGACCCCTTCCACTTCGTATTCTTTTTCTTTCATTTCATTTCTTTTGTTTTCATTTCCCGAGTTCGTCTCTCTACTTATCTTCCTCGAGGACGAGTAAGAGGTAAGCTTGGGGGATTTTGATCAGTCCATATTTTACACCTTTTTTCTGCATGTTTGCACGTCATTTCGATTGCTCATATTGCGATTTTCATGATTATTCAATGATATTGCTTTACTTTTTACTATTTCTTGTTTTTGTCAGATTTCAGGAAATATGGAGCAATCGGGAGCAAAAACGAGCTTAAGGGACTTGCACGCGTACCGGAGGGTCGCCCATGGTCTTTTTGAGGAGCTAACGGTGCTGGACGATGAGCGGAAGAAGAAGAACATCGAAGAAATCGACGAGGAAGCGAGGAGGAGGAGAAATGAGCTCTGAAACAGGCCACTCGGCCGAGCAATGCAGTTCACTCGGCCGGGTGAAGCAGCCTACTCGGCCGAGCAAGATTGACACGACGACATGTGCCTGCCTGAGTGCCACATTGCACTTGACCGAGTGGTGAATTCCACTCGGCTGAGTAGAGAACTCCACGCGCCTGAGTGAGTCAAAAATTCTGAAGGAAATCAAAGAGAACTCTCTGGAATTCTAGAGAGCACAGCAGAAGACCCACTCGACCGAGTGATGAATCCCACTCGGCCGAGTGAACTGCATTGCTCGGCCGAGTGGCCTGTTTCAGAGCTCATTTCTCCTCCTCCTCGTTTCCTCGTCAATTTCTTCGATGTTCTTCTTCTTCCGCTCATCGTCCAGCACCGTTAGCTCCTCAAAAAGATCATGTGCGACCCTCCGGTACGTGTGCAAGTCCCTTAAGCTCATTTTTGCTCCCGATTGCTCCATATTTCCTGAAATCCGACAAAAACAAGAAATAGTAAAAAGTAAAGAAATATCATCGAATAATCATGAAAATCGCAATATGAGCAATCAAAATGACGTGCAAACATGCAGAAAAAAGGTGTAAAATATGGACTGATCAAAATCCCCCAAGCTTACCTCTTACTCGTCCTCGAGGAAGATAAGTAGAGAGACGAACTCGGAAAATGAAAACAAAAGAAAAGAAATGAAAGAAAATGAATACGAAGTGGAAGGGGTCGCTAGATTCTTATTGACACGACGACATGTGCCTGCTTGAGTGCCACAATGCACTCGACCGAGTGGTGAATTCCACTCGGCTGAGTAAAGAACTCCACGCGCCTGAGTGAGTCAAAATTTCTGAAGGAAATCAAAGAGAACTCGCTGGAATTCTAGAGAGCACAGCAGAAGACCCACTCGGCCGAGTGATGAATCCCACTCGGCCGAGTGACGCAGAGCACAAGAGTGCCAAATCCCCAACTTCAAAGCAGACTCTCTGGAGATTTGGTAGAACATTAGAAGATCCTACTCGGCCGAGTCACACTTCTCACTCGGCCGAGTCATACTTCCACTCGGCCGAATGACATGAGCACCCAGATTTTCAGACAGCCTCTCACTCTTTTGAAATCTTCTATCATTCCAGTGGACAAAGAATTTTTCTCATATTTGTTTATGGATAGTAGACTTCATGACGGTTCCAACGTCGCCAAGAACGTGCCAATCGGAGGTCAGATGAGATTTGGAGAATTTCTGCAAGTTGATGCTGCAGTGCTGGAATTTCCACTCGGCCGAGTCATAGTCCCACTCGACCCAAGTGACTGCGGGCCCAGAACTTAAGTTGCGGCCAGAGCTATCTTTGGCCACAAATTTCAGAGGTTTTCTAGGGTTATTTGCTAGGGTTTTGGGGGCTATACAAGAGGTTTGTAGCCATCATTAGAGGGGAGTTCCATTATGTTTTCTTAGAGACTTTTTAGAGGTTAGGCCATGCCCTAGGCCCACTCTTGGATCTAAAAGCTTATAATTGGATTGAAGTTCTTCATCAAAGCTTGTATCAAGATAAGTACTTTTGTTCTTGTTAATTCTATTGTTGATTCTTAGTGATTTCTTATTGTTTATCTCTCTTTGATGCAAGCAATGTCTTTTATTGACTTCTATATCGTTATTGCTATGCTTGGTTGATTGTTGTTCTAGGAAAGGGGATGAACCCAATGATCTCATGTCAGATTTGTGATGAATGAATTTCTATGTTGCTAGGATTGATAGACGGTTGGGTTATGATTGATTTACTACAAGTAGATAAGAATTTCCATTGATTGGGGTTTGCAAGAGATTGGATTCCAATCGATGGGAAGGCCTAGATATTCGATTTAGGTTTATAATCGAAATCCACTAGACTTGGTTTGCAAGCTATTGGACCAAAGCTAGCATTTTTATTATAAATCTATACCCATATTCATTTGTAAGAGATTAGACGAATACGAACTATCACAACCTAGATCGTAACTCGAGTTTGCACGAGAGTGGGCTCGAGGAGCGATTGGACGATAATGTCGACCCACATGCGGGAGGCTTAGGTTAGGGTTTGCACGAGAGTGGGCCCTAATCTAGGTTGCTATAGACCAGCAATAGCGCGAAAGCGTGAGCTTGGTTCTATATTCAGTTATGACTAGTTCACCTCAATGCAAGTCTAGTAATATTGAGATTTACGATTTACAAAGATGTATGACGATCCATAGTGGGGATTCCCTAGCTCTAGACTCTTTTATTATATTAAGTTTGAATCGATATTTTATCCCAAATCTTAATCACCGACACGGACATCCACCACCATTTCCATTATATCATACCATAACCATCTCCACCAATAATACATTCATGGTCAAACTAACCTAGGATAGATTGGAGCCAACACCACTTCCTCGTGTTCGATACCCGCTCGCCACTGCACCATGCACTTGTGGTAAAACTACAATCATTTTTCAGGTGTATATTCGGGGCCGATCACAAGGCGATGATTCTCCTCAACCCTCTACCCATCGAGTATGAGTACTTGGTGTCGGTTCTTACATATAGTAAGGAATCGATCACATTCGAAGAGGTGTCCAACGTTCTGACGAGCAACGCGTTCAGGAAGAACGATGGGGACACCTGCATCCGAGCTTCAAGCGATGATCTTGCTGTCGTAGTAGTGAGAATGGTGGAGATAGAAGGGGGTATTTCAAATCCAAGTCTAGAGACAAGACAAGGGGCCCTTAGTGCAAGGTGGCAAAGGACCAATGTGTTTTCTATAGAGAAGGAGGACATTGGGTCAGGGACTATCCAATGGCAAAGAAGAAGCATGGCGCAACTGCCAATGTCACGAAGGGTGTTGAGGTCGAGGAGTATGTATTGATCGATGATTCAAAGTGCGTGACATCAGATGATTGGGTGTTCGTGTAACGACTGGTTTTCATGTATCTGGATTATTTATATTATATATATATGTTTTGGTGGATTTTCTCCTTATGTGTGGTTTTCGTCTCCGTAGCTTTCATTTTCGATCGTTTCGTCGTGTTTTCCTAGCTTCTTCTGTTGATCATCGATTTCGGAGTAAGTCATTCGTGACGGGCTTCATATCGGTCATATCTTATTGTTAGATCAAGCCTAGGGGTCTTAGGAATCGATCCCGGAGCTTCGCGCTCCATTTCGGAACTTTCTGTGTACGTTAGCCGGTATAAGAAGGGGAACCGACCGACTAGATGACGATTTAGTTGGTCGGCAAACCTTCATGGACAAACTAGTGGGCTTTGTTAATTACTCAGGAGTTACTGTTTATCGTTAGTCAGTCTAAGAACATTTGTCGACCGACTAGGTTGCAAACTAGTCGGTCAGCAATCGTTCTTTAACCGACTAGCTTTATGATCATTTTTGATACCAAGTACTATTCATTCTTAGTCGGTCTAAGAACATTTGTCGACCGACTAGATTAGAAACTAGTCGGTCAGTAGTTGTTCTTTGACCGACTAAATCTAAATCCTATTTTTGCACAGGAGTTACTGTTTACACTTAGTCGGTCTGCGTTGGTCAACCGACCGACTAGTTCCCAAACTAGTCGGTCAGAGGTTGCTCTTTGACTGACTAATTAGTGTTAAAACCCTAATGTCTGGGCAGCCGCCAGCCCTTCCTATTAAAACCCCACCCACGATTTCTTTCATCCCTTTTTCATTCTCCTGAGCCATTTTCTCCCCCAAATCACCCTCCAACATTTCCCCAAGCCATTCCTTCCTCCCTTGGAGCTCCCCTCTCCATTTTGGCCGGCCATCACCTCTAGGTCGCCGGAAAACCCCCCAAAACCCCCAAAAATCCCCAAAACCCCATTTCTCCAGATTTTCTCCCCATTTCCAGATCTGAACCCTAGTTCCCCGACTAGGTTGCAAACTTGTTGTAGGCGTAAAAGAGACTAGGCGACGAAATGATACTCGCCTAGGCGCAATTTCAGGAACTAGCTTGACAACGAAGCTAGATCCGTCATTTATCATGTTGCATAACTACCTTGTCATGTTTAATTTTAATTAACGGTACGCGAATTAATTGTCATCCATGCTATCCATGTTGAATGTCGCATTCGTAGCACACGCTACAATACTTGTGTTTCCTGGCTCGTGTTCCAGAAGCGGGCTACGTGAGTTGGTTGATAGCCAATGCCCGATCTACTTGTTTTCGGCTAGGCACCTGCGTTGCAGGCATAACCCTACGCCATACGTGTTAAATACACTTCCTGGCTCGTGTTCCAGAAGCGAGCATTCCGTGTGCGGGGTAATGCCATGGCTCGATACACGTGGAGGGGTAGAGATAAATGGTCACTTGAGCTTAGGAGTTGGCCCGATCAGCCACTCTAGCCAACATGCGGAATCTTTGTGCACAACTTGTTTACTTGACGTGTTTACTTGACGTGAACCACTTGACTTGTACTTGTCCGTGTTTTACTTGTAAAACTTGTTATCCATGACATACTTGCTACTTGTACTTCCCTTTACTTGTCACTTCCATACTATACTTGCCATGTCATGCATCATACTAAAACTGCTAGGTTGTTAGTTTACCTTACTTTCAGTTTCCTTGCCCAAGTCTTTTAGACTTGCTGACATGTGACCCTTTACTCTTTTGGGTGACACATGTTAGATCCTGAGCCTGAGTTCATTGTTGAGGACGAGGTGTTTGCGGACGCTGATCCCGAGCCTGTGTTTGATGAGGACTTCGTGGACACGGGCGATCAGTCGTAGAGACTGTTTATGTTGTGGTTTAGACTGTTTAGTTGTCGGTGCGCAGCACCTATACTTTGTTATGTTGTCCCTTTTGTCGGCCTTTTTCTGGGCCTTTAGACTCTTTCTTTTAGCCTGGTGGCTTTTCTGGATGTTGGACTTAATTTTTAATGTTGGACAAATTCTGAGATTTGAGATTTTATTTATGTCTCTCCTTGTGTTATTATTGTTGTTACGTTTGTGGTTACAGGGACCTGCTTATGTTTTATTGACGCTTATCGGGTTTGGGGCTTCACAGCTCCACTCTCGTGCGGACCTTTTCACGTCTCGCCTCCATTTCAGGGAAGCGGGGCGTGATAGGTTTTGTTGGTGGCCCATGCAGGTCCTTTTCTGTAACTGCGATTATCGGAATGACGATGATAATATTAGAATGTCCAATAAACTAAGTTCGACGTCAGAGTCATAAGCTATGAGTCTAATCTGCTTCGTTTTCTGTGTCATTAGATGGCAGGAAGGCGATTCACCCGTGGTGGAGGTAGTGGTGCGCCCCCTCATGACGAGGAGCCTGAGCGAGAACCCACCATTGGAGAGATGATGCGGATGATGCTTCAGATGATGCAAGTGCAGCAGGCCGTGCTCTTGCAAGTCCAGAATGCTCCAGTTGTTCAAGCTGGTCGGGCAATCTAGGATGCCCTTCGCTCCGAGCCGGGAGCGAAGCAATTTTGAGAGCTGGATCCCGCTTATTTTGATGGGTCTGAGGGTCCTCTGGCTGTCGATGAGTGGATTCGGAACATTGAGGATAACTTGAAGATGGCCAAGATCACCCCGGCTGGATGGGTTGATTTGGCGAAGAGGCAACTCAAGGATAATGCTTGGAATTGGTGGGATGCGAAAGAGAAGATGCTGGTGGAGCCGATAGCTTGGGCTACATTTAAGTCTAGGTTTGATGAGGAGTTCTATCCGAAGGCTGCTAGGAAGGAGATGCTGCAGCGCTTTATTGATCTGAAGCAAGGGAGCTTGACGGTGGACCTGTACCACCAAGAGTTCACTAGGCTGTGTCGGTTCGCACCGAAGATGGTGCAGGATGCTGATGAGAGGGCTCAGAGGTTCCTGCAGGGGCTTGCTTTGGAGCTTCAGAGTTTTGTGTCTTCCTCTGACCTGGACTCTTATCAGAAGGTTCTGGTCGCTGCGAGGAGGCAGGAGCTGAACCTGAGCCAGAGGAGGGGACATGTTTCTGGTGCTGGGAAGAGGCCTATGGAGCAGGCCAGAGCGGTGGTTAGGCCTGGTTTCAAGCCTAATCAGCCAGCTCAGTTTAAGTGGCCAGGAGGGCCTATTCAGAAGACTTGCCATTTCTGCGGCAAGATCGGGCATGTCAAGGATCAGTGTAGGAGATTCCTGGGCCAGTGTGTTGTCTGTGGAGATCCTACCCATACCATGAAGGATTGTCCGAGGTCGAAGCAGCCTTGGAGGGCACCTGTTACAGCACAGCCGTTGCAGCAGAGAGCGTCTGTTCCTGCTGGACGTGGAGCAGCTCTTGTTCCACAGAGGCAGGCTTTTCAGCAGGCTTTTCCGCCGAGGAGGCAGGCTTTTCTGATGACCGCTGTGGAGAGTGAGGCTGTGGATGAGGTTATCACAGGTAATCCTCAATCTAACTGTTACTTTCCTAGCTAGTTTTGATTGTTAGATTATATTGTTTGCTTGAACATGATTATTTGCTAGACTAGGGCTTGATTGTTAAATTGCTTGTTAGGTGTGGTTTTGGTGTGCACATTTCCTGCACGAGTCCTCTTTGACTCAGGTGCATCGATGTGCATTATTTCTCGGAGCTTCGTGGAGAAGCATTCCTTGTCGACGTCCCCTCTTTCCAAGAGTTGGAATATCATTACAGGGAATGGTGTGGTCTCGGTGCATCGAGGTTACAATTCTTGCTCGTTAGTGGTCTGTGGACATGAGCTTTACGTTGATTTCATTGTCCACGACATCATCAACTATGATGCGATCCTTGGGATGGATTGGCTTGCAAGCTTCTATGCTACGATCGACTGTCGGAGGAAGAAGGTGGTGTTCGAGATTCCCGGACATCCAGTATTTGAGTTCAGCCGGGGTAGCAGCTCGCTTGGTCTTGTCAGATTTCGGGCCAGGCCGGTGGAGATTGTGGTTATGCAGATGGAACTGGAGAGGCCAGCTGTGGTGCGAGATTTTGATGACGTCTTCCCCGAGGAGATGTCTGGTTTGCCACCTGATCGAGCTCTGGAATTTTCTATTGATCTTATTCTGGGAGCGCAGCCGATTTCGAAGGCGCCGTATCGTATGGCACCCGCTGAGTTGGAGAAATTGCGGAAGCAGCTGGATGAGCTTTTGCAGAAGGGTTATATCAACCATAGTGTGTCTCCGTGGGGAGCACCGGTGCTGCTGGTGAGGAAGAAGGATGGTTCGCATCGCATGTGCGTGGACTATCGGGAGTTGAATGCGGTGACCATCAAGAATAAATACCCGTTGCCTCGCATCGATGATATTTTTGATCAGCTTGGAGGTTCGAGTGTGTTTTCGAAGTTGGATCTGAGGAGTGGTTATCATCAGTTGAAGGTGAAGAAGGAAGATGTTCCGAAGACAGCGTTCAGGACGAAGTATGGACACTACGAGTTTGTGGTTATGCCCTTCGGTGTAACCAATGCACCCGCAGTTTTCATGAATCTGATGAATCTGATCTTCTACGACTTTTTGGATAAGTTTGTCGTTATCTTTATTGATGACATTCTGATCTATTCTAAGTCAGAGGAGGAGCATGCCTCGCACTTGAGGACTGTGTTGGAGATTTTGAGGAAGCATCGGTTGTATGCTAAGTTTTCAAAGTGCGAGTTTTGGCTAGACAGAGTTGCTTTTCTCGGGCATGTGGTGACTGGAGATGGTATTTAAGTGGATCCCGAGAAGATCAGGGCCATCAGAGAGTGGCATGTTCCGCAGTCAGCGTCTGAGATTCGGAGTTTCCTTGGGCTTGCTGGTTACTATCGGCGCTTCATTAAGGACTTTTCACGTATTGCCGAGCCGATGACCAGATTGATGCGAAAAGATGTACCTTTTGTTTGGTCGGGTGTTTGTGAGAATGCTTTTGGTGTTCTGAGGGAGAGATTGACGACTGCCCCTATTCTTGTTGTGCCTGATCGCAACGGTGGATTTGAGATCTTTTGCGATGCTTCTGGTAAGGGTCTCGGTTGTGTGTTGCATCAGCACGGGTATGTTGTGGCGTATGCTTCGTGTCAGCTCAAGACTCATGAGAAGAATTACCCGATGCATGACTTGGAGTTGGCTGCTGTTGTGTTTGCTCTTAAGATTTGGAGGCACTTCCTGCTGAGTGAGAAAGTGAAGATCTTCACCGATCACAAAAGTTTGAAGTATATTTTTACTCAGAAGGAGCTCAACATGCGACATCGTCGATGGTTGGAGCTCATGGCGGATTATGAGATTGATTTACAGTATCACCCTGGCAAGGTGAATGTGGTTCCTGATGCGCTGAGTAGGCTTCCAGTGGTGATGATTTTGACTTCACAGTGGAGATTGCAGCAGGATTTTTATGAGTCTGGTGTGGAGATTGTTCTTCCTGGGGAGGCTTCTTTGTTGATGAGTATGCAGATTCAGTCGACGATTGTGGATCGGATCAAGGCTGGTCAGGCTGAGGATCCGAAGCTGGTGAAGATTCGGGAGCAGATGGAAGCCGGTCTACGGACTGACTTTTTGATTCATGAGGATGGCTCGCTGAGGTTTGGAGCTAGGTTGTGTGTGCCAGCCGGGGATATTAGAGAGGAGTTGTTGGTGGAGGCACACAGTTCGCCGTATTCTGTGCATCCTGGTGGCACCAAGATGTACAAGGATCTTCGTCTGAACTATTGGTGGCATGGTATGAAGAGGAGTGTGGCTCAGAGTGTAGCCAAGTGTTTGGTTTGCCAACAAGTGAAGTCGGAGCATCAGCGTATGGCAGGGTTGCTACAACCGCTTCTGATTCCGGAGTGGAAGTGGCAACACATCACTATGGATTTCGTGACCGAACTACCTCGGAGTCCGAAGCAGAATGACGCGATTTGAGTGATCGTAGATCGATTGACCAAATCTGCTCACTTTATTCCATTCCGAGTAGGACAGTCCACTGATGCGCTAGCGAGGAGATATATGGAGGTAAATTCCTTTACTCTCCGTTTCTATTCCTTTTCCTAGTTTGGATAGTGATGTAACGTGAATCGTGCAGGAGGTCGTACGACTTCACGGAGTCCATGTGAGTATCGTGTCGGACAGAGACACGGGGTTCACATCTCAGTTCTGGCAGAGTTTGCAGAAGAGTTTGGGTATGCGTCTGAGTTTCAGCACGGCGTACCATCCGCAGACGGATGGCCAGTCCGAGAGGACGATTCAGATCTTAGAGGACATGCTGAGGGCGTGCATGTTGGATTTTAAGGGTTCGTGGGAGGACCATCTACATCTGGTAGAGTTCTCTTACAACAACAGCTTCTAGGCGAGTATTGGCATGGCGCCTTTCGCCGCTCTTTATGGGAGGAAATGTCGATCGCCATTGAGTTGGGATGACGTTGGAGATCGGGAGCTGTTGGGACCTGAGATGATCGTGGAGGCTGTGGATGTTGTCAGGAACATTCGGGAGAGGTTGAGGATTTCTCAGGACCATTTTAAGCATTGGGCGGATGTTAAACGTCGTCCTTTGGAGTTTCAGCCGGGCGACCATGTATTCTTGAAGATTTCCCCGAATCGTGGTGCGATTCACTTTGGGAAGTGACGGAAGTTGAGCCCGCGATACATTGGACCGTTTGACATTCTGGAGAGAGTTGGCGAGGTAGCCTACCGCTTAGCCTTGCCACCATCTTTGGCGGGAGTTCACAATGTTTTCCTTGTGTCGCAGCTTCGTCGATACATTACCGATCCATCTCATGATGTGGATTTCTCGGAGATTACCGTTCGCCCTGATATGACGTATGACCAGCAGCCAGTGCAGATTCTGGACAGGCGTCAGAAGTCACTCCGGAACAAGGTTTCAATCTTGTGAGGGTGATGTGACGACACGACTCGCCTGGAGAGTCTACTTGGGAGAATGAGGATGAGATGCGAGAGCATTTCCCACTTTTGTTTCCGGACACGTGAGTGTTGGGAAATTCCGTGGACGGAATTTTTCTTAAGTTGGGGAGGATGTAACGACTGGTTTTCATGTATCTGGATTATTTATATTATATATATATATTTTGGTGGATTTTCTCCTTATGTGTGGTTTTCGTCTCCGTAGCTTTCATTTTCGATCGTTTCGTCGTGTTTTCCTAGCTTCTTCTGTTGATCGTCGATTTTGGAGTAAGTCATTCGTGACGGGCTTCATATCGGTCATATCTTATTGTTAGATCAAGCCTAGGAGTCTTAGGAATCGATCCCGGAGCTTCGCGCTCCATTTCAGAAATTTCTGTGCACGTTAGCCGATATAAGAAGGGGAACCGACCGACTAGATGACGATTTAGTCGGTCGACAAACCTTCATGGACCGACTAGTGGGCTTTGTTAATTACTCAGGAGTTACTGTTTATCGTTAGTCAGTCTAAGAACATTTGTCGACCGACTAGGTTGCAAACTAGTCGGTGAGCAATCGTTCTTTAACCGACTAGCTCTATGATCATTTTTGATACCAAGTACTATTCATTCTTAGTCAGTCTAAGAACATTTGTCGACCGACTAGATGAGAAACTAGTCGGTCAGTAGTTGTTCTTTGACCGACTAAATCTAAATCCTATTTTTGTACAGGAGTTACTGTTTACACTTAGTCGGTCTGCGTTGGTCAACCGACCGACTAGTTCCCAAACTAGTCGGTCAGAGGTTGATCTTTGACCGACTAATCAGTGTTAAAACCCTAATTTCTGGGCAGCCGCCAGCCCTTCCTATTTAAACCCCACCCACGATTTCTTTCATCCCTTTTTCATTCTCCTGAGCCATTTTCTCCCCCAAATCACCCTCCAACATTTCCCCAAGCCATTCCTTCCTCCCTTGGAGCTCCCCTCTCCATTTTGGCCGGCCATCACCTCTAGGTCACCGGAAAACCCCCAAAAACCACCAAAAATCCCCAAAACCCCATTTCTCCAGATTTTCTCCCCATTTCCAGATCTGAACCCTAGTTTCCCGGATCGTTTCTTCCGTCGCCGTGCTTGCTTGATATCGTTCTTCCGCTTCCTAAGGTAGTGATCGATCCTTTGATGTTCTCATAACCCGTTTTGTGATTTTTGTGAAACCCTAATAAAACTAGGTTGGATGTTGTTCTAATATTGTTTTGCCATGGCAGCGACCTCTTCCCCGTAGATTAGCATCCGTGAGATGAACCTTCGTGATCGTCATCATCGGTGCTAGGCAAGTGAAACTTGCCACTTAGGGTTTTGGGCCATGTCTTAGGCCATTCACTTGTTGTAGGCGTAAAAGAGACTAGGCGACGAAATGATACTCGCCTAGGCGCAATTTCAGGAACTAGCTTGACAACGAAGCTAGATCCGTCATTTATCATGTTGCATAACTACCATGTCATGTTTAATTTTAATTAACGGTACGCGAATTAATTGTCATCCATGCTATCCATGTTGAATGTTGCATTCGTAGCACATGCTACAATACTTGTGTTACCTGTCTCGTGTTCCAGAAGCGGGCTACGTGAGTTGGTTGATAGCCAATGCCCAATCTACTTGTTTCCGGCTAGGCACCTGCGTTGCAGGCATAACCCTACGCCATACGTGTTAAATACACTTCCTGGCTAGTGTTCCAGAAGCAAGTATTCCGTGTGCAGGGTAATGCCCTGGCTCGATTCACGTGGAGGGGTAGAGATAAACGGTCACTTGAGCTTAGGAGTTGGCCCGATCAGCCACTCTAGCCAACAGGCGGAATCTCTGTGCACAACTTGTTTACTTGACGTATTTACTTGACGTGATCACTTGACGTGAACCACTTGACTTGTACTTGTCCGTGTTTTACTTGTAAAACTTGTTATCCATGACATACTTGCTACTTGTACTTCCCTTTACTTGTCACTTCCATACTATACTTGCCATGTCATGCATCATACTAAAACTGCTAGGTTGTTAGTTTACCTTACTTTCAGTTTCCTTGCCCAAGTCTTTTAGACTTGCTGACATGTGCACCTTTACTCTTTTGGGTGACACATGTTAGATCCTGAGCCTGAGTTCATTATTGAGGACGAGGTGTTTGCGGACGCTGAGCCCGAGCCTGTGTTTGACGAGGACTTCGTGGACACGGGCGATCAGTCGTAGAGACAGTTTGTGTTGTGGTTTAGACTGTTTAGTTGTCGGTGCGCAGCACCTATACTTTGTTATGTTGTCCCTTTTGTCGGCCTTTTTCTGGGCCTTTAGACTCTTTCTTTTAGCCTGGTGGCTTTTCTGGATGTTGAACTTAATTTTTAATGTTGGACAAATTCTGAGATTTGAGATTTTATTTCTGTCTCTCCTTGTGTTATTATTGTTGTTCCGTTTGTGGTTACAGGGACCTGCTTATGTTTTATTGACGCTTATCGTGTTTGGGGCTTCACAGCTCCACTCTCGTGCGGACCTTTTCACGTCTCGCCTCCATTTCAGGGAAGAGGGGCGTGATAGTTCGACTCTGGGTGCTCGTTCCATATGATGCCACATCGAGAGTAATTTACGATCTTCAGGGAAGGTGGTAAGAGCACAGTCTTGCTAGGCGATGACCAATCTTGCAGCATGACAGGTATCGGGACAATGCGGATAAGGATGAGTGACGGTGTTACACGAGACATCGATGAGGTACGCTTTGTTTTCGACCTAAGGTGTAATCTCATATCGCTCGGTTCATGATGCGACCGAAATATAACTCTAGAGCAACCTAGTTATGGCACGGATTACACTGAGATAAATCACCGGCAACGGCGCCATAAACTTGATCGAGCCGAAATCAACTCCGAAATGATGTCGTCTAACCGCAAGTGCACGGTATAGTGGCAAGCAGGTATCGAACACAGGGAGGCGGTGCTATACTACCTATCTACTCCTAGGTTGAGTTAGACTTGCAGATTTATTGGTGGATGTGGATTGTGGAGTGTCATAATGGTGATGGATGCGAAAGTCGTGTCACTCGATGTCACAAACAAGGGATTCCACACAATATAAAAGAAAAAAAATATAAAATGACTAAGGTTTTAGGACTCGCCACTAGGACCATCGGATGTCGACGCTAGGCTAGGACTCTTACGTTGCATTGGTTTTATTGGGGATTGTAGCATCTAGAAAGTGAATACATACGTATTCACCCCGCTCGCACGATAGATGCATACGGTACATGTATTAAGGATCTACAATAATCTCACCACTCTCATGGTTCGAATGCTCTTAACTTATACCACTTTCGTGGGTTAGAGCTTCAAGGTATTTTGGTGGCTCTTATTGATGCAATGGTGTTAGCCGTCAATTAGTGGTATAGTTCGTCGGTGGATCCCATCAAGGCACGAGCCGGACGTGGTCACGTACCTCAGTTGAATACAGTAACTCCCTAATTAAATCCATAGGATATTCCTTAAGCTAATGAATTCCACCGACCGTGGGCACGATCTCAGTACGAGTTCTTCTAGGGATTTTGCTAGATCAACCAAAATACAACCCCATTTATATCCAACGCATCATAAAAAAATCCTATCTTTGCATCTAGATCCTAAAATACTAGGGCTAATCTATTAGCCATAGATAGAACTACGCATGCATCATAGGAAAAACAATAGAAGATTCAATAATAGCAAGAGAATTCATCAAAGCATGCATCAACGAGATATTCAATAATCAATCAATGAGAAGAACTGAGATAGAATTAAAGAAAAGGAAAATACTTATCTTGATACAAGGGAGAGGCCTAGGGCATAGTCTAACTCCCAAAAGATCGTCTCCAAAAAAACTCTAAAAAAGATATCCCTTAAAAAACTCTCCAAAAGTCTCTCCCGAAAGTATACAAAAATTCCCCTCTTCCCCAAAAATGACGGCTGCTAATTCCCCAAAAACCCTAACAGTTCGGGGTGTAAATACACACTAAAACTGCTGAAAAAGTGCCACCCGATCGGGTGGAAGTTCACCCGATCGGGTGGAAACAAACAGAGACACTGAACTGCTGAAAATGGGCTCACCTGGTCGGGTGGATAGCCCACCCGATCTGGTGGGAATCGGATTCCCGACAGCCCATAATTTTAGCACACAGCTGCGCAATGTAGAAAAATCGGATTTGGGCATGCGACCTATCGTTGGAAAGCTGACGACGATGCCGATGCTAGAAAAATAATATATCACCCAAAATCCCACTGAAATGATAGCGGATCTTCAATGAATGTAGCAGCAGTGCACGAAAGGGGAAGAAAAGGCCACCCGACTGGTTGACAGTAGTGCACGAAAGGGGAAGAAAAGGCCACCTGACCGGTTGACAGCAGTGCATGAAAGGTGAAGAAAAGGCCACCCGATCGGTTGAAGTGTCAACCGGTCGGGTGAGTTCTTCCCCAAAAAATGATCCGAGGAGATGGCTCGATCGGGTGGGAAGCTCCTCCATGAATGCCACTCTGTCTCCTCACCACCCGATCATTCACCCGATCGGGTGGCACAGTGTGTTGCCCAGGTGGAGCGCAAGACTGATACCATGATATGACTCGGTCGGGTGGCTCATCCACACGATCGGGTGAAGCTCCAAAAGTTCAACTCCTCATCTTTGGCCATCGGATCTTTGCCATATAAGTACGCTTTGGTCTTGACATGCAAGGTTGACTCCAGAAGACACAGAAATACTGACATTTACACACATCAGAATCCATGAGTCATGGTATTATAGAGCCATGCTTTCTTCATTCTCCTCTTATTCACTCCTTCTCTCTTGCCCCTTCCTTGCTCTCCGGCAGCTTTAATTCGCCGAACGCGGTGCCTCAAGAGTCCCGGTGTCAAAGCACGCACGCTCTCTTCCAATATACTCCAAATCGCTCGATATTCCTTGAAATGCAATCAAACCTCGTAAAGTACAATAGTTCAAATTATGAGCGTAAAAGCATATGAAATATGTAATTGATCAATCATTTTGACGTGTAATCGTATATATAAAATTTGGAATATAATGACACATTAAAATCCCCCAAGCTTACCTCTTACTTGTCCTCGAGGAAGGCTAGTAAGAAGCTAACACGGGAGAGGGATACAATGGAGATGTGAGGCGGTGGCGTGTAATGGAGACAAAGGGTTAAATCTTAAATTCAGAAAATACAAGAACCCAAGGTATGCAAGATCTCGCGAACACATGTCAATTTGAAATTAGAACACATATACACAACAAATAATTAAATCTCGCAAAAATTAAAATAATGTGGATTTCAATAAATGTAATGAACTTGATAAGTAATAAAATGAGAGTATAGTTATACCACATCATATTTTATCATGCAATATACTAAGTTCACAGAAATGAAACTAATGTCCACAACTCATTCTCTAAGCAGTATAATATGTTTTGATCAAACGTTTTCAAGTATGCGTGGTATTTTGTTATACTTCATGGAGTGAATTTAGCAAATTCAATCAAAGTAAGGCATCACCACACTACGACCATTTCAAGACTCCTAGAACCCATCAACTTTGCCATGTCTTTGGTCTATATAGAAATGGAGATAAGGATATGGGATTTTGTACTTTTATATTGTTTTTTGGCTGTATGAATATTCCATATGCATTTTTCTTTCTTTATATACACAAGATAACTCAGTATGTACAAAAAGCGGCCTATGCATCCCAGACCAAACGGTCTTAGGACATTGGGTTACGAAGAACCCCTAGGGCCTTTTATTCAGGATATTTGTTTGATTTTTGCATTTTTGGGATTTTTGCAAACTCACGTAAACGCGATGGAATGCAAAACATGATCAAAGATCATTTATTGGCTATTCACAAATGAAAATAAAAAATCATAGAATTTAGACATGGCTCGGTTTCAGGAATCCTAATCATCACTACTTTGGTTGTCGTGGGGTTATCCTATCTCTTTTGAATCACTAAACATCCATGAAGCAATATAATTATCAATCAAATCATGCAGGAGTCAAATGATTTTCAGGTTTGATTCATTCATTTTTAGCTTAACTGTTTCGAGAATGTGGTTGTGAAACTATGGATTCTACTATGAAAAAGCATATTAACAAGGATACACTACTCAAGGAATCGAACTCTAATCTAACCGATATCAGAGCTCATAAAAAAATGAATCCACGATATTTCATAGAAAATAAAGCATATGAGACATAAATATAGAAGTGAACATGGTTCACATAGAAATTTCGAAGTGTGTTTCACGATGAAGCAAAGTGCGTGCATTATGCACTCCCCCAAGCTTAAACATCACAATGTCCTCAATGTGTGTATGATATAAATAGAGGACAACGACAAGATAGGGGGGATACTCAACAAAATAGTTTCTCTCCCCAAGCTTAAACATCACATAAAAATTGGGGAGAGAGGCGAAATAAGCGTAAAATATAAGGGTGGGCATGGATGATAAATAGTGGGTTGGGTACAAAAGATAATTGATCCATCATATGGGGTGAATTTATTAAACTAAGAAAGCATATAAAATCCTATACGGTCCTCTCGCCGCCGAGAGGATTCATGATTATTGAAAGCATAAAATACTACACTACTAGATTGGAACCACCTGTAGCAAAATGCAGATCCAGTATCATTACTGGTGCAGGCAACTGCTCCAACTGCTCCTTCCGTGGCTCTGCCAGACGTGTGTGTCCACGGACTCCATCAGATTCCAGCAATACGGCTTCTAGCATCTCTCCAAGGACTCCACCTGTACCAAGCAAGAGATAAGCCACATCAATCTGATGTGGATAATTCTTCTCCAAAATAAATATATTTCAAAGAGTGTCATCAACAATAATATTTAAAATTAAGATTGGTTGACAACACTTCCCTGGAAATAAATCTCTACTCTCATGCACCACGTCGATCAACTCCTCGTTGTTCACCTCAGGTTGTTCAGGTAGCTTTGGCATATATGCGTGGGTCTCATCAGGCAACTCATCCTCATCGTCAGACTTATCCCATCGCACCTTCTGATCCTATTCAATAGCATCCATGGGTGCTAACTCCTTGCTCTCCTCCTCGTATACGTCTCATCGTACCTCTTGATTATATTTATGTGTATCCTGCAAAAGGTGCAATGAGTCATCAAAATCTGAATCATAAAAAACTTCATACACGGGAGGGGAATCAAATGTAAGAAACGAGGGGGTAAAAAGATCTCCCTGAGTAGGAGCAGTAAGATCTGGTGGGTGATCCTCTGAGGGATGCTCAGCCTCCGTAGAAGGTGGGGTGGTGCAATCTTCTCTGTGGCCTCCTCCTGAACATTAACCTTCGGCTCTACAGTGATACTCCCCGAGTGTCTCGTCTCAGTTATCTCATCAGAAGTAACTGCAATCGTGCCAGGTGTCACTGTCTCATCGGAGGTGACAACGTCCATATTCTTACAACGCACTACCTCAGCCTCCTCCTCGGGCTCCTCTGGTATAGAAGGCAATGTAAACTTAATCTTCTCCTTTTTATGCCTTCTTCGTCATATCCTTCCTGGAACCTGAGGCACCCTATAGTGTAGGATGGCCTTCTCAATAATAGGTGCAGGTGGCTCTATGGGCTCCTGTATCTCGGCCACGGTATAAAAGTGGGTCTTGTGCCCCTCAACTAGAGCATAGATTCCATCATCAATTGTGCCTGTGGAAGAGATACGATGAGTAATAAAGTTTTGAAAGCCAAGCTCAAAAGGGTCACCTGCCATTATTGTTAATGGACCGGTGTATCGAACTATGTCCACTATGCTTCTCAGTAGGTCCATATATGTGTCCTCCTCTAGCAGCTCAGATGTCTCTATTTGTGGAGTGTTGATGGTGTAAAGGTGGATATGATCACCTTCAAGGGAAGCATACACTCCATCTATGATAGTGCCTGCACCAGAGACATTAGCCATAACAAAATCAATGAATACTTGGTTGGATGGTGTACCTACCATAAATATTAGCGAACCGGTAGGTCGAGCATCATCTATCATTTGCTCCAAGGTTGCTGCCAACTGCAGATTACTGAACTTTCCCACTTTCATCTTCTCCATAAACTCATGGGAGGGTCTCTTTAGCCTTCTAGCAAAGATATCAAATAGCTTGGAACCATTCCACCCATGGTCTGACTCCGTCTGGAACATTCCTAACATTCTTTTGAACTTGCACAAGGCTTCTCTGAAGGACTCGCCATCAGCCTGATAGAATGTAGCGAGATATGTATAGGATCGTATAGAACCCGGTCGAATCTTTGGAAGCACCATTGCTGCATTAACTGTACCTGATCAAGCAAAGTAGACAACCTGGAAAAGACGTCAGTGGTACAAAGAGAGATAAAGATAATAATGGTAGCCGGTGGTGGGGAAAAATCACTCTATGTTTTTTAAATATATATTTTGTGTATTTTTAGTTTGTGTTTTTTTAGTTTCAGTTTTAGTTTTTTTACTTAATCTAATCAACCTAATTATGGTAAATAGATAATATGGCAGAACGCCTCCTCGGTAATGGCGCCGTAAACTTGATGCGTCCGTAATACAACTCTAGAGCAACCTAGTTATGGCACGAATTACACGGAGATAAATCCCAGCAACGACGCCATAAACTTGATCGAGCCAGAATCAACTCCGAAACGATGTCGTCTAACCGCAAGCGCATGGTATAGTGGCAAGCGGGTATCGAACACGGAGAAGCGGTGCTATACTCCTGTCTACTTCTAGGTTAAGTTAGACTTGCGGATTTATTGGTGGATGTGGATTGTGGAGTGTCTTAATGGTGATGGATGCGAAAGTCGTGTCACTCGATGTCGCAAACAAGGGATTTCACACAATATAAAAGAATAAAATATAAAAAGACTAAGTCTTTAGGACTCGCCACTTGGATAGTCGGATGTCGAGCTAGGCTAGGACTCTTATGTTGCATTGGTTTTATTGGGGATTGTAGCATCTAGAAAGTAAACTCATGCGTCTAGGCATCATGAATCTAACATAACATATTCACCCCGCTCGCGCGATAGATGCATACGGTACATGCATTAAGGATCTACAATAATCTCACCACTCTCGTGGTTCGAATGCTCTCAACTCATACCACTCTCGTGGGTTAGAGCTTCGAGGTATTTTGGTGGCTCTTATTGACGCAATGACGGTAGCCGTCAATTAGTGGTATAGTTCATCAGTGGATCCCATCAAGGCACGAGCCGGGCGTGGTCACGTACCTCGGTTGAATCCACTAACTCCCTAATTAAATCCATTGGATACTCGTTAAGCTAATCAATTCCACCGACCGTGGGCATGATCTCAGTACGAGTTCTCCTAGAGATTTTGCTAGATCAACCAAAATACCACCCTTTTATATCCAACGCATTATAAAAATCATATCTTTGCATCTAGATCCTAAAATCCTAGGGCTAATCCATTAGCCTTAGATAGAACTACGCATGCATCATAGGAAAAAAGTAGAAGATTCAATAATAGCAAGAGAATTCATCAAAGCATGCATCAACGAGTATTCAATAATCAATCAATGAGAAGAACTGAGATAAAATTAAAGAAAAGGAAAATACTTATCTTGATACAAGGGAGAGGCCTAGGGCATAGCCTAACTCCTAAAAGATCGTCTCCAAAAAACTCTAAAAAAGATCTCCCTTAAAAAACTCTCCAAAAGTCTCTCCCGGAAGTATACAAAAAGTCCTCTCTTCCCCAAAAATGACGGCGGCCAATTCCCCAAAAACCCTAACAGTTCGGGTACAAATACCCACTAAAACTGCTGAAAAAGTGCCATCCGATCAGGTGGAAGTTAACCCGATCGGGTGGAAACAAACAGAGACACTGAACTATTGAAAATGGGCTCACTTGATCGGGTGGTAGCCCACCCGATCGGGTGGGAATCAGATTCCAGACAGCCCAGGATTTCAGCACACAGCTGCGCTCAGAAAATTCAAGAAATATGTAGAAAAATCGGATTTGGGCTTGCGACCTGTCGTTGGAAAGATGACGATGATGCCGATGCTAGAAAAATTATAGATCACCCAAACTCCTACTGTAATGATAGAAGATCTTCAATGAATGCAGCAACAATGCACAAAAGGTGAAGAAAAGGCCACCGGATTGGTTGAAGTGTCAACTGGTCAGGTGAGTTCTTCCCCAAAATGACCTGAGGAGATGACCCGATTGGGTGGTAAGATCCTCCATGAATGCCACTCTGTCCCTTCACCACCCAGTCATTCACCCAATCGGGTGGCGCAGTGTGTTGCCCGGGTGGAGCACAGGACTGATACCATGATACGACCCGGTCGGTTGGCTCACCACACGATCGGGTGAAGCTCCAAAAATTCAACTCCTCATCTTTGGCCATCGGATCTTTTCCGTATAAGCGCGCTTTGGTTCAGACATGCAAGGTTGACTCCAGAAGACACCGAAATGCCAACATTTACACGCGTCAGAACCCATGAGTCATGGTATTATAGAACCATGCTTTCTTCATTCTCCTCTTATTCACTCCTTCTCTCTTGCCCCTTCCTTGCTCCTTGCAGCTTTAAGTCACCGAACGTGACGCCTCAGGAGTCCCGGTGTCGAAGCACGTGCTCTCTCCTCCAATATACTCCAAATCGCTCGATATTCCCTGAAATGCAATCAAACGCTCTTAAAATACAATAGTTCCAATTATGAGCGTAAAAGCATATGAAATATGTAATTGAGCAATCATTTTGATGTGTAATCGTATAGATAAAATGTGGAATATAATGACACATCAGTTCACGCGAAGCCAAGGGTTGTTGAGTGACCATGGAGAATGGAGCTATGAGGGTGACCCGAGAAGCAATGATCGTGATGACGGGGAAGCACCGAGGCAACCTCTATTACTTGATGGTTCAGTCATAGCTGGCACAGTGGCTATGACTCGTGAGGAAGAAATGGACGACTCATTGTTGTGGGACATGCACTTCGGGTAGGTGGGTGAGAAATCTTTACAGAAGCTTATCGTTGGAGATCGTCTGAAGGGAGCCAAGACGGGGAAGATCGAGATCTGTAAGTACTGTATGTTTGGGAAACAGATGTGTGCTTCATTTGGGACGGCCATACACAATACGAAGGGAGTACTTGACAATGTACGCAACCTACTTGGTCTATCGGCTACCATATGCTGCGTTGGAAAGAAGACCTCCAATAGAGGTATGTTCGGGAAAGCCAGTTTCCGACTACGAATTACTTCGAGTTTGGGGATGTCTGAGTTACTATGCCGTGAAGGAAGACAAACTCGATGCTCGATCCAAGAAAGCCATCTACTTGGGCTTTAGTAATGGTGTCAAGGGATATCGATTGTGGTGTCCGACAAAGAGGAAGATGATACTAAGCAGAGACGTATCGTTTGATGAGTCCGCGTTACTACAGAAGGAGCAAGAACTAAAGGTGGAGATCAAGTAGACACAATTGAAGCAGGTCTTCGACAACGTGACTGATATTCCACATCAGTTGATCAACGACTCAGATCAACCCACACCAGAAGCTGCAGAAGCCAGACTCCATACGGATGATGGTGAAGTTGGTGGTTCAAGCTCAGTTAGTGGAGATAACTCATCTCCAAGGGTCGTTCAGTCAAAGGATTCCATAGTTGTGTCGAGGCCGAAGAGTGAAATAATATGGCTTGTAAGGTACTCGGAGATGGTCTCATTTTCCTTTCTCGCAGTATATATCGATGTTCCCACCACGTTCAGTGAGGTGGAGCAATCCGAAGACCCAGAGCGGTGGAGAAGTGTAATGGACGAAGAGATGGAATCGTTGGTAAAGAATGACAGATGGGATCTCGTGGAGCTTCCAGTGGATATGAAAGCAATTGGGTGTAAATGGGTCTACACCAAGAAGGAAGGGGTCGAATCCGGAGATGTTCACTACAAAGCTCACCTCATAGCGAAGGGCTTCACACCGAGAGAAGGCATTGATTATAATGAGGTCATCTCTCCTATGGTGAAGCATTACTCGATTCAGATCTTGTTGGCATTGGTTGCTCAGTTCGACCTTGAACTGTGCAGCTAGATGTCAAGACATCGTTCTTGCACGGAGAGCTTGAAAAGGAGATCTATATGGCTTAGCTCGATGGATGTGGGAGTGATGACGGTCTTGTATATAGGCTGATGAAGTCACTCTACGGGTTGAAGCAATCACCACGGTAGTGGTATAAGCATTTCGAACGCTTTATGACAGATGATCAATGGGATGTTCGTAGTCCCTTCGATCATTGTGTCTTCTATCGGGAGTTGGATGACGAGTCTTTCATCTATCATTTACTTTATGTGGATGATTTGCTCATTGCTTCATCGAATAAAGAGGAGATTCAGAGATTGAAGTCTCAATTGAGTTCTGCATTTGAAATGAAGGATCTGGGCGAGGCAATGGAGGATTCTTGGCATGGAAATCACAAGAGATAGAAGTGGATGTATTGTTCATCTTTCACAGAGTCGCTATTTGAAGTTTGTTATATAGAGATTTGGCTGTAAGAAGATGAAATCTGTAGCCACTCTGCTTGCACCTTACTTCAAGCTTAGTGCCAAGCAGTGTTCGAAGACCGAAGAAGAGAAGAAGCTTGTGGATAGTGTACAATATGTCAATACGGTAGGGGCCTTGATGTACGCAATGGTATGTACCAGACCCGATCTATCACATGCAGTCAGCATGGTGAGTGGATACATGCACAATCTAGGGAAGGAGCACTGGTGAGCATTGTAGTGGATCTTGCGGTACATAAATGGCACAGTTGATGTCGGACTAACTTATAGCCAAAGTGTTCATGGTTCACACGCTGTCGGTTATTGCACATTGTCGGTTATCGCATACTATCGGTTATGTCGATTCTGACTATGCAGGTGACTTGGATGGGAGGCGATCGACGATAGGCTATGTCTTCACCATGTCTGGTGCTCCAATATGTTGGCTGAGTATCCTTCAGTCTACGATGGCCTTGTCTACTATGAAGGCAGAGTATATGGCATTGACTAAAGTGATAAAAGAGGCGATATAAATGATGGGCTTGATGGATGGTTTGGGTGTCTACTAAGAGCAATACGATGTCCATTGTGATAGCTATAGTGTGGTGCACTTGGCTAAAATCAGGTTTTTCATGCTCTCACCAAGCATTTCGATGTAAGACTCCACTTTGTCAGGGACTAAGTGGGAGAAAAAGAAGACGACATCAACTTGCTGAAGATCGGAACAGATGACAATCCAACAAACATGCTGACGAAGGTTTTATCGGGAGTCAAGTTCAAGCATTGTTTGGACTTGCTCAATGTGGTTCCTCGATGAAGTTGACGTCGGCCCCAGGAGGGGGCATCGTGACTCGAAAGAGTTAGTTGGTCCTAGGAGGGGACATTCGTAGCTCGGTGGAGCATTCGGTCCTTCGGGACATTTGGCTCTTTGGAGCAAAAAGGTGGGGGGAACACCAGTTGATGCTCTACCAAGGTGATGTAGTGAGGGTCGTTTGATGGTCGAAGGCTCGAATCTCGCCAAGGTGGAGATTTGTGGAAGTTGGCTCGATTCGGCACTGGAAGAGCATTGATCGTACAGACGAGTTATCTTGTGCAGAGATTACTCGACTGTGCTTGGGTTCGACCTATCTGACTCTGCACAAGTTAGATATGAGGATGCTGAGCATTTGTTCTTCTACAACGCAGTTGGTTGATCAGTCGTTAGTTCGAGTCTAATGATCGATCATTCAGCATTAGGTCGTTCGGTCGTATCTCGATTGAAGTCCGTGTTCGGTCGGAAGGTCGTATGGTGGCTCATTGGTCGATAGCTCGTATGCTTGGCTCAGCACTTTGGTCGTTCGATACTGTCACGGTCTGTTTTGGATCGTATGCTTTTCATGCACGTAGTCTTGTTCGTGCATGTATTTATTTTAGACCTTGTTTGTATCCGAACCCGTTGGTGTAATATGCTGTTGTGACCCTCTCGAAGAGTATTAAATTGTGAAATTATTTTGGAACGTCATTTCGTGGGTCGTTCTCCCACGATTTGACTTTGTTTGATGAGACGTTGTGATTTTCACTTTTGTCGTGAGACGTTTTTATTTTAAGTTTCGTTTCTCGTCGTCGAACTCGTGATCCGTCTTTTTAGTTTTTCTTCTCTCCATGGTACGGTCACCCCTGTATTTATCTTACAATTTTAGACCCTCGTTTGACCCACTTTCACTTTTTCCCCAGTTTAGTTATTTGTTTAACCCTAAGTTTCTCTTAGCTTATATCCCCTAATATAATTTTTATAATAATATACATCCTAAATCATGTTGACCTAGCCCTATTTTCTCCCTTGGCCGCACCCACTAGAGCACTCACGCACACACATCCAACTTAGGAGAGAATGAGGGTTATAATAGTTATTTTTGTTATAACAAATAGTTGAAACCCTAACCTAGAACTAGTCCTAGACCCCCCATCCCACGTGAGCCCCATTCCTCTCCTATTTAATAATTAGCCCTAGGTTAGCTTTTTCTCACAGCCAAACAAATACACACAGCCGCCGGCCTTTTTTTGTTCACGCCACACAAATACCCTGCTCTCCGACCATACCCTCGCACGACGGCCTCCACATCGCCATCCACCCTCACCCTGACCCCCCATGGCTCCGCCCCGTCGCCTAGCCCCGCCGTGGCCACCGGAGCTCCGCCAGCAAGCCGCTCGCAGCCCCGTCTTCGCAGCAGCAGCCCGCAGCAGCAGCAGCGGCTGTTACCCCCCCGCGGCCGTCGCCCGCGCCCCCTCTGACGTGCCTTCATCTCCCTCCAACCTCTGCGCCACCGTGGACAGCCCCTCAGGCCCTCCCTGTTTTACGATTCTAACGACATCCTGACGTGTTGTTGCATGATCTCGTCGACCCCTCTCGCTGTTGGATCTTTCCAGTAGTCCCCTACCTTGCCTAGAGGTGTTCATCAACATCACGATCAGCCCCTACGATGCTCAACATCGTAGGTTTCGTGTACGTCGACCCCTTCGTCCCCGTTCGTTGTTACGGCTTCCCGTGAGCCGTAGTCTTCAACCGTTCACTTTGCTCGCTGAATGGATGCTCTTCTCGCTGATCTTGTCGCTGTCCAATGATTAGCGATCGTGGAATCATATTTTGGAATCTGGATTAGGAGCGCTTTTTTTATTCCTACCCCTGACGTCGCTACCCGACGTCAGTGTAGCTCTCGCGACGTGTAAGGGTACTTTTTTGATTTCTTAGGACCTCCAACCAATGCATGCTAATCAAGATTAAAATCAGTATTTTAATTGCTTGGTAAATCACTAATGAAGATAATCTAATCTGGGACTGTAGGTTGGTGAATCCGAGCACATAGGTAGATTGGACAGATTGAACGGTGTTTGCAGAACAGCTGATTGCAGGCAAGTGAAACTTGCCAACTTGTGTTTTAGGTCATGCTTTGGGCTATCCCTCGTTTTTAGCTTAAAAGAGACTAGGCGACGAAATGACAGTCGCCTAGACGCAACTTTAAGATCTAGCATGACAACGAAGCTAGATCTGACACCCTGCCATGTCATTCATACATTTTGCCTGTCACGTTTAATTTCCATATCTGTATGTTCTTTATTTGTACTCTGCCATGCCTGTCACATTTAATTTCTTTATCTGCACGCGCATTATTTGTACCCATGCCATGCCATGCATCCTAATGTCATTCCATGCTTGAATGTTGCATTCGTAGCACACACTACTTGTACTTCCTTGTTGAGGCTAGGCACCTGATTGCAGGCACAACCCTATGCCAAATACACTTCCTGGCTCGTGAACCAGAAGCTGGCTACATGTGTTGGTCAAAAGCCAATGCCCGATTACACGTGGAGGGGTAGGGTTAAGCGATCACTTGAGCTTATGAGTTGGCCCGTACAGCAGCTCCAGCCAAAAGACGTAAACTCTGTGCACGACGTGCTTACTTGTCTTGTAAATCCATGTGAATGTTTTAGTAGCTTTGCTACCCTTGCCATGTCATACTTGTTGCACTTTCTTACTTGTTGCATCCATACCTTAAACTGCCATGTCATCGCATATTTTAGAACTGCTAGGTTGTTTCCTTTCTTTTTAGTTTCCTTGCACAAGTCTCTAGTAGACTTGCTGACATGCACCCTCGTCTCTTTTGGGTGTCGCATGTTAGTTGCTGAGCCAGAGCCCGTTGCTGAGGACGAGGTGTTTGTTGACGTTGAGCCTGGGTCCACTGTTGACATGGAGTTCGAGGACACCGGCGACCAGTCGTAGAGAGTTCTTTTGTGTTGCTTTCTGCTTAGTTCTTGTTAGGTTGTCAGTGCGTAGCGCCTTTCCTTTCCTGTACATTCGTTTATTTCTGTTGGGCATGCTTGGGCCTTTTTAGACTCTTTTAAGCCTGGTGGCTTTTCTGTGATGTTAAACTTTATTTGTGGACATTCTGAGATTGTAATAATTTTAATATCTCTCCTTCTTTTATTATTATTTTTGTTCTGTTTCGAAATTGCAAGGACCTTTACTTGGTTATAACAGACGGTTTACAGACTGGAGCCTCACAGCTTCAGCGCTGAGCGGACTTTTCACGCCTCGCCTTCCGTTTATGGGAAGCAGGTCGTGACAGGTTTTATTGGTGGCCTATGCAGGTCCATCTTGCAACTGCGAATTATCGGAACAACGATAATAAAAATAGAATGTCCATTAAATAAATTAAAACATCTAAGTCATAAGCCTTGAGTCTTATTTAATTCGTTTTCTATGTCACTAGATGGCTGGAAGACGACATACCCGAGCTGGTGGCCCGACCGTGATGCGGTACCGGATAGAGAGCCCACTAATGCTGAAGTCATGAGGATGATGCATCAGATGATGCAGGTGCAGCAGGGCATGCTCCAGAATGCCCCTCGCTTCAAGCCGGGAGCAAAGCAGTTTCGGGAGCTGGGCCCGACCTATTTTGATGGATTTGAAGGACCGTTGGCCACATAGGAGTGGATCCGGAATACAGAGGACAATCTACGGATGTCGAAGAACAACTTGGCTGGATGGGTTGATTTGGTGAAAAAGCAGCTCAAGGATAATGCCCGCAGCGGGTGGGATGCAGAGGAGGAGCTGTTGGTGAAACCTATTCCTTGGGATACTTTCAAGGCTAGGTTCGATGAGGAGTATTTTTCGAAGGCTGCCAGGAGGGAGATGTTGCAGCGATTCATTGATCTGAAGCAGGGAAATCTATTGGTGGAACAGTATCATCATGAGTTCACCAAGCTGATTCGATTTGTGCCGAAGATGGTGCAGGATGTCGAGGACAGAGCTCAGAGGTTTCTGCAGGGTCTTTCTTTAGATTTGTAGAGCCTGATGTCTTCGTCGTATTTGGAGTCTTATCAGAAGTTGCTGGTAGCTGCTAGGAGGCAGGAGCTGATTGCGAGCCAGAAGAGAGGGCAGACTTCTGGAGCTGGGAAGAGGCATATGGAGTAGGTCAGAGCAGTGGTTAGGCCTGGGTTCAAGCCTAACCAGTCGGTGCTGTTCAAGAGGCCAGGTGGGCCTACTCTGAAGACTTGCCATTTCTGCGGCAAGACTGGGCATGTCAAGGAGCAGTGCAGGAAGATGCTGGGACAGTGCTTGGTTTGTGGTGATCCTGCTCATGTCATGAAGGATTGCCCAAAGTCCAGGCAGCCATGGAGAGGACCAGTTGCAGCTCAGCCGCTGCAGTAGAGAGCACCTATACCTGCTGGATGTGGGGCAGCCCTTGTTCCACAGAAGCAGGTGTTTCAGCAGGCTTTTTAGCTGAGGAGGCAGGCTTTCCTGATGACTGCAGTGGAGGATGAGGATGAGGATGAGGTTATTGTAGGTAACTCTCAGTCTAGTTTGTTTTCCTTTCCTTAGTTAATCTTGTTTGTTAGAATATGTTTGGTTGCTAGAATATATTATGTTTGCTAGAATAGGACTTGACTGTTAGTTGTTTATTAGGTGTGATTTTCATTTGTACATTCCCTGCACGAGTCCTCTTTGACTCTGGTGTATCAATGTGCATTATATCCCGGAGCTTCGTGGACAAGCATTCCTTGTCGACTTTCCCTCTTCCCAAGAGTTGGGATATCGTTACAGGGAATGGCGTGGTCTCGGTGCATCGTGGTTGCAAGTCTTGTCCTTTGGTGGTCTGTGGACATGAGCTTTATGCTGACTTTATTGTCTACGACATCACCAACTATGATGCCGTCCTTGGGATGGACTGGCTTGGGAGTTTCTACGCCACGATCGATTGTCGGTGGAAGAAGATGGTGTTCGAGATTCCAGGTCATTCAGTGTTTAAGTTCAGCCGAGGCAGCAGTGGTCCTGTCAGGTTTTGGGCCAAGCCGGTGGAGATCATTGCCATGCAGATGGAGCAGAGTAGACCAGCTGTGGTACGAAAATTCGACGACGTCTTCCCCGAGGAGATGTCAGGACTGCCGCCCGATCGAGCTCTTGAGTTTTCGATCGACCTTATTCCAGGAGCACAGCCCATTTCGAAAGCACCGTATCATATGGCTCCAGCAGAGTTGGAGGAGTTGCGTAGGCAACTGGATGAGCTTTTGTAGAAGGGGTATATAATCCTAGTGTGTCTCCGTGGGGAGCACCAGTGTTGCTGGTGAAGAAGAAGGATGGTTCGCGTTGTATGTGCATGGACTACAGGGAGCTGAATGCCGTCACCATCAAGAATCGATATCCATTGCCTCGTATAGATGACATCTTTAATCAGCTTGGAGGATCGAGAGTGTTCTCTAAGTTGGATCTGAGGAGTGGCTATCACCAGCTAAAGGTGAGGAAGGAAGATATCCAGAAGACAGCGTTCAGTACGAAGTATGGTCACTACGAGTTCGTGGTTATGCCTTTCGGTGTGACCAATGCGCCCGCAGTCTTTATGAACCTGATGAATCTGATCTTCTATGACCTCCTAGATAAGTTTGTCGTTATCTTTATTGACGACATCTTGATCTATTCAAGGTCGGAGGAAGTGCATGCATCGCACTTGAGGACATTATTGGAAATCTTGAGGAAGCATCGTTTGTACGCTAAGTATTCCAAGTGCGAGTTCTGGCTTGATAGGGTTGCTTTTCTTGGGCATGTGGTGTCTGCAGATGGAATATCAGTGGATCCTGAGAAGATTAAGGCTATCAAAGAGTGGCCGGTTCTGCAGTCAGCGTCTGAGATCCGGAGTTTCCTTGGGCTTGCAGGCTATATCGGCATTTCATTAAGGACTTTTCTCAGATTGCTGAGTCGATGACTCGATTGACGAGGAAGGATGTGCCGTTTGTCTGGTTAGATGATTGTGAGGAGGCCTTTGCTATTCTGAAGGCAAGGTTGACATCAGCGCCTGTTCTTGTTGTGCCTGATCGGAGTGGAGGGTTTGAGATCTTTTGCGATGCTTCTGGCAAAGGTATTGGCTGTGTTTTGCATCAGCATGGGCATGTGGTTGCTGACGTGCCCCCGGTTTGCAAGCCGCAAATGGCCAGGGGACCCGCGTGAGGGTTTAGATATTTGTAACCGCAAGCGCACGGTGTTGTAGTGTGGCTTGGGGGTCGAACACAGGGAGGCTAGGATGTGCTTGTGTCAAGGAGGACCGAAATCACCCCGTGGGCGAGCTAGCCCGGATCGGTTGATGGGTTGTCACGGTAAAGGAATGCAAGGTATGAATAATAAGAAAATAAACCCGGGACTTTGGTTTCCACTCCAACGAGCGACTCTCGCCGATACGGCCTGCGTGTAGGATGGCGATCGGAATTAGGGTCTAATGGTGAGACGTTGCCTCTGAAAGTGGTACCGGCATCCCATGGGCCCGATATTCCGGTCGGTGCCCAGGATGATACACCGGACTTCCCGGGTTTGATCAGTGGGCACTCCCATGTCCATTAACACTGATCGATTCCGGGAGCACTAAGCTCGCAACGATAACTCCCAACGTCCCATCCTGCCGCTCCCGCGCGCTAGGATTCGGCGTCTACGCTAAGGGCGTGAGCTATGGCTGGGAGTCAACCGCCAAGTTTATTCCCCTTTGGCCCAACGGTCAAAGGCGGTCTTTTTCCCGCCGATGACAATAAAACACCCCGCGTAACCGTTAGATTCCTAATCCCTATCGATTTCCTAACCCTATGGATGCATCGGGAAGAGCACCCGAAGGGGTTTCCGCCAAAATCCCAGATTTGGGAACTACTCACAAATATTCATTAAAAAGCGATCTAAACGAAAATGAACCGTTAAAATCATAATCTGACGATAGGAATGCGAAGGTAGTAGAGCAATTAAGATAATACTAAAGTTTAAGAAAGATCCGAAAACTTACAATAGAAAAGTAATTACAGCCGTCACAAATAGGAGAAAACAGTAAAAACTAACTACTCCCCCGTTTCTGGAACCCTAGGGGTCCTATTTATAGGATCTCGTATCACCCGATCGGTTGACAAGTCAACCGATCGGGTGATCCGTTATAAATAATAAACAGAAAACGGCAGAGTTTCACCCGGTCATATGAACCGGTCGGTTGAGTTCTTGGGGTGACCGGTTGGATCTTGGCGCCATCGGGTGAAGGGGTCGGTTGGGTGCCCGTGTCTCGGCTCCTCAGCATCAGCTACAGATGAACCGATCGGGTGAAAGTCACCCGATCGGTTGGAATTTGGCTTGAAAAGACAGAGAATCGGCCCCGTTGAACCGGCCTGTGAACCGGTCGGGTGACATCCACTTGAGCTCCAGCCGAGACCGGGTGGTGCACGCGTGCGTCACCCGATCGGTTGACTTAGTCCAACCGATCGGGTGAGGGGATAAAATGATGCCATCATCTTCGTTTGACCCCTGGGTCATGTGTGACTCCTCCTGTTGCTCCGGAGACTTGAGATATCATCGTTAAACGTCCCCTACACGGGCAATCTCCTGCAAACATGGAGAAACAAAGAAAAGTGAAAGAAAACGAGAAAACATGAGAAAACGAATAAAAGACGGCGGAAAATACGGAGAAACACGAAAGAAAACGTGCGTGAATATATGAAATATATACGCACGTCAAAATCCCCCAAGCTGAACTCTTCCTCGTCCTCGAGGAAGACGAGTGAGAGTAGGAGCTCGGAGGGGAAAAATAGAGAGAAAGAGAGAAAAAGAGAAAACAAAAATCCTAGATCGCCCGTCAGAGCCAGCAAAATCAAACACAACACACTAAGCAAGCAAACACAAAAATCACATCACTAAACCAAGGAATACGAGTCCAGACAAGTGTCGTGGGCCCACGCGGTGAAGCGCGTGTGAGTGCGGTCATGTGCTAGCAAATGGTGTCGCTTTCTACAATGTGCTATAAGCTCATATACGCAAATCCAGGAAATGACCCAAATATCAACTCGATTTAAAATAAGCGGTGAATATATAGTTCAAGCATGCATGAGAGGAGCATAAGAATAGAAATGCATCATGCGTCAGGGACTCCACAGCTAGGGACTCGGACATCACCACACTATTGCCTAGAAGAAAGCTAGATATTCCCTATTCCAAGTGTTTTCGAAGGCGATGGGGGTTGAGATGATGTGGAGTAGGACACTCGATGCAAATTCTCGCCTTCCCTTTATTCTCGGAAAGAGGGGGAAATATTCACACACATATATATTTTTTGGTTTTGGATGTATATATATATTTTTGGCTTTTCGGCTATACAACTCTTTCTTTTCTCCTTTTTTTTGGTTTTTCTTTTCTTTTTCTCTTTTGTTTTTGGTTTTTCTTTTCTATCTTTTTTTTGGTTTTTTGGGATTTTGGGGTATATACATGTGTACTCTCCCAAGTGGGAGAACGGTACACGACGAGGGGATTTGCACCAAGCAAAACAAAAAAAAGAAGTCGGATTCTAGACACTCGGGCAAGGGAAATATTTTGCTAATCAGAGCATAGGTTAAGTGGGTTATCCTAGTCCTTAATTGTGGAATCCCGACACATGCGAAATGAAGTACACGATATATATATATATATATATATATATATATATATATATATATATATATATATATATATATATATATATATATATATATATATATATATATATATATATATATATAGCATGCAGAAGCAGACAGGGGAAATAAATACCGCATATTCAAATCGAAGCATGATAATCTAGGGGTCATTCCTGGATAGGTATATAAAGTAAAATCACAAAGTAGAAGCACACCAAACAGATAGGCACGACACACGACTCACAAAAACTAAGAGGACCCACGATGCGTGAAATGCAAGAGAACTCGAAATCCTAGGGTTAGTGAATGTGATTATCGATGCCATGCTAGGTGTGTGTGATTTTGTGGTGATTCATCATAGGGTTCATCTCTAGGAGAAAGAGATAAAAAGAAGAGAAGAGAAAAAAAAGAAAAAAAATAAAATCACGATGAAAACGACACAAAAACGAAAAAGAAAGACTCAAATGGCGCACACAGTGCGACTCCCCCAAGCTGAAGCTTGCATTGCCCTCAATGCAATATGAGAGAGTACGGGAGGGCAATGAAGATGGGGGGAATACGTACCGACACAAAAAGAAATGAGAATGAGGAAAACACAGAGATGAAACTGAAAATAAAGAAAAATCAAAATCAAACCACACGACACGAAAATAGAAATAAAACCACACGACACGACACTCAAAAGGGGAAAGACAAGCACACACACAAAAATAAGAAAAAATAAAACACGACAACACACCAAAATAGACGTCCCCCAAGCTAGACATGACAGTGCTAGCAAATAAAATGTGATCGTGAAATGCAGAAATATGCAAGGGGGAGTCAAAAACAAACAAAGTGAAATCAAAAATCAGGAGAAGGTGAATCCTCGCCCTCCTCGGAAGAGGGTGTGGCTGGGTGGTCGGGGGAGGCTGGGGGTGTGCGGAGAGGTGGGGAAAGAGGCGGAGGAATAGTTGCAGCGGTGGTGTGAACGATGGGAGGAGTGTCGGTGGAGGTGGGTGGTGGTGGTAGGACGGCGATCAAGGCGGTGGTGAAAGGAATAGAAATGGGGTGAGAAGATGTGATGGTGACGGTAGTGGGTGGTGGTGGGAGAGATTTGGAGCGCACCGGTAATTTCCTCCGACGCACATATGAAGTGACGGAGGAGGAGGGAGGAGGTAGTGTGGGTGGGATGGAAGTGGTCGGGAGGGGGGAATTGGATACCGGGATGGGAATAGATGAGGGAGGAGAAGAATGTGGTGGGGGAGGTGATGGATGTGGGGATGTGTGGGAGGGTGGAGGAGAAGATCGTCAAGGTGGTGAAGGTGGAGGTGGACCGTGGATGTGAGTGAGAAGGCGAAGAATTGCGACCACGTTCCTCTCAAGTGCGAGGAAACGTGGGTGAGTGAGAAAGGAGGATGGTGATGGGTCCGAGGAGGCAGAGGACATGGCGAGATCACGGAGGGCAGCGACCTCCCTTTCAAGACCAAGACGGGCAGAGACCTGGCGACGACCAAAGGATGTGGACTGACGTGAGGCAGAAGTGGTGCCGGTAGGTAAGGTGGAAGTGGTGCCGGCGGCGGTGGTCATGTCGGCACAGGAGACAAGGCCAGAAATGGTCGCTAAGAGGTGCTCAGAAGTGATGGGGCCCGGAACAGAAACAGGACGACTCGGGCCAGCCCCCATATCTACCCGAGACGCAGGAATATCCTGCTCGCCTAAGTGGGCGACATGGGACGGTGGTCTGTGTGCGTCCGCGGGAAGGAAAGGAAGGTGCAACCCCGCTAGGAAGTTCGGATCGGGTGGGAAGGTCCAATCTCCCACCAGAGCTATGGTCATGCGAGCGGGGTTGGGGAGAATGATGTAAGGGGCTGGGGGGTGGCCATAATTGAAGATGAAGCGGCCATCGGAGTGGGGTTTAATCATGTGAATGTGCCACAGGACATCAATATCTAGCTGTGAGGGTCCTGCGACAGTGGGAAGATTATCGGGGATGGGAATATTAAATTAGGGGTAAGAACAAATGATAGTAATGATGCCCCCATAACAAAGCTTCCCCTTACCAGCCCGGCTGATCTCGAGAAGCTTGTAAACAAGCCAATCGCCGCCATGGATGTGGATGGTAGGGGCCCTAAAGCTAATCCCATCATCGTCCCGAACAAAAGGGAAAGTCATGGCCCAGAGGATAAAAAGATCAGGGATAGTCACGGTGCCGGACTCGTCCTTGGGAAAAAATGCAGATGATATGATCCTATGGGCCAAACGAAATATGGGGTGGATGATGGAGGAGGGCTTGGCCCTACCTCGGGGATAGCTAGGGAGCAGTGTGAGGCGGAACCAGAATTGATCGACGTCAAATTCGGGCGTGTACCCGTAGTGTCGGATGGAGTCATCCCCAAGATTGGGGAAACCAAATATATCGTTAATGGTATTCAGATTGATGGTGACACTCTTGTTACGCACCCGGAATTTTATGATCGACCCGGACTTCCAAACAAGTGTAGAGAGAAATTCAAGGGTGAGTGACAGGTAGGATAAGGCAGAGGCATTAAGAAAGGCCAACCAACCTAAGTTAGCGAAAAGAGATTCGACCTCGGTGAAGACACCGAGATCGACTAGTGACTGTGTGTGTGGGAACTTAGTTGATAGATGCCCCCGAGCATCGAGCCTACGATAAAAATCCTTGTGTTCCTGGTTCCGAAAGATATACCCATGCGGGCCCAACATTGGGTCCATAGGGGGGATAATAGGCGCGGGAGGGCCTAGTGTCAGTGCTCATGCGTGGGGAGGGGGACGTGTTTGTTTTCGTCTCTTTCGAGATGGTTCCTCCTCTCGCAAAATCTCCTTCCCCTTGTCTTTATCCCTAGCCATGCGTGAGTGTGTGTGTGAATGAGTGCAAAAAGCAATGAATGCACACTAACACAAGCAAACTGAGCAAGCAAAATATATAGGGAAAAAAAATAGAAATACGAGCGTAGGAGCGAGTGTATCCAATCAAAATGGAAAAGCTTGCTCGTAGATTACCCCACGCCGTGCAATGAGAGAAGCGTGGAGCCGTGGTGACCTCTTTCAGCAAGAATTTTCGAAATAGGCGTTGTTTGGGGGGAATTAGGTCAGAAATTCGAAATGAAGGGGAGAGAGAGTGAAAATGATGGAGAGATTGGTGGAGGAGGTGGAGAGAGGGAGTATTGGAGGAGTGGAGGACGTGGGGAGGAGAACTCGGGACGTTGGGGAGGAGAAGCAGGTGAAACGACGGTGGTTTGAGCGATCGGGCGAGGTGGAATGCGAACGGGTGAGGGTGGGGTATTTATAGGGTTTAAGTCGAACCGATCGGGTGACATGTCACCCGATCGGTTGACTGTTAGGTCGAAAATTCTTACCGAAGGAGTGCTACAGGGGAACCGGTCGGTTGACTTGTCAACCGATCGGTTGGCCGCTCCACTCATTTTCCCGAGAACTGGGGGTTTCTCACCCGGTCTCTTCAACCGATCACGCTCTAACTCAACCGATCGGTTGATATTTCCCAAAAATTTCCCGAGAATTCTCCCCGGATCACCTGGTCTATCACACGGTCTCTCCATTCTTCACCCGATCGGTTCATTTGGGGACAGATGCGGCTTGTATCTGATACATCCCAACCGATCGGTTGAGTTATCAACCGATCGGTTGCGGCCTTGTTTCCTGCAAAAACCAACAGATTGTCTAAGTCCCTGAACGGATGTTCTTGCGGTTGATTTTATTTATAAAAATAGATAAAATAAAGTCAAAAATAACACTAAAAAGTGGGGCAAAAGTTTAGAGCATGGGTTGCCTCCCATGAAGCGCACTTGTTTAACGTCGTTGGCTCGACGCCCGCAAGTGATGTTCACGATGGTTGATACGGGTGATGCCCGAAGTTCGTCATCTCTTCTTCATCGGAGCTTACGGCCTTTGGAGTAGTCGGCGGCTGGAGAAAGATTTGCTCGACTACCTCTCCTTGTTTTTGGGATCCGGGGGCTTCTCTTTCGTATTGGCGTTTACCGCCATCTTCTTAAGGATCCGGACCTCTTCTTTGGTGAGGTCCATGGGTTCTTTCCCCGTTTTCCTCGCAGGAGGAGCCTTGGGGAACCCGGGAGGGGTCGTACGTGTTGCATTCGCTTTCCCAGCAGTATCATCATTCTTGGGGCCGTCTTGGTCTTCTGAGTCCCCCAAGTTATCGGGGGGATTTCTTAAGAGAATCTCCCAGGAGCTCTCTTCAACAGCTTTATCTTCTTCCACCTCCAGCAAATTACACCGAGGGTCATCTGGGGGATCGGGGTACTTCATGGACAACCCCAGATCAAATTCAACCTTTTCTCCGTTGACGTTTAGCGAAAGTTTTCCATTCTTCACATCAATCAAAACACCGGCAGTGGCCATGAAAGGCCGTCCCAGGATGATGGGGGTGTGTGCGTCAGGCATGTCCATGACAACGAAGTCCACTGGCACATGCACCCCTTTTACATTGACGGGGAGGTCATCCACAATCCCCACCGGATATTTGACCGACTGGTCAGTAAGTTGTAGGGTCATACCGGTGGGCTCCAAATCACCCATTCCTATCCTCTTATACATGATAAGGGCATCAAACTGACACTCGCTCCGAGATCGACGAGTGCACGATGAATCTTTACTGCCCCGATCGTGCAAGGGATTGAGAAGCTCCACGGGTCTTTAAGTTTCGGCGGATTTGCCCTCTGGATGAGAGCGCTACACTCCGCCGTCAACACTACTTTCTCCTTTCTAGACCCTCTCGTCACCAAATCCTTCAGGAATTTCGCATAGGAGGGGATTGTTTCGATTGCTTCCAGGAAGGGGATTTGCAAGCTCAGATCCTTGACCATGGCGAAGAACTTGCCATACTTCTCATCGATTTTGGCCTGAGCTAACCGTTGTGGAAAAGGCACAACGGGTTTGAACACTTTCAGGCTCCCTTCCTCGTTCTTCTTCTTCTCTTCTTCAGAGACTCCCTCCGGAGTCGTAGGATTTGATGACGAAGCACCAGCGTCGTTTGATTTTTCGATCGGTCGCTCGACGACCAACGGTGCTTCCGGTCTGTTAGGGGGCACTCTAGTAGGGATTTGTGTCCCGCTTCTCAGAACGATAGCAGACACATTTGCGTGCTCGTGCACGAGTGCCGACGTTTGGGTTGCTCCCCTCGGGTTCACCTCAGGTTGTGGCGGTAATTGGTTTTGTGACCTTGAAAGGGTCGCCACTTGTAACCCCAGCTGGGTTACTTGGTCCGTGAGGGCCCGCTGACCCATTTCCAGCTTTTGATTGATCTTCTCCTGGTTGGTTATATATTTAGTCAAGAGAGACTCAACCGGAGAGATGACCCTCTGTTGGCCATACTGCTGCTGCTGCTGGATTGGCTGCTGATTCCTGGGGGCGTAATATTGTTGCTGAGGCTGATGCTGATATTGTTGCTGCTGAAACTGACTCTGCTGTGGCCTAGTCGGCTGATATGTTTGTTGCTGCGGCTGCTAAGGCGGCGAGGGCTGGAATGGTGCCCGGCAACCAAAGTTAGGGTGGTTCCGGTTGTTTGGAGAGTAGGCCGGGTTGGAATTGGTTCTTGGTGGATAAGGCGCATTTCACGTGGGGTTGTAAAATAGTGCACTCGCCTCATCCAGCGACGATGAAATGTCACCACCGTCGAAGTCTCCAGGGACTTCAGCTTCCACCGCCGCGACGTGTTATGCACCGGCACCACCGGCACCTACCATTAATGCGGAGATCTGGGTCGAAAGCAAGTCGAACTTGCTTGAAAGTTTGTCGACGTCCTCGACTCTGTGTATACCCCCAAACCTGGGTGTGGCTCTCTCGTCACACCACCGCTCATTGTTGGATGCCATATTTTCCAGAATATGTCCGACATCTTCCTCGCTCCTTAACATGAAGGAACCCCCAGCCGCGGCGTCCATAGAAGATTTTAGGTCATCCCTCAGCCCATTGTAGAACAGATTAATAATCTGCCACTTCGGAAGCTCATGGTGAGGGCATCTTCTCTGCATCTTCTTGTATCTCGTCCAAGCTTCATGCAAGGACTCGTGGCTGGCCTGGGAGAAGGAGGAGATCTCACTCCTCAACTTCATGGTCTTCCCCGGAGGAAAGAACTTCGTCAGAAAAGCGTTGGAGAGCTTCTCCCAGGTATTGAAAGTGTTGGGGTCCTTCCCCCTAAGCCATTGCTTGGCTTTGTCTCGCAACGAGAAGGGGAACAGCTTCAGACGGATCGCCTCAGTTGTGACACCGTTAATCCGGAAGGTGTCACATTTCTCCAAGAAGGAGTCTAGATGCTCGATCGGGCTCTCCATGGGTGCACCCGAAAACTGATCCTGCTGGATCCATGTCACCAAAGACGGCTTTAGCTCGAAGCTTTGGGCCGTAATAGCTGGAGGACAGATGGCGGAAGTGGACTCGATAGATGGCATCGAGTACTCCAACAGGGACTTGCGAGGTGGGGTGTTCTCCTCCATGGCTTAAGGATCATCTCTTCTTCGCTTCTCGGCGGCCAAACGCCTAAGGGTGGCGTTAATCTCTGGATCAACAAGGATCAAGTCGTCGAGACTTCTTGGACTCCTGCGCATGAAAAACAACAAACACCCATGAAGCGACAAGTGGGAGAGAGACAGATAATATAAGAAATAAAAAGAAGAAAATAAAAAGGAAAAAGAAGAATGCGAAAATTATCGCGAGGTAGGGATAAGAGCTAGACACTAGGGTTCAAGAGATCCTAAAATAACAAGCACGTTGCCTCCCTGGCAACGGCACCATAAACTTGACGTGCCCCCGGTTTGCGAGCCGCAAATGGCCGGGGGACCCGCGTGAGGGTTTAGATATTTGTAACCGTAAGCGCACGGTGTTGTAGTGTGGCTTGGGGGTCGAACACAGGGAGGCTAGGATAAGCTTGTGTCAAGGAGGACCGAAATCACCCCCTGGGCGAGCTAGCCCGAATCGGTTGATGGGTTGTCACGGTAAAGGAATGCAAGGTATGAACAATAAGAAAATAAACCCGGGACTTTGGTTTCCACTCCAACGAGCGACTCTCACCGATACGGCCTGCGGGTAGGATGGCGATCGGAATTAGGGTCTAATGGTGAGACGTTGCCTCTGAAAGTGGTACCTGCATCCCATGGGCCTGATATTCCGGTCGGTGCCCAGGATGATACACCGGACTTTCCGGGTTCGATCAGTGGGCACTCCCGTGTCCATTAACTGTAACGACCACTTTTCGTGGTACGTTGTTCGTGCACGTGCTTTGGACCGTGCACGTGTTTGTTTTAGACTTTGTTTGTTCGTGAACACTTTTGTGTGATATGCCGTTGTGAACGTCTCTGAGAGTATTAAATAGTGGCACTATCTTGGAACGACACTTCTCGAGCCGTTTGTCCACAATTTAAACTTACTCGATGAGACATGACGATTCTCACTCTTGACGGGAGACGTTTCTATTTTTAGTCTCGTCGTCCGACGTCGAAATTGAGATCCGTTTTCTTAGTTAGCTCACATTTGTCGCCACGATCACCACGATATTTATGTTATAATTTTTGGAGTTTATTTGACCACTTTTATATTTTTAACAAGTTTTATATTATTTTTAATAATTAATTTATAAATTATTTTCGGCCAAATAAAATTTATTTGAGTTTTAAACGTTTTAAGGAATTTTTGAGCCAATTTCCAGCTCATTTGGACCAAGTCAAACCCTTCGGTGAGTTGGAGTAGTTGGAATTCAAATTTTAAATTATTTTAATATTCTAATCCTATTAGATTTAGCCCTAGACCAAGTCAACCCATCTATACTATATAAGCAACCCCTAGGAAGACCTATTTTCGCAAGAAATTAGCCCTAGCCTCTTCCAAAACTCATATTGGACGTTGCGACGATTCGTCGCAACGTTGCGACGAACTTCCCCCGCTCAGACCGAGAGAACGGGCCCAAATCTACCGCACCGACCGCTGCCATGGTCCGCTCCCCCGCTCCGCTCGCTTGCACGGCCGTCGCCCCGCTTCAGCTGTGTCCGACCGAGGAGTTCTCTCGGTCAGACCGATGGCCGCCCCCGCTCACAGTCGCTCCCCGCATCGTTGCAAGCCCCGCAGCTGTCGCCCGCATCGCTCCGCATCTGACCGAGGCGCCCGCCCGCCATCGCCGAAGCCCGCAACGTTGCAACACTTGCAACGTTGCAACGCTTGTCGCCCCGCTCCGCACCCCGCACGACCGACCGCTCCCATCGACCTGACCGACGGAAGCCCTCGTACCACAGCCTCCGCAGCCGCTGCACACACCAAATCGTCGCAGCCCCGCATTCTCAGCGCACGACCGAGGGATTCTCCCGCATTGAAGGGGTACGACCGAGAGTCACTTGTCGCAACCCCGCACCCGTCGCACCACTTGCCACCGTGGGCCCCCCAAGTTCTCCAGAGTTATTGTGGGTCCCCCAAAGGCCCCTAGGACTACTGTGGGCCCCACCTAGGTGCTTGCTCTTCGAGGATCCGTCGCATACGACGTCGTCGCACGTCGTAGCCCGTCGTCGCACGTGCTAGCTTTGGAATCTGGAACCGTCGCCCCGGTTGAAGCCCTGAATTTTCCAGCGAGGAATATATATTGGAATCAGGACTTGGAGCGCGATCTATTATTCCAACCCCCGGTGTCGCTACCCGACGCCGGTGTAGCTTTCGCGTCGTGTTGAGGTAACACTTTGCACCCTTAGGACCCCCAACCCATTGCATGCTAATCAAGACTAAAATCAGTATTTTCAAAGTATTTTAAATGTTTTAAATTCACTAATGAAGATTAATAATATGGACTTTAGGCCGGTGGACTTGTGCACGTAGGATAATTGTGATTTTGGACTCATTGGACGGTGTGCTCAGACGTCGTACTTGCAGGCAAGTGAAACTTGCCAAATCTTGTTTAGGGCCATGTTTTTAGGCCACTTACTTGTTTCTAGCGTAAAAGAGACTAGTCAGTGAAATGATAGCTGGCTAGACGCCTACTTGATCTAGTTTGACAACGAAACTAGATCCGTCACCTAATTGATCTAGCTTGACAACGAAGCTAGATCCACCCCTTAAACTTGTTGTTCATGCATACTAAACTGTCACGTTTACTTTCCTCACTTGTACGCTTTACTACTTGCCATGTCATGTCATCCATGCATTGAATGTCGCATTCGTAGCACACGCTACAATACTTGTACTCGTACTACTTGTCCGGCTAGGTGCACCCCTACGCCATACTTGTTTAAACACTTCCTGGCTCGTGGTCCAGAAGCGGGCCTCATGTGTTGGCTAGAAACCAATGCCTGATACACGTGGAGGGGTAGGGATAAACGGTTACTTGAGCTTAGGAGTGGCCTGATCCGCCCTCTAGCCAAAAGACGGAATCTCTGTGCACGAGGTGCTTACTTTTCTTGTCTTGTACTTGTCTTGTGCATGATTCATGAAATACTTGTCGTCCATGCCATGTTTAAATGCCATGCTCGTACCTTACCTTACTTTACTTTACTTTACTTGTTGCACTCATACTTTAAACTGCCATGTCATTGCATTCATGCTAGAACTGCTAGGTTGTTTTACCTACTTTCAGTTTCCTTGCACAAGTCTCTTGTAGACTTGCTGACATGTGCCCCTTGCTCTTTTGGGTGTCACATGTTAGACCCTGAGCCCGAGACCGTTGCTGCGTACGTGATGTGTTGCTGACGCTGAGTCTGAGTCCATGATTGCCCAGGAGGATTTTGGTGGACACCGGTGACCATCCTTTGAGTCTTTGTTGAGCTTTACTTTGCTTTAGGCCTTTTGTTAGTTGTTGGTGCGTAGCACCGTTGTTTTGTACCTTGTACTTTTGTTGGCCATGTTTGGGCTTTTAGTCTCTTTTTCTTTTAGCCTGGTGGCTTTTCTGCGATGTTGGAATTATATTTATGGATATTCTGAGATTATTCTTTTGTCTCATTTCATTATTTTTATCTTGTTTCGCTCGCGTTGCAAGGACCTGCAGTTTTAAATTTGATTGACGCTTATCAGACTTGCAGCTCTGTAGCTTCAAGTCTGAGGGGACCTTCTCACGCTTCGCCTCCATATTTTTGGGAAGCGGGGCGTGACAGGTTTTGTTGGTGGCCCATGCAGGTCCAGTCTTGCAATTGCGAATTAACGAAACAACGATAATAACGGAATGTCCATTAAATAAATTGCAACATCTGAGTAATAAGCCCTAAGTTTAGTCGTTTTCTTATGACACTAGGTGATAAGAAGACTTAGTTAGACGCCTGTGTTTGCTAGTTAGAGGCCTCTGATTGTTAGTTAGACCCCATGTCAGCAATTGAGCTAATCGTCGTAGGATTTACCTTAGTGGTCCTTGCCTAACCCTGACCATATTAGACTTCTAGAATTTCCTTCCGTCGTTCTCTTGTGTTCATCGATTTCGGACCGGGCTGAACGCATCTCATTACCGTCTAGCTCCTTAGAAGTCTTAGCGCTTAGTTTTTAATCTTTAGTTGGTTGACCGTAGGTGTTTCCGTAGACTTCTTGATTCATATTCTAGGAGCATGAATGCTTTGATCACCTGACCAATTTCCTTGCCTCGATTCACGAGATCGCCCCGTGACGATCGTCGTTAATTTTCAAACATCCCCATTGCAAAACCTGAACCTTCTGAAAGTATTTTTCAAATCTTCTCTTCCACTAAGTTTAATTTTGTCCAAAATTTTAATATACATATATTTCATCCTCCTTCATTGATTTAAATTTTTAAAACGTTTGTCGGAATATTTGAATACTAGCTTATGGTATTTTCCCAGCCTATATTTTTCCACACTTATGTAAATGTGTCGTTCCTTCATACACTAGTTTTACTTTTTCCCTGTCCAATTCGATTTATAATTTTCCCTCTTATTTGTGTTATTCGAATGATACGTCGTGTTTACTTTAATATACTTTCAAGACACATGGAATTCCAGCTTTCAGCAAGTTGGTCTTTGCTCCTCGTTTTCGCTACTTCAGATTTTTGCAAAATTACTATTTTCATAACCTCTTCCTGCTTTAGACCCTCCATGATTTGATTTTAAAGACTTGCTATTCGATCTTGATAATTCTTATACTAAGTCGTCAATATTATTTTTCCGTGCACCATACATACTTTCAATTATTTTTATAACCGTACCAGACTTGTTGTGCTCATATATTAAGAACCTTGTGTAACTCTGTTTCTCATTTTTGGCAAACCTTGGTTCTCCAAAAGTAGTTTCAATGATTGGTTATTCTCAATTTTCCATAGCCCAAAGAGTTTTGAAAGCATTTAACCTAAGTTTAAATTTTCCGTTACTCGATTTCATTCTTCGACTTTCCAAAATTTTTTGACAAAATTATATTATATTACTTACGTATAAATTTTCTAAAATCTCGCCCTCGATATTCGCGTAAATGATTTTACTTCCCTTTTACAATGAGTTTATATAAACCAATAAAACATTTTCTCTTCCTATGGATATTTGACTCAAACTTATTTTGAACAACCCGCTTTATCGAAATATTTTATACAGATGAGGATTCCAACTTTTGAGATACAATAGTTTTCAGATTTCGCGTGTTTTAGCTTGTGCCTTTTTCCCTATTTTCTTTTCTCCATCCTTTGTAAGCATCACTACATCTCCCTTTCCTACGACCTAAACATCACCATTGAGTCTATGTTTCGTCTAATCAAGCTATCTCCTTGTATTCGTCCTAGCTGAACTCGTGCCTATCGATCCTTCCCTCGTCATGCCCTCGACCTCGACCTCTCTTCATTGCTTAGGACTTAGGGTCCGTCAATGTCTGTGTCAACTCTTAGTTGTTAGTAGACCCTTGGACCCTTGTGAGGTTGTCGTAGTGCACGTACCTAAGTTGTGTGCGTGAGCTTGAATGAGTTTATCTCTCTAGTATATTGATGTTGCCTATTGAGATATATATATATATATATACTCGGAGTTATTCGTGATGGTATGAAGTTGTTGTGTGTTATTATTTATAGATTTGTATGTGGTTAGCTATGCCATACTAGGGATGCCTGTGTATATAAGAGTTAGCGTTAAAATATCTAAGTTGTGTATGTAGTAAGAGATACTTATAATGGTTGAAATAAAATGATTGGTAAAGCTATGTGTATGATAGTAGTGATAATAATAAGAGTACGTATGGTTAAGAGGGTAGGCCTATTATGTGATCTATATGTTAGCACGTATGAGTGTGTGCTCATATGTGGGTATGTATTGTGTCTAGACGTAAGTAGTTATGTTTTGTTGCCTGACTATATATGTGATATACATATGGTAGTAGGAGTATAATTTTGATTGGTATTGCTTGCTTTTCGGGATGTTGCATGCGTGCATACCGTGAGGTATACACGACTATTGCACATCTTAATTACGTATGTGTGGATGTGTTAGTATACTAATTATAAGTAGTAGGCTATGGTGTGAATATATATATATATATATATATATATATATATATATATATATATATATATATATATATAAGTTAAATGTGGGTGTGTCTATACGATGAATACGTATGCATGTATTAGGGAGTGTATTATAATTATACGTGTGCTGATGTCTGTATTATTATTATTATGGTATATAGAGTGATTGAACTATGTAAGTATTACCTGACTAAATATTAAGCGTGATTGATTTATGGAATGTATATGGTTGTATTGGTAGATACATATATATATATATATATAATGGAGTGGTATTGGTATATGTATGAATGCCGTGTTACGTATATGGAATATTCTGATGTGTGTACTGAGTCTCACTCAAGCTTGAGTGGGTATACTCTAAGTACATTGAATGTATGTTTGTAGTTTGAATATAGCGATGTTTGATGCATGTATAGTGATAGGAGTGTTTGTGCCTGGTTGTGTTACGCACATGATTGTGGGTCGCTACACCAGTATATAGTTATAGGTGTTGGTCTTGTGGTATAGCTAATTATTAAGGACTTGCTCGTGTGAACGTACGTGTACTAGCTAAAACTAGGTGTGCAGATGTACTAGTAATGTAATGGTATGATTGGTATGCGTAAATGAAATATTAGCGTGTATGGGTGTGCACCATGCACGGGTAAGTATGTGCTTAGTTATAGGCATTGATGACTATGATATATGTGGCGTGTCGTAAATACAGTTATAGGACCGTACGTAATGTGAATGTATGGTGAAATATTGGAATGCATTTGAATGACTATATATATTATGAATTTATAGAAGTGGTGAGTGTATATTATATATGGTGAATTTGATTTAATAGTGGTATGGTGTGACTATATGTGTTGAGATGTTTTGTATTGGATGAATATTAGAGGGTAGTATACCCTTGATGTTTGTGCATAGGTAGCTACATATAGGTAGAGCAATGATTGTATTTGCTAGTATGAGATCATACCTATATAAGTATCTGAACTATTGTTTTGTGAGTAGCAGTTATATAAGGGATGTATGTTTATATACCTGATTGAAATACATGTTTGAATTTGACTGACTATAATAGGTATACGTGTATACGTACGTGAATATATATATATACGTGTTGGTAGTATTAATGTTTGACTACCTAGTGCATATATAAGCACTTGTAATGACTATATCTGGTTGAATTATTATATGACTTGATTGGGGTAGTTACTAGAGCGACTAGCTATATTAGAAAGTCCGAGGACGGACTTTATTCTAAGGTGGGGAGGATGTAACGACCACTTTTCGTGGTACGTTGTTCGTGCACGTGCTTTGGACCGTGCACGTGTTTGTTTTAGACTTTGTTTGTTCGTGAACACTTTTGTGTGATATGCCGTTGTGAACGTCTCTGAGAGTATTAAATAGTGGCACTATCTTGGAACGACACTTCTCGAGCCGTTTGTTCACAATTTAAACTTACTCGATGAGACGTGACGATTCTCACTCTTGACGGGAGACGTTTCTATTTTTAGTCTCGTCGTCCGACATCGAAATTGAGATCCGTTTTCTTAGTTAGCTCACATTTGTCGCCACGATCACCACGATATTTATGTTATAATTTTTGGAGTTTATTTGACCACTTTTATATTTTTAACAAGTTTTATATTATTTTTAATAATTAATTTATAAATTATTTTCGGCCAAATAAAATTTATTTGAGTTTTAAACGTTTTAAGGAATTTTTGAGCCAATTTCCAGCTCATTTGGACCAAGTCAAACCCTTGGGTGAGTTGGAGTAGTTGGAATTCAAATTTTAAATTATTTTAATATTCTAATCCTATTAGATTTAGCCCTAGACCAAGTCAACCCATCTATACTATATAAGCAACCCCTAGGAAGACCTATTTTCGCAAGAAATTAGCCCTAGCCTCTTCCAAAACTCATATTGGACGTTGCGACGATTCGTCGCAACGTTGCGACGAACTTCCCCCGCTCAGACCGAGAGAACGGGCCCAAATCTACCGCACCGACCGCTGCCATGGCCCGCTCCCCCGCTCCGCTCGCTTGCACGGCCGTCGCCCCGCTTCAGCTGTGTCCGATCGAGGAGTTCTCTCGGTCAGACCGATGGCCGCCCCCGCTCACAGTCGCTCCCCGCATCGCTGCAAGCCCCGCAGCTGTCGCCCGCATCGCTCCGCATCTGACCGAGGCGCCCGCCCGCCATCGCCGAAGCCCGCAACGTTGCAACACTTGCAACGTTGCAACGCTTGTCGCCCCGCTCCGCACCCCGCACGACCGACCGCTCCCATTGACCTGACCGACGGAAGCCCTCGCACCACAGCCTCCGCAGCCGCTGCACACACCAAATCGTCGCAGCCCCGCATTCTCAGCGCACGACCGAGGGATTCTCCCGCATTGGAGGGGTACGACCGAGAGTCACTTGTCGCAACCCCGCACCCGTCGCACCACTTGCCACCGTGGGCCCCCCAAGTTCTCCAGAGTTATTGTGGGTCCCCCAAAGGCCCCTAGGACTACTGTGGGCCCCACCTAGGTGCTTGCTCTTCGAGGATCCGTCGCGTACGACGTCGTCGCACGTCGTAGCCCGTCGTCGCACGTGCTAGCTTTGGAATCTGGAACCGTCGCCCCGGTTGAAGCCCTGAATTTTCCAGCGAGGAATATATATTGGAATCAGGACTTGGAGCGCGATCTATTATTCCAACCCCCGGTGTCGCTACCCGACGCCGATGTAGCTTTCGCGTCGTGTTGAGGTAACGCTTTGCACCCTTAGGACCCCCAACCCATTGCATGCTAATCAAGACTAAAATCAGTATTTTCAAAGTATTTTAAATGTTTTAAATTCACTAATGAAGATTAATAATATGGACTTTAGGCCGGTGGACTTGTGCACGTAGGATAATTGTGATTTTGGACTCATTGGACGGTGTGCTCAGACGTCGTACTTGCAGGCAAGTGAAACTTGCCAAATCTTGTTTAGGGCCATGTTTTTAGGCCACTTACTTGTTTCTAGCGTAAAAGAGACTAGTCAGTGAAATGATAGCTGGCTAGACGCCTACTTGATCTAGTTTGACAACGAAACTAGATCCGTCACCTAATTGATCTAGCTTGACAACGAAGCTAGATCCACCCCTTAAACTTGTTGTTCATGCATACTAAACTGTCACGTTTACTTTTCTTACTTGTACGCTTTACTACTTGCCATGTCATGTCATCCATGCATTGAATGTCGCATTCGTAGCACACGCTACAATACTTGTACTCGTACTACTTGTCCGGCTAGGTGCACCCCTACGCCATACTTGTTTAAACACTTCCTGGCTCGTGGTCCAGAAGCGGGCCTCATGTGTTGGCTAGAAACCAATGCCCGATACACGTGGAGGGGTAGTGATAAACGGTTACTTGAGCTTAGGAGTGGCCTGATCCGCCCTCTAGCCAAAAGACGGAATCTCTGTGCACGAGGTGCTTACTTTTCTTGTCTTGTACTTGTCTTGTGCATGATTCATGAAATACTTGTCGTCCATGCCATGTTTAAATGCCATGCTCGTACCTTACCTTACTTTACTTTACTTTACTTGTTGCACTCATACTTTAAACTGCCATGTCATTGCATTCATGCTAGAACTGCTAGGTTGTTTTACCTACTTTCAGTTTCCTTGCACAAGTCTCTTGTAGACTTGCTGACATGTGCCCCTTGCTCTTTTGGGTGTCACATGTTAGACCCTGAGCCCGAGACCGTTGCTGCGTACGTGATGTGTTGCTGACGCTGAGTCTGAGTCCATGATTGCCCAGGAGGATTTTGGTGGACACCGGTGACCATCCTTTGAGTCTTTGTTGAGCTTTACTTTGCTTTAGGCCTTTTGTTAGTTGTTGGTGCGTAGCACCGTTGTTTTGTACCTTGTACTTTTGTTGGCCATGTTTGTGCTTTTAGTCTCTTTTTCTTTTAGCCTGGTGGCTTTTCTGCGATGTTGGAATTATATTTATGGATATTCTGAGATTATTCTTTTGTCTCATTTCATTATTTTTATCTTGTTTCGCTCACGTTGCAAGGACCTGCAGTTTTAAATTTGATTGACGCTTATCGGACTTGCAGCTCTGTAGCTTCAAGTCTGAGCGGACCTTCTCACGCTTCGCCTCCATATTTTTGGGAAGCGGGGCGTGACATTAACACTGATCGATTCCAGGAGCACTAATCTCGCAACGATAACTCCCAACGTCTCATCCTGCTTTCCCGCGTGCTAGGATTCGGCGTCTACGCTAAGGGCGTGAGCTATGGCTAGGGAGTCAACCGCCAAGTTTATTCCCCCTTGGCCCAACGGTCAAAGGCGGTCTTTTTCCCGCTGATGACAATAAAACACCCCACGTAACCGTTAGATTCCTAATCCCTATCGATTTCCTAACCCTATGGATGCATCGGGAAGAGCACCCGAAGGGATTTCCGGTAAAATACCAGATTTGGGAACTACTCACAAATATTCATTAAAAAGCGATCTAAACGAAAATGAACCGTTAAAATCATAATCAGACGATAGGAATGCGAAGGTAGTAGAGCAATTAAGATAATACTAAAGTTTAAGAAAGATACGAAAACTTACAATAGAAAAGTAATTACAGCCGTCACAAATAGGAGAAAACAGTAAAAACTAACAACTCCCCCGTTTCTGGAACCCTAGGGGTCCTATTTATAGGATCTCGTATCACCCGATCGGTTGACAAGTCAACCGATCGGGTGATCCGTTACAAATAATAAACAGAAAACGGCGGAGTTTCACCCAGTCATATGAACCGGTCGGTTGAGTTCTTGGGGTGACCGGTTGGATCTTGGCGCCATCGGGTGAAGGGGTCGGTTGGGTGCCCGTGTCTCAGCTCCTCAGCATCAGCTACAGATGAACCAATCGGGTGAAAGTCACCTGATCGGTTGGAATTTGGCTTGAAAAGATAGAGAATCGGCCCCGTTGAACCGGCCTGTAAACCGGTCGGGTTGACATCCACTTGAGCTCCAGCCGAGACCGGGTGGTGGACGCGTGCATCACCCGATCGGTTGACTTAGTCCAACCGATCGGGTGAGGGGATAAAATGATGCCATCATCTTCGTTTGACCCCTGGGTCACGCGTGACTCCTCCCGTTGCTCTGGGGACTTAAGATATCGTCGTTAAACGTCCCCTACGCGGGCAATCTCATGTAAACATGGAGAAACAAAGAAAAGTGAAAGAAAACGAGAAAACACGAGAAAACGAATAAAAGACGGCGGAAAATACGGAGAAACACGAAAGAAAACGTGCGTGAATATATGAAATATATACGCACGTCAGTTGCGTATGCTTCTCATCAGCTTAAGGCTCACAAGAAGAATTACCGACGCACGATTTGGAGTTGGCTGCAGTCGTATTTGTGCTCAAGATTTGGAGGCACTTCTTGCTGAGTGAGAAGGTGAAGATCTTCACCGATCACAAAAGCTTGAAGTATATCTTCACGCAGAAGGAGCTCAACATGCCACATCGTCGATGGTTAGAGCTTATGGCAGATTATGAGATCGACTTGCAGTATCACACTGGCATGGTGAATGTGGTTCCTGATGCGCTGAGTAGACTTCCAGCGGTGATGATGTTGACTTTGTAGTGGAGGTTGCAGCAGGATTTTTGCGAGTTTAGTATTGAGATCGTGCTTCCTGGAGAGGCTTCGTCGTTGATGTGTATGCAGATACAGTCGACGATTGTGGATTGTATCAAGGCAGGTCAGGCTGGAGATCCGAAGCTTAGGAGGATCCATGAGCAGGTAGAAGCCAGGTCTGCGGACTGATTTTCGGATTCATGAGGATGGCTCGCTGAGGTATGGAGCCAGAGTTTGTGTGCCAGTTGGAGATATTAGAGAGGAGTTATTGGTTGAGGCACACAGTTCGCCGTATTCTATGCATCCTGGAGGTACCAAGATGTACAAAGATCTTCGTCTGAACTATTGGTGGTATGATATGAAGAGCAGTGTGGCACGGAGTGTCGCCAAGTGTTTGGTATGCCAACAGGTTAAGGCGAAACATCAGCGTATGGCAGGGTTGCTACAACCGTTTCCGATTCCGTAGTGAAAGTGGCAACACATCACTATGGATTTCGTGACTGGACTACCTCGGAGTCCGAAGCAGAATGACGCGATTTCGGTGATCGTAGACTGATTGACCAAATCTGCACACTTTATTCCCTTCCGAGTGGGACAGTCCACTGAGACGCTAGCAAAAAGATATATGGAGGTAAATTCTTTGCTCTTCATTTTATTTCTTTTCATAGTTTAGATAGTGATGTAACGTGAATCGTGCAGGAGATCGTGCGAGTTCACCGAGTCCACGTGAGTATCGTGTCGGACAGAGACATGAGATTCACATCTCAGTTTTGGCAGAGTCTGCAGAAGAGCCTGGGTATGAGTTTGAGTTTCAGTACCACGTACCACCCGCAGATGGATGGCCAGTCCGAGAGGACGATTCAGATTTTGGAGGACATGCTGAGAGCGTGCATGTTGGACTTCAAGGGATATTGGGAGGATCATCTCCATCATGTGGAGTTCTCCTACAATAACAGCTACCAGGCGAGTATTGGCATGGCGCCATTCGTCGCGCTATACGGGAAGAAATGTCGATCGCCACTGAGCTGGAATGACATTGGAGACAGAGAGCTGTTAGGACCAGAGATGATCGTGGAGGTTGTGGATGTTGTGAGGAACATCTGGAAGAAGTTGAGGATCGCGCAGAACCGTTTCAAGCATTGGGAAGATGCTAAACGACGACCTTTGGAGTTTCAGCCTGGAGATCATGTCTTTCTGAAGATCTCTCCGAATCAGGGAGTTATCCGATTTGGAAAGTGAGGCAAGCTGAGTCCGAGGTACATTGGGCCTTTTGACGTACTGGAGAGAGTTGGAGCGGTGGCTTACTGCTTGGCCTTGCCACCGTCACTTGAGGGAGTTCACGACGTGTTTCACGTATCTCAGTTACGTCGATACGTCAGTGATCTGTCTCATGCTGTGGATTTGTCAGAGATCACGGTTCGTTCGGATCTTACCTATGACCAGCAACCAGTTGAGATTCTGGATCTACGGTAGAAGCAACTGAGGAATAAGACCGTCGACTTGGTTAGAGTCCAGCAGCGTCATGGTTCCCCTGGGGAGTCTACCTGGGAGCGTGAGGATGATATGAGAGAGCGCTTCCCGCACTTGTTTTCGAGCAGTAGTTGATGCTGATTCCGAGGGCAGAATCATTCATAAGGTGGGTAGGATGTCACGGTCTGTTTTTGATCGTACGCTTTTCGTGCACGTAGTCTTGTTCGTGCACGTATTTATTTTAGACTTTGTTTGTACCAAACCCTTTGGTGTAATATGCTGTTGTGACCCTCTCGAAGAGTATTAAATTTTGGAATTATTTTGGAACGTCATTTCACGGGTCGTTCTCCCACGATTTGACTTTGTTTGATGAGACGTCGCGATTTCACTTTTGTCGTGAGACGTTTTTATTTTTAGTTTCGTTCCTCGTCGTCGAACTCATGATCCGTCTTTTTAGTTTTGTTTCTCTCGACGGTACGGTCACCCCTGTATTTATCTTACAATTTTAGAGCCTCGTTTGACCCGCTTTCACTTTTTTCCCAGTTTAATTATTTGTTTAACCCTAAGTTTCTCTTGGCTTATATCCCATAATATAATTTTTATAATAATATACATCCTAAATCATGTTGACCTAGCCCTATTTTCTCCCTTGGCCGCACCCACTAGAGCACTCACGCACACACAGCCAACTTGGGAGAGAGTGATGGTTATAATAGTTATTTTTGTTATAACAAATAGTTGAAACCCTAACCTAGACCTAGTCCTAGACCCCCCATCCCACGTGAGCCCCCTTCCTCTTCTATTTAATAATTAGCCCTAGGTTAGCTTTTTCTCACAGCCAAACAAATACACACAGCCGCAGGCCTTTTTTTGTTCACGCCACACAAAAACCCCGCTCTCCGACCTTACCCTCGCACGAAGGCCTCCACAACGCCGTCCACCCTTGCCCTGACCCCCCACGGCTCCGCCCCCGTCGCCTAGCCGCCGTGGCCACCGAAGCTCCGCCAGCAAGCCACCCGTAGCAATGTCTTCGCAGCAGCAGCCCGCAGTAGCAGCAGCGGCTGTTACCGTCGCAGCCACCGCCCGCGCCCCCTCCGACATGCCTCCGTCTCCCTCCGACCTCTACGCCACTGTGGACAGCCCCTCAGGCCGTCCAAACTCTGAAACAGCGAGCCCTCGCTGTTTTGTGATTCTAACGACGTCCTGACATGTCGTTGCATGATCTCGTCGCCCCCTCTCGCTGTTGGATATTTTCGGCAGTCCCCTACCTCGCCTAGAGGTGTTCATCGACATCACGATTGGCCCCTACGATGCTCAATGTCGTAGTCTTCGTGTACGTTGACCCCTTTGTCACCGTTCGTCCGTTCATTGTTACAGCTTCCCGTGAGCCGTAGGTCTTCAACCGTTCACTTTGCTCGCTGATTGGACACTCTTCTTGCTGATCTTGTCGCTGTCCAAGGATTGGCGATTGTGGAATCATATTTTGGAATCTGGATTAGGAGCGCTTTCTTTATTCCAACCCCCGACGTCGCTACCCGACGTCAGTGTAGCTCTCGTGGCGTGTAAGGATACTTTCCTGATCTCTTAGGACCCCCAAGCAATGCATGCTAATCAAGATTAAAATTAGTATTTTAATTGCTTGGTAAATCACAAATGAAGATAATCTAATCTGGGACTGTAGGTTGGTGAATCCGAGCACATTGGTAGATTGGACAGATTGAACGGTGTTTGCAGAACAACTGATTGCAGGCAAGTGAAACTTGCCAACTTGTGTTTTAGGCCATGCTATAGGCTATCCCTCGTTTTTAGCGTAAAAGAGACTAGGCGACAAAATGACAATCGCCTATACGCAACTTTAAGATCTAGCATGACAACGAAGCTAGATTTGACACTCTGCCATGTCATTCATTCAGTTTGCCTGTCACGTTTAATTTCCATATCTGTATGTTCTTTATTTGTACTCTGTCATGCATGTCACGTTTAATTTCCTTATCTTCACGTGCATTATTTGTACACTTTCCATGCCATGCATCCTAATGTCATTCCATGCTTGAATGTTGCATTTATAGCACACGCTACTTGTACTTCCTTGTTGAGGCTAGGCACATGCGTTGTAGGCACAACCCTATGCCAAATACACTTCCTGGCTCGTGAACCAGAAGCTGGCTACATGTGTTGGTAAAAAGCCAATGCCCGATTACATGTGGAGGGGTAGGGTTAAGCGATCACGTGAGCTTATGAGTTGGCCCGTACAGCCGCTCCAGCCAAAAGGCGTAAACTCTGTGCACGACGTGTTTACTTGTCTTATAAATCCATGTGAATGTTTTAGTAGCTTTGCTACCATTGCCATGTCATAATTGTTGCACTTTATTACTTGTTGCATCTATACTTTAAACTGCCATGTCATCACATATTTTAGAACTGCTAGGTTGTTTCCTTTCTTTTTAGTTTCCTAGCACAAGTCTCTAGTAGACTTGCTGACATGCACCCTCGTCTCTTTTGGATGTCGCATGTTAGTTGCTGAGCCAGAGCCCGTTGCTGAGGACGAGGTGTTTGTTGACGTTGAGCCTGGGTCCACTGTTGACGTGGAGTTCGAGGACACCGGTGACCAGTTGTAGAGACTTCTTTTGTGTTCCTTTCTGCTTAGTTCTTGTTAGGTTGTCGGTCCGTAGCGCCTTTCCTTTTCTGTACGTTCGTTTATTTCTGTTGGCCATGCATGGGCGTTTTTAGACTCTTTTATGCCTAGTGGCTTTTCTGTGATGTTGAACTTTATTTGTGGACATTCTGAGATTGGAATATTTTTAATATCTCTCCTTCTTTTATTATTATTTTTGTTCTGTTTCGCAATTGCAAGGACCATTACTTTGTTATACCAGATGCTTTACAGACTGGAGCCTCACAGCTTCAGCACTGAGCGGACTTTTCACGCCTCACCTTCCGTTTATGGGAAGCGGGTCGTGACAGATACAGAAGGAAGATCACTCGGTCGAAGGGAGCCCATTGGCATGCGGCCCACTATGATGCGGAGGAGGCCTACTAGGGTGTGGTAGCATTAATTACATAGACTGGTGATGGATTGGATACAGTTATTGTCGGGATCCGTATCCTTAGGAGATCATAGCCAATGATGACAGTAACCTTGGGTTATAAATAAGGGGTTTTAGGTTAGGGTTTTGTGTGGGGACACATTGGAGAGAATTTTGAGCCGCCATTTGTGGGAGCCAACTTTGAGAGATTTTGTAGTGAGCTTTTGAAGAGACATTGTGTGCTTCTTCTTCATTGGACGAAGAGATAAGATTTGTATTTGTTCTTTCCTTTTGTAATAAATCTCATCGGTATTCCCCCTTGGCAGGCCGACGGCCTAAAGTAGATATATCTCTTAGTGCTTCTTGTTTGGTTGTTGTGTTGCTGATCTTCTTGTTCTTTGACGATCATGTGTATTCCGTTGTGTTGGTGCTTCCTCATCCTCCTCTGTGGTTGGGGTGTGGGCGCACAACATAGTCTTGTTGGATCGTGTCCGTCAAGAAATGTGAAATTTATTGACGCCATCAATTGACCGGCTATAGATTTATAACATCATTAGAGTAAGGTTACATCCTAAGCTTTGATACCAACTGACAGGACTAGCGTCGGAGGATGGGATGCTACAACACTAACAATTACAGTTAGTGAATAGCTTACAATAAAATAATAATCAAATAAATATGCAGTGAAATGATAATAAGTATCAAAACATATTCAATACAAAGCAAGATAAGAAATGCAAACCTCAAAGAAGGAATCACTAACACGAATACTTATCTTGGTTCGGTCAATCCCTCGACCTACATTTAGTCCCCAAGTCTCCCTTGAGCTTTTCACTGTTGACTTCCCATTTGGAAGAATAGTACAACATGTGACTTGATGAATAATCCCCGCCAATTGTAACCTAACCTCAATAGGCATGAGATCGTAACCTCTCTTACCAAGAGCAATGCCATTTCTTACACTTGAGGCCGACACCTCACATCGATGCAATCTTTGTTGAGCAATTGCACGAATACCTAAGCCTTGAAGATGAAGCTTCTATAAATAAGATGTGGCTAAGGGAAATGGTTTATATTCACTAAATATAATCTTCGTAAGGGAATAGAAACTTGACTTTAAGGATAGAGAGATGAGAGCATAGAGCACAAAAGGGCACAAGGGATTTTCTTGATGATTTTTTTCTTTTCTTTTTCTTTAAAAATCAGTCTTCTATAAATCATCTATTTTCTAACCTAAAATCCCTAAGAGATCCTCGTTATGTAGGCATGAAACCCCACTTACTATAATCCTAAAAAGCTCTCATAACGGCTAGAAAATTATTATATTATTTTCTGTGCAATGGCTAATTGATATGTCGACTAGAGTACAACAATTAGTCGACTAATGGGTATTAGTTGATTAGGAGTTGTTCTATTGTTGATTAATCAGTCAATCCAAAAGCAAGACAATTTTTCGCCAAGAATAAGTCGACTAGTTAGTATCATTGATCGACTAGATGACTGATTAGTTGACTAAGATGTCTTCTCTAGTCGATTAGTTCTTTGCCATTAGTCCACTAACTAGTTCCACTAATAGGCCAATTTTTGGTTAAATTCCAATATGTTATTAGTCGACTTCGGTATCATAGTGGTTTATTAATACACACAGAAATGCACACTTTGGTCTATGAAACCTAAGGGGTTTCATTTGAATTAAACCATATTAATTTTAGTTATTTTCCTAAGGTTTCATGGCATGTGTGTATGACATCTTCAAGGCCTTAACAATATTCTAATACAATAATAAGAATATTATATCAATTACAAAGATATGTCTTCAATGACTTGATTGGTGTATCCCTGAGTTCATCTTCTTGTTATAGAAATCTTCAAGTTCTCTTTTCCTTGGAGTCACACCATCATACGAATTCGATCTTGCATTGATATCTATGCTTGAGCAAAGTTCACTTGGTCATTGATTTGCATCTTCCTTGTTGATGCTTTAGGCCTTGGCTAATGCTTTCGTACATAACTTAATGAACATATTTATGAAAGCATTATGATTGCTCGTCATCAAAACGTGTATCGGGAGAATCCAATGCCAAACACACCCTACCTCTTATGATGGCATTGTATACATGCATGGTCTTTTTACTGGATCTAACTCTTCTTATTTAGGGGGTGGAAGACTCAAGATTCGTAGACCACTTATGGGGGGATCGAGACAGTTTTGAGGGACACTGATGGATTCCAACAGGGATAGGATATGGTTCATGTGGAACAATTCAAGTGTGAAGATTGAGGGACTTGGCTTATATCTACTAAAATATGACGTGAGAGATCCTTGTTATTATGGATGGCATGCATGCTCACAAAATTTATAGGAATTTACATTATGTCCAATTTGTTGGGGAAAAAAACTATGTGCAATCTTTTCATAGGATCATGCAAATATTATGGGAAATAATTTTACTTTAATTGGATTCTTATCGGTTATATATATTGAATGCTTCTAGTCATGTGAATGCTATTTACAATGTTGCATCTGTGAACATTAATTCTATGAGGAATTTTATGAAATCGAATAATATACTAGGACATATCAAGCAAGACATGATGCAATGATTTGCTTGAGGTTGCTTACTTGATTCATGCACTAAGGTAACATTGCTTGCTTGTGAGCCGGCCTAGTTAGCAAAGCTACAAGAAAGTCATTTAGTAATACCAAAATGTGTATATTCTGTTAGATGTTATCCACTTGAACATCAGTGAACATATGAGTGTGAAGGCCCAATGTGAAATCCCATACTCCATCATATTCATAGACGATATACATGCTATATCATATGTTCTTTATCTCCCAAAATCATAAGCAATCACTTTTTCTTAATGGCATCTATCTTTAGTCGAGAACATGTTTTTAAAAGTGTAAGTAATATGTTCATATTTTAAACTTTATTTCCGTATTTTTCCATGCCATAGTGATTGCTCGTATCGCGAATTTAATGTTTAAGCGATGATTTTATGATGATTTTCACTATTTCTATGTTTCGTTGGATTTCAGGAAATATGCAGTAATTGGGAGCAATTTGGAGCTATGAGCACATACACGTGTGCCGGAGCATCAATCACGATGATATCGAAGAGCTAACGGTGCTTGATGATGAAAAGAAGAGGAAGAAAGGCAAGAGAATGGATAAAAGAGCGAGAAGGAAAAGATTATAAATAAGAAGCGGCCTACTCGACCGAGTGAGACAGCTCACTCGACCGAGTGGCGCTGACATGGCCAACTCCAGCTGAAAGAAGAACAGACAATCTACTCGGCTGAGTGGAATTCCCACTCGACCGAGTGAGAAGCCCACTCGACCGAGTGGAGACAGAAATTTATCGACCAAGTGCAATATAAGTGAGATTCTCACCCGACCGAGTGAGTAGACCACTCGACCGAGTGGTCTAAAGAGTACAGAAGGACGATTTTCCTAAATTTTCCACAGAAGAGCCACTCGACCGAGTGACATTTCCACTCGGCCGAGTGTTCCGCCGACCCAATTTTGACCTAGGGGTTTTCCAGCCGTCTGGGGGGTATTTTTGTCAAGATATTTTGGACATTTTGAGTGAGTATAAATGGCTAGTTTTGAGAGCCGTCAAGGAGAGACGACATAACTATAATTCTTAGAAAAAATGCATTTGTTCTTTCTTATTTTTGCAAGAGGATTGAAGTGGAATATCTTAATTTTCTTATTGTGTGGAGCTTGAACATCATTGGTTTGTCTAAACTTTTGCAAGTTCTTATTTTTGTGTTATATTTCTATTTGGATCTAATTTCTATGATGAATTCTCCTGCACTTCTCAATTATATTGCTTTTTCTATGATGAATCTTGAGTAATCTCCTTGTTCTAGGGCAAAGAGATGAACCCTATGGATATAGGGTTTGATATGTGAAATCTAATGAAAACCCATGTTGCTAAACTTGTAAAAAGGTTATAATGTGATCGATTTACTACAGATAGCTAGGGATTTCCATTGGATCTTGAGAGATCGAGAGAGGATCTTGATCAATGGGAAGCCCTAGATATTCGATTTAGATCTACAATTGAGATTCCCTAGAATTGGTGCGCGAGTGCCACCAACACTATCATCTTTGTTATATTTCTATAATCATATTTGTTTGTACAAAGGTAAAACGAATACGAACTATCATGATCTAGGTTCGAACTCACGTTCACGAGAGTGAGCTTGAGTTGGAATTGAACAATATTGTCGATCTTAATGCTAGTGGTTTGAACTACTTGTGCAGGATCGAGGCTCTAGTTTAGATTGTTATAGACTTGCGTAGAGTGAGAGTGTGCATTGGTTGCGACAGGTTTACCTTAAACCAAGAGTAGTGATATGGAGATTCAAGTTTCACATTGATGCTTGAGATCTATGGATTCCCAAGCCCTATGCATTTTTATTAATTGTATTCATAAACAATACTTTGCATGATTGTGACACCAACATTTCTTGATCATCGTTTCACCCTCGTCGAGTATTCAATATAGATACCAATAGTTCCTCCACGTGATTCGATACCTGCTCACCACTTAACCGTGCGCTTGCGGTAAAACTACATTGTTTTGGGCGTACATCCCGATGCAATCAAGTTTTTGGTGCCGTTGCCGGGGAGGCGACGGTATTCTATATATTTTCTTAGCTATTTTTTTATATTTTATTCCTCTATTTGTACTGTCACTTCTTTTCAGATTGTCTTTCTCTGTGCATAAACACATGATCAAGGGCTACCGACGGAACTATATTATTTGATCCTTAGATCGAGCACACCGAATGGAAACTAAGAGCAGAGAAGAGGCACATTCAAGAGGGAGATAAAATGGCCGAGCAAAATACTCCACCAAGAAATGTCAGGTTTATTTCCATCAGAGATAGCCTCACTCCGAATAACTCTGCCACCTCGTCTATTCTTATGCCAGAGTTGTCAACTGACAAGAACTTCGAGCTAAAGACTGGATTAGTTGTGCTAATGCAACATGATCCCTTCCATAGGAATGCACATGAGAATCTGCATTACCACATACAAATGTTCTTGGCGAAGTGCAACACTTTTCAGATTCCTAGCATACCAGAGGATGCCAACCGCCTGTGCCTTTTCCCCTTCACCCTTAAAGATAAAGCACAATATTGGTTGAGGACTCAAGCAAATGGCCCATTCACTACTTGGGATGATCTTGCAAGTGCCTTCGTCAACAAATTCTATCCTTCATCAAAGACCATCAGAATACAGAATTCTTTGATGTCTTTCAGGCAGGGATACCAGGAATCTTTGTATGAGGCGTGGAAGCGCTTCAAAGATCTTCAACATCATTGTCCCCACCACAACATTGACAACTGGGAGTTAGTGCATAGCTTCTACAATGGGTTGAAATCAGACACAAGGATGATCATTGATGCCACCGCTAATGGGCGATATTATCAAAGACCCCCGAGGAGGTCACACCATTACTTGAGAAAATTGCCTCTAATAATCAGCAGTGGGTCGATGAGAGGGGCTAACCATTGTCATCTTTGAAGCTAGCAAGTATATATGCAGCCAAAGCAGTGGCAGACTCGACGGGAAAATTTGACTCTCGATCTAGAGTGGTAGAGAGACTTGAGAGGAAGCTGACTGAGCCATTTAGTGCGTAGGACACATCGATATCAGTTGGGCACACAAATGATTGCCAAGGCCAAGTCATGTACATAAGAGGTGAAGCACATGAGGAACTTGTGGAGCAGGTTCAGTATGTTTCAGATTACAAGCCAGGTGGAACAAATAATTGGTCTGGGGTGAATCCGGCTTTGAAGACTGGTCGATGCCCGGTATGCACACGCAACCGAGACAAGCGACTCGTAGTCTTACCGCAAGCACACGGCGTAGTGGCGAGCGGGTATCGAACTCAGGGAGGGACAATGACAGTGTCTCGTTCTAATCACCTAGCTATCGAAATGGTCAAGAATAATTTGGGGGAAAATTGTCACAATCGTTCGTATATCGATAGAAATATCAATGAAATAAAGCACCTAGGGATAGGAAATCCCTGCTACGAACCGTATCTCATCGTTGTGATTCATAGGTTACATCATTGCTAGACTTGAGTTTTAGGTGAACTAGTCGCAACTGAATGTAGAACCAAGCTCACGCTCTCGCGCTATTGCCGGTTTATAGCGAACCTAGGTTACGGCCCAATCTCTTGCAAACCCTAACCTAAGCTGCTAGCATTAGGATCGACATCATCGTTCAATCGTATCTCGAGCCCACTCTCGTGCAAACTCGAGATACGACCTAGGTTAAGATAGTTCCTACCCGTCCAATCTCTTGCAAACAGGTATTTGTATAGAAATACGATTAAAAACCCTAGCCTTGGTCCAATCTCTTGCAAACCAATTCTAGAAGATTCCAATCGTAAACCTAAATTGAATTTTTAGGGCTTCCTATCAATTGGGACACAATCTCTTGCAAATCCCAATCGATATGAATCCCTAGCCATCCGTAATTCAACAATCCCAACCTAACCCTAATCAATTCTAGCAATAATTTCACCAATTCATCACAATTCAAAAATAGGGTTCATAGGGTTCATCCCTATGCCCTAGGACAATAAAACTACTCACTAATCATCATGCAATTCATAAGAAATTAAATAGAAAAATCAATACAATTCATTGCAATAGAGAAATTATCAATAAAAATAGAGTTTTTGACAAGAAAAGAGACAAACCAATGAGAATCCAATAGCATCCAACAAAAGTCTCCTTTCTAATCTCTCAAAAAGCCTAAATCTAATTAACTAAAAATCTCTCTAAAAAGGCTGCAAAACGTATCAAAAAGTTCTTTCTAACTAGGGCAAAAACTGGGTTTAAATACCCCTCAAAATCGCCCATAAATTCGTGACAAAATGCCCCTGCGCAGCCCAGAAATCGCAGTTTACGCAGCAGGCGGGGCGGCTCACTCGGCCGAGTGACAAATGTCACTCGGCGGAGTGACAAACCCTGTAAAATTCCAGTAAGTCGGGACTTTTCGTGGGTCTGTCTTTGGGAGTGACTCGGCCGAGTGACTTTACTCACTCGGCCGAGGGGCAATTATTGCTCGGCCGAGTCGGAGTCATCAAAAAGCCTGTAAATTAAGAGTAAGTCGGCCGTTTTTGAAGTGGATTTTCCCATGCCGCTCGGGCGAGGGGATTTCCATGCTCGGGTGAGTGGACTATCGTCACTCGACCGAGTGCATGCCTATTTTCTTCTGTTGGTGCGTGTCCGGACTGGTCGGCAGAGTGATCTTCTTGCTCGGCCGAGTGGGTGGTTCACTGGGCCGAGTGAGATGCTGCAAATGCACATTCTTCGTCTTTTCGCTTCCTCGTCGCTCCTACGACGTTCCTTCTTCTCCCACTTGTCTTCCATCGCCGAATAACCCTCAAAAGAGCCTTGGGTGACACTCCGGAGTGGGTGCAAATCCTCTTGATCTCAAAACCACTCCGAATCGCTCCATATCTCCTAAACTACGACAAAAACAAGAAATCGTGAAAAGCATCGCAATATTGTCGAATAATCGTAAAAAACGCGATATGAGCGATCAAAGTGGCATGCAAACGTGCAGAAAAATGGTGTAAAATACGGAGCGATCAAAATCCCCCCATGCTTACCTCTTACTCGTTCTCGAGGAAGATGAGTAAAAATCGAGCCCGACGGGCAAAATGATGGAAAAGAGGGAAAAATAAAAGAAATAAAAATAAAAACAAAAATAAAAATTGAATAGAAAGCGAAGAAGTGGGGTGCTAGTTCATTTTTCTCAGGACGTGGGTTTTGCTTACTCATATAGCATACATCGAATATAAAACACACACCAAAGACTTTTATTTCGATATCATTGTATAATGGATGCATTCGAAATTGAAAACACCAAAATATCAATATAGCATGAAATATGGAATCATTCTAGGATTAACATCGTCTGAAGCATCTAAAGCGGTATGCAAAACCATAGATCACACACTTTTCAATTGAATGCTTTCTATAAGGAGTATAAGAGATATCACACGATATGGAATAGTAAGAATAGAAAAGCACGGTTTTCATGAAATGAATGCTAAGTGTCGATTTCTGGATTTCGTGAAGCTTTAGCAATCTCACCGAGTATAGAAGATTACTTAGCCTAGGTTGTCATGCACCGTCAAGTAGTCACTCTCTCACACATCATTGGATTCTCTCCCCCAAGCTTATCCATAAGCGTGGTGGCATAAACAAATCAATATGTACATTCCCCATTTCTTTTGAAGCTCCAAAAAAGTAAAAATAAAACAAAAGAGGGAAGAATGAGAGAAAGAGTATGAGATGGGATCGTTATGAACTTCTTTTTCTCTTTTCTTTTCTTTTTCTCAATTTTTCTCTTTTTTTTTATTTTTTTGAATAAACATATATACATAAGCGATCCCAAATCAAAAGAGAGAAGGATATACAGGTATTTTTTTTCTTTTTGATTTTGGGGATTTGGAGCATGGAAATTAATAGCGGGAGAAATGCCGATAATAGACTTGCTAGGGGGGATTCACCAATGAATTTCAAGTGAGAAATAATGCTCAAGATATGTGGAGAAAGAAATCAATGTATCACTCAGTTCACTCTATAGGACGTGCATGACAACTATCAGCAGAGTAATATAATCTACTCAGTTTAATCCCAAAAAGTAAACTAGTCCAGATATATCATCCTAGCAAACATTCAATCAACCTGAAGGTGAAGCGTACAATTCATGCAATAAGAAGTGATATGAGAGAGGAAAGCAGTACTCCAAATATAAGCTGACAATGCGTGAAGCTTGGTGTGTTTTCTATGAAAAGCATACATATGAATCATCAGACATCCGCTAATAACAGAATTTCATCCATATTCATATAGGAAAAGAGTGGGTTACTATTTCAAAATGCAAAGCAGGACATAGCATATGATATCTGAAACAAAAGCTATGACGTGACAAAATAGCATGCATATGTAGATAAGCTAACACCACGTCATCGTCATCACAGAAAAATCATCTCTAGCAAAAGATGAAAGAAACAAAAGATAAAAGAAAATAGAACTATATATAATGTAGCATACTCAAAAAAGAAAAGAAAACATGATGCATGATAAAAAACGAAAAAGTGGTGAAAACAAGTGCAAAAGTGGAAAGAAAACTTGAGAAATCAAAAATAAAGGGCGGCAAAAATGAAAAAGTGTGAGAACTCACTCCCCCAAGCTGAAGTGCACAGTGTCCTCAATGTGCAGAGTGTGGCACATCGAGAGACGTGAAGTGGGAGGGGTGGGTGAGGATGCATGCATGATGAAAAAGAAAGAAAAAGAAAAAGAAAATAAAATGTGAATGAATGTGATGCATGCAAAGATCAGGATGATGCAGATATAAGTGTCCCCAAAAAGGTCTCTCCCTCACTCCCAAAAAGGTATATAAATATATGATCAGGAAGGCATCAAAATAATACGTGGAGGAGGGGGGGGGGGGGGCAAAAATCAATCACCAGGCCCAAGAACAAACGGGCAGCAAAACGACAAAAAATATCAGAGGCATCAAGAGTGTGCCTAAGCTGGTGGAGGCGCTGCACCAGCACCGTCCTGTGGCGGAGGTGGTGGCGGAGGTGGTGGTCGTGGTATCTGCTGAGTGGATGGGGGTAGTGGAGGCAGACGCGCAAGTTTCTGATTCAGGCAAGCCTGAATATCAGGAAGCAGGGCGAGCGGGACTGCACAGAACTGACCGTGACAGAGAGAGCCCTAAAGTCTCCTCGAAGTCCACTAACAGCCCCCTCTAGAGCACGAATGCTCTGAAATAGAGTGTCAGGGGGTGGTGGAGCAGAGGGACGCACAGGTCGAACAGGTGAGGTGCGAGGTGATCGCACCCCGGATACACACCCGGAGCGACGGTTGTAGTTTTACCGCAAGCGCACGGTATAGCGACGAGCAGGTTATCGAACACAGGGAGGACGAATGACCGTGCTTGCTCCAATCAACCTGGCTATTTAAGAATAGAAAAGATAGAATTTGCCTTTGGCGATCCTGTCACAATCGTCAGACAAAGTACGAAGATATCAAATCAAATAAAAGACGCCTAGGGAATGGGGAATCCCCGCTACTCACCGTATCTCGTCAATGTGGTTCATTGGTATCAAAATTTCTAGAATAAAATTTTGGATGAACTAGTTGCAACTAAATGTAGAACCTAGCTCATGCTCTCGCGCTGTTGCCGGTCTATAGCAGTCCTGGGTTTTGGGTCCAATCTCTTGCAAACCCTATCCTAGACAAGCTAGCATTAGGATCAACATCATCGTTCAATCGCGCCCCGAGCCCACTCTCGTGCAAACTCGTGCCACGACCTAGGTTGGGATAGTTCCTACCCGTCCAATCTCTTGCAAACGGGTATCGGCACGGAATTGTAACCGGAAACCCTAGTATCGGTCCAATCTCTTGCAAACCGATATTACGGAAATTCGGTTCCAACCCAATTCGGATTTCTAGGGTTTCCTATCGAATTGGGATCCAATCTCTTGCAAATCCCAATCAATATGAATACCTAGCCATCCGTAATAAATCGATCCCAATCTAACCCTAATAGCAATTCTAGCAAAACTTCCACCAATTCATCACAAATCTGAAATTGGGCTCGTAGGGTTCATCCCCACGCCCCAAGACGTGGAGACTACTCAAAATTCATAGCACAAACACAAAAATAATCAATGGAATTAATAAGAGAATTCATCACAATATTGAGATAAGCAATAAAAATAGTATTTTTAGAGGAGAGAGACACAAACCAATGGAGTTCTTCAAATAATCCAACAAAAATCAACTTTTGTCTCCTCTCCAATCACAAGAATAAAGCTAAAAAGTTAATCTAAAAAGCTAAAAAAATCTAAGAGGAAAAGCTCTCCAAACTAGGGTAAAAACAGGGGTTAAATACCCCCCAAAATCGTCCAAAAAACAGTGACCAAAATGCCCCCGCGCAGCCTGAAATCCGTAATTTTCGCTACAGGCAGCGCGTCGCACTCGGCCGAGTGACAAAAGTCGCTCGGCCGAGTGAGAAACCCTGTAAATTTCCAGTAAGTCTGGGTCTTCGGGGGTCTTCACTTCAGGAGTCGCTCGGCCGAGTGAGTTGTCGTCACTCGGCCGATGGCTTCTTGGCACTCGGGCGGTCGGCATTTGCCACTCGGCCGAGTGGGTCTTCTGAAGCTCAGGCAGACGAAAAACAGTAAGTTGGCGATTTTTGACATGTGTCGTCTGGGTGCCACTCGGGCGGACGGGATCTCGTCACTCGGCCGATGTGGCTTCCGTCGCTCGGCCGAGTGCACGCATGAAACGTATCCGATCTGGTCGGCCGAGCGGTGTCTCGCTGGTCGGCTGAGTGACTCCTTCACTCGGCCGAGTGAGACACCAAAAATGCCAAAACAGCTTGTTTTGGCCTCCTCGTCGCTCCTGTGACGTCCTTTCTTCTTCCGCTCCTCTCCAATGGCAAAATACCCCTCGGGGAGGTCGTCGGTGACACTCTGGAGTAGGTGTATCTCGAGATCACTCCAAATCGCTCCAAATCACCTGAAATTCGACAAAAACAAGAAATCGTGAAAAGCATCGCAATATCGTCGATATATCGTGAAAAAACATGATTTGAGCGATCTAAATGGCATGCAAACATGCGGGAAAAAAGTGTAAAATAAGGAGTGATCAAAATCCCCCAAGCTTACCTCTTACTCGTCCTCGAGGAAGATAAGTAAAAGGCGAACCCGGTGGATTCGGAAAACGAAAACGGCAAAAACGAAAAACGAAAAACGGAGAAGAATGAAAAACGAAATAAAAACAAAGAAGAAAGAAAGAAGCGAAGAGGGAAGCCGCTAGATCATTTTCTCAGGACGTGGGTTTCGCTTACTCATATAGCATGCACCGAATGAAAAACACATGTCAAAGAGTTTTATTTTGATATCATAGTATAATAGTGCAAATAGAAATAGAAAACCCACGAACAACGATATAATCATGAGAAACGGAATGATTTTAGAATTAACATCGTCTGAATCATTTAAAGCGGTATACAAATCGTAGATCACACACTTTTCAATTGAATGCTTTCTATGAGGAGTATAAGAATATCACACAATATAATACAAAGAATCGATAAGTATGGATTTCATGAAATGAGTGCTAGGCATAGATTTCTGGACTTCGTAAAGCTAAAAATAATCTTACCGAGTATAGAATATTACTTAGCCTAGGTTGTCGTGCAACGTCGAGTAGTCACTCTCTCACACATCATTGGATTCCCTCCCCCAAGCTTATCTATAAGCGTGGTGGCATAAAAAAAACATTTACATCCCCATTTTTATAAAGCTCCAAAAGCAATGAAAATAAATGCAAAAAGAGAAAAGAAAGAGAGAACATGAGATGTGATCTTTTATTGAGGTGCTTTCCACTTTTCTTTTCTTTTTCTCCCTTTTTTTTGTTTTTTTTCTTTTTTTTTCATATAGCATATATACACAATGATCCCAACTCAAAGAGAAATAATGATATACAAGAGTTTTTCTTTTTCTTTCTTTGGTTTTGGGAAATTTGGAGCTAGGAATTAATAGCGGGGGATATGCCATATAATAGAATCGCTAAGGGGAGATTCACCAATGATTTTAAAATAGAGAAATGATGTTCAAGATTTGTGGAGAAAGAAATAAATATATCTCTCGGTTCACTCTATAAGACATGCATGACAATTTCAGCAGGGTAATCTAATCTACTCAGTTTCGATCACAAAAAGCTAACTAATCCAGATTTATCATAGCTAACATCATTCAATCATCCTGAAGTGAAATGTACAAATCATGCATATAGAAGTGATATAGGAAAAGAAGTCTGTACTCCAGATATAAGCATTCAATGCGTGAATATTGGTGTGTTTTCTGCGATTAGCATACAAATGAATATTCAGACTCAGCTAATAATAAAATTTCATCCATTTTCATGTGGAAAAAGTGTGGGTTACTATCTCTAGATGCAAGGCAAGTCATAGCATATGATATCAGAAATAAAGTCTAAGACATGACAAATATAGTATGCATATAGAGTAAGCTAACTCCACGTAATCATCATCATAGAAAAGTCATCTCTAGCATGAGATGAAAAAGAAAATAAAGATAAAGGGGAAAATAAACATTTGCAATGCAGCACACAGAAAAATAAGAAAAACATGATGCATGGTAAAATAAAAGAAAAATGATGAAAATAAGTGTAAAAGCGGAAAATGGCGTAAAAAACTAAATATAAAGGTGGTAAATCGAAAAGAACGTGAGAACTCACTCCCCCAAGCTAAATGGCACAGTGTCCTCAATGGGCAAAGTGTGGCACACCGAGAGACAGGTAAAGTGAGGGGTAAGTGAGGATGCATGCAGGATGGAAGAAAAAAAATGAAAATAATGAAATGAAAAATATGGTGCGGTCATGATGCATGCAGATAAAGGAGTGATACAGATATATAGGTGTGACACCAAAAACTCTCCCTCTCTCCCAAAAAAGATACATGAAGATATATATAGAAAATGTGTACCGAAAAACAGTGAGGGGAGGGGGGTGTGGGCAAAATGCATCAGGACCCAGCAGAGACGGGCAGCACACCAGCAGAAAGAATCGACGGCATCAAGAGTGCCTAAGAAGGTGGTGTTGCGCCGTCTCCGTCCTGAGGCGGAGGAGGAGGAGGTGGTGGTGCAGGCTGCTGAGCGGGTGTGGGTGTGGAAGCAGGCTGAGTGTGCGTGGTAGTGGGGGTGGGAACCAGCTGGGTGGGTGGGGGTACGCGGGGGAGACGCTCTAGGACCTGGGTAAGGCAGTAGTGAATATGCGGGAGCAGGTCGAAGCGGCCAGCCATCGCAGTGACGGTGGCGGACAGGGTCCTAAGGTCGCCTCTGAGGCCACTCACCGCCCCCTCGAGAGCACGAATGCTCTGAAGTACAGTGTCGGGGGGAGGTGGTGCAGAGGGACGCACCGGTCGGGGCTGTGCAGGTCGGGGCTGGCGTACTCTGGTGGCGTAGGTGACGGGCTCAGCAGGCAGGGGAACGAAAGGTGCTGCGCTCGCAAGGGGGGGCCTGGCCTCAGTGCGAGGCTGGGCAGGACGGTGAGAAGTGGAGGCAGCAGCAACGAAAGAAGAATACAAAAGAGGCAGCGAGGCGGCCAGAGAGGTCGGTGACACAGAAGTGTGGACAGACGCCACGACACTCGCGGAGAATACAGTAGCGGTGGAGACAGAGGTGGAGACTACGGTCTCTACGGCAGGGGCAAAAGAGGGCTCACCGCACTCAACTATGGTCGGCGGGCGCTCGGGTGGGGCAGAGGAAACGGGCTCGGCAGACAGAGGGCCAGTAGTGGTGGTGGCAGGCGTGGAAGCAGTGGAGGTGGGCTCAGCTAGGGTACTCCCGGCACCGACAGCAGTGTGGATAGAGGTGTCGGGAGCAGCAGAAATATCAGGGATAGGCTGAGAGGCCACTGGGTCAACAGGGGCAGCGGGCTCGGCAGGGGCAACAGGGTCTGCGGGGGCAGCGTGGCCCTGCTCGGCCTCGAGCACGTATGCGGCTGGGATCAGAACATCCATCGCAGGGAGCCAGTCCACCTGGGCCGGTGCAATCTGAGTCCGAGCTGGGCTCGGAAGAATCATGTAATCGGCACCGTAAGGTCCGTGCAGCCAGACCCAGTGTCGCTCACCGTGCGGACGTAGCATCTTCATCCGGGCCATAACATTAATCGACAGAGAAGTGGGGCCCGGTGCTCGTCGCAGGTCATCAGGGAAGTCCTCGCCGGTCATAAGGGCGAGCAAGGTGATCAGGCCGCCGCAGCATATCGGTGAGCGAGCGCCCATCGATACGATGATGCGGTCCAAAAACCAAGCCGCGACATCAATCACGACGGCGGGGACCAACTCATCGCCCTCCCTAGATAGAGCTCTGGGTCGTGTCATCGCGTAGAGCATATAGAGCTCCGGTGTGGACATCGTACCCGGCTCATATCTGGCCAAAAAGGTCGTCGCCATAAGGCGCTGAGCTATACGGAGGCAGGGACGGACAATGGCCGAGGCCTTGGCCCTACTAGGGTCAAAGGCAGCGCGAAGACCCGTAATCCTGGCCCAGAAGGCGCCGGCATCGAAGGAAGGTGGGGGGATATGGGTGGGGGCGTAACCTCGATCGGCCCCGGGGACGTCGGGCCACGAGAAGAAAGCTCTCATCATACCGAGAGTGACCTGGCACTCTCGGTCCATGAACCGAAACGAGCATCCCTCGTCGGTCCGGGCGATCAAACTAAGAACCTCAAGTGTCGGGCGGATAAAAGTGTCCGCCGACACCTGAAAGAAATCTCGCCAGCCCACGTTGTCGTACAACGTGAGCATCCCCTCTAATACCCCCAGGCGTGCTAGGTCGGCAAGGTGTGCGAACCTGGAGGGTACGATCGAGCGCTCGGGGATACGCTCGAAAGCGACGCGGTGTGCGTCGTTCCGGAATGTGATCCCCAGCGGCCCGATAAGTGGAGCCGGAGGTGGTGGCTGTGGATCGGCAGTGAGTGGCTGTGCGGGCTCTGCAGGCTGTGCGGGGTGTGCGGGGCCTGCAGGCTGTGCTGGGCAGACGGGGTGTGTGGGAGAAGGCGGAGGAGAGTCCTCCAACTCGTGGGAGGGGCCGGCATCATCCGACCGCTTCCGCTTGGCGGAAGCTCTCCTCGACCTCGGCCGTGTCCAGGGCGGCATATGGGCCCCGAGCGCGCACCAGAAAGCGTGAAAAGTGCGTTGTGCGTAAAATAAAGGAAAGAATATACCACGACACGCCGTGAGTGCAAAGCTATGGAAGCGTGTGAAGATGACGCCTCCACGTAGCCCAAATCAGTCCCTGGAAGCTCCCCTTGGGCTCCCCTAAGCTCCCAAAAATAACCTGCGCATGAAACGGAGGTATCAGCGAGTAATATTCAAAACGTATAGAGCATTAGGGGTATAATAGATAGAAATAGAAATCAATTTGGGTTTGGGGTTCGTTAAGCACATGGATCCTCGAAAAATACACAAAAAGAGGAGAAATAGGCGAAAATGAGGTTACCGGAGTCGGCCGGAGCAGTGGCCGCCGGTGGCGACTCGGGCGAGGAGCGGCGGCGGCTCGGCCAGCGGTTGGTGGCCGAGCGGCGGCACGGGGTCGACGATCGGGCGAGTGGGCAAGGGCAGCGGGCGAGGGAAGGTGAAGGGTCGGGGCGCTGCGAATTGTTTCGTTTCGAAAAACGAGCCCGACCCTTGCCCCTATTTATAGCAAAAGTTACGACTCGGCCGAGTGACTGGGTCACTCGGCCGAGTGAACTTTTAAGAAAAATTCCTCCCCGCTACACTTCGGCCGAGTGGCCTTGCCACCCTCGGCCGAGTGGCCTTGCCACCCTCGGCCGAGTGGCCTTGCCACCCTCGGCCGAGTGGAGTAAGTCCATTCGGCCGAGTGGGTCAAGCTACTCGGCAAGACTCGCCCTAGGAGCGTATCAGTTTTACTCGGCCGAGTGAATATATATACTCGACCGAGTAGCAGTTATACTGAAATCAGGAAAATAAACAGAGAGTTGGGTACAGTAGACTTCCCTCGTTCGTGAGCGGCTCAGTCGGACGAACTTGTGTGCTCGGCCGAGTGACTAGTATACTCGGCCGAGTGAGCCTTGTTTTCTGCTGTTTGTGTTCGTTTGGGCTCTAAACTCCGTCTTTCTTCCTCCAGTCAATTTCAGCTTCCTCCTAAGCATCGAGCACCTTCCTGGGGTGCTCCTTGTCGCCTTGTGCATCCTCCTAATGATGGGTACCTAGTTCTTCTCTCCTGTCAGGAAAAATGGGACCCGTTATCACAAGATTTTTGGGCGAACGACTCAAAACACTAAAAATTTCTAAAACAAAAATAAAAGAAAAGTGAAAATAAAGCAATAACCGTCGGGTTGCCTCCCGATAAGCGCTCGTTTAAGGTCGTGAGCTCGACCCCCTATGATTTTCAATTAATGCGGGATGTTTGGTGCGTATGGGATGCACCCGTCAAATTTTCCGGGGAGAACGCTTGGATTCGGAAGTTGCGGCGGTGTGTTCTCCCGCGGTGGTCTCCCGTCTCGAATAGTGTTGGGGGGAGGCTCCCCCAAGCTAGCATTTGCTCCGGTCCTCGGTTTCACCGGTGACGTCGATTTCCGTATCGGCGGAGCTTTCTTCGGAGACTTCAATTTCGAGAGCTTGTAGAGCTCTCGAATCCTTGCGACATCAGCGTCGCCTTCATCAATCTCAGCGGAGAAGTCGGGGAAATCATTTTTCTTCTCATCTTGGCCTAAATCCGGGCCTTCCTCGAAATCTTCATCGAATAGAGCGCCAATCGAGTGGGGGATCGCCTCCTCAATCACCTCGTCAAGGAGGTCCGAAAGATCATCCGGCCGTCCCTTAAGCAAATATATTCTATTGGTTTCGCTCGTTGGGACTCCCTTGGAATAGTGTTTGAGCCTCTGACCATTTACTTTGAATGTGGAACCGTCCTTGCTTTCCAACTCGAAAGCTCCTCCCGGTTGTATGTGCTTGATGGTGAAATGTCCAGACCAACGTGACCTCAACTTACCGGGAAATAGTCGGAGCCGAGAATTATAGAGCAAGACCTTGTCTCCTACCTTGAAGTCTGTGACGGTTATGCGGGCATCGTGGAGAATCTTGGTCCTTTCTTTGTAAATTCTCGAGCTCTCGTAGGCATCTCTTCTTATCTCATCAAGCTCGTTGATGTCTAAGAGTCGCCTTACCGCCGCACTCTTGTAATCATAATTAAAGGTCTTGATGGCCCAATATGCGCGGTGTTCCAACTCTACCGGCAAGTGGCAAGCTTTCCCATAAACAAGTCGGAACGGTGTGGTGCCGATGGGAGTGCGAAAGGCCGTTCGATATGCCCATAAGGCATCGTTTAACTTCATTGACCAGTCCTTTCTAGATCGATCTACTGTCTTCTCGAGGATTTGCTTGATCTCTCTATTTGAGACTTCCACTTGACCGCTTGTCTGGGGGTGATATGCCATGCCAACTCTATGGTTTACCCCGTACTTCTTTAGCATGGCCTCAAACTTGTTTTCTATGAAATGGCTCCCCCCGTCGCTTATCAAGGTATGAGGCACTCCGAAACGTGGGAAGATATTCTGCTTGAAGAACTTAGAGACGACCCTTGCATCATTGGTAGGGGTGGCGATTGCTTCCACCCATTTGGAGACATAGTCAACGGCCAATAGGATATATTTATTACCATTGCTCGACGGAAATGGTCCCATGAAGTCTACTCCCCAACAATCAAAAAGCTCAATTTCTTGGATGGGCCTCATTGGCATCTCATTGCGTTTGGAGATATTCCCAGTCCGTTGGCATCTATCGCACCCCTTTACAAAAGCGTGGGTGTCTCTAAACATTGTTGGCCAGAAGAATCCGCTCTGCAAGATCTTAGCGGTTGTTTTAGAGGCAGCATGATGTCCTCCGCATGGTAGACCGTGGCAATGCAAGATGATAGACGTTGCCTCCTCTTTAGAAACACACCTCCGAATGACACTATCTTTGCATATCTTGAAGAGGTATGGATCTTCCCAAAAATAGCTACGGACCTCATGCAGAAATCTCATCTTTTGATGCGTGGGCATCCCATGCGGTTTAATTCCACAAGCCAAGTAGTTGACGAAGTCCGCGTACCAAGGCACTTCACCGGTCCTTATGGCATATAGCCTCTCATCCACGAATGTGTCGTCGATAGGCAAACTCTCATCCTCCTTGTCGCGAATGAGCCTAGATAAATGATCCGCCACGACATTGTCCGTACCTTTCTTGTCTCTGATCTCTAAGTCGAATTCTTGCAACAAGAGTATCCACCTAATCAACCGATGTTTGGCCTCCTTCTTGTTTAAAAGATACTTCAACGCCGCATGGTCGGTGTGGACAATCACCTTGGAACCAAGGAGGTAGGAGCGAAACTTCTCTATGGAATAGACGACCGCTAGAAGCTCTTTCTCGATAGTTGTGTAGTTTTTCTGCGCGTCATCCAATGTCTTGCTCGTATAGTATATCGCATGAAGCTTCCTATCTTTTCTTTGTCCCAATACCGCTCCAATGGCTTGGTCGCTAGCATCACACATTAGCTCAAAGGGAAGGCTCCAATCCGGTGGTTGAATGATGGGCACGGAAACTAGTGCTTCCTTCAAGGTGTTGAAGGCTTGCAAGCATTCCCCTGAGAAAACAAAAGGAGTATCTTTAGCGAGCAAGGAAGTAAGTGGTCGGGCAATCGAGGTAAAATCCTTGATGAAGCGACGGTAAAACCCCGCATGACCAAGGAAGCCTATAATGCCCTTGACATTAATAGGAGGAGGAAGTTTTTCGATTACCTCAATCTTTGCTTTATCTACCTCAATTCCTCTCGAGGAAACAAGATGCCCGAGAACTATACCTTCCGTGACCATGAAGTGACACTTCTCCCAATTTAGAGTGAGATTGTTTTGTTGGCACCTTTTAAGGACTTTAGTAAGATTGACCAAACAAGAGTCAAACTCACTTCCATAAACCGAAAAATCATCCATAAAAACTTCCATAATATTTTCAATGTAATCGGAAAATATGGATGCCATACACCTCTGAAAGGTGGCGGGAGCATTACAAAGACCAAATGGCATCCTACGGTAGGCATAGGTACCATAAGGACAAGTAAAAGTGGTCTTTTCTTGGTCATCTTCGTGTAAAGGGATTTGGAAGAATCCCGAATACCCATCTAGATAGCAAAAGTATTTATGTTTAGCTAGGCGTTCAAGCATTTGATCAATGAAGGGCAACGGGTAATGGTCTTTTCGGGTAGCTTTATTTAGTTTCCTATAATCAATGCACATTCTCCATCCCGTGACGGTGCGTGTAGATATGGGCTCACCTTTTTCATTTTTTATGACTGTCATCCCCCCTTTCTTGGGGACGACGTGAACGGGGCTAACCCATCTACTGTCAGAGATGGGATAAATGATACCGACGTCGAGCAATTTTAGGATTTCCTTTTTAACCACCTCCTTCATGTTCGGGTTTAACCGCCTTTGAGGCTCTATGGAGGTGGCGTCGGTATCTTCCAAATGGATCCTATGTGTGCAAAGCCTAGGGCTTATCCCTTTTAGATCGGAGATAGTGTAGCCAAGGACATCCTTGTGGCTCCTAAGAACGTCTAGGAGTTTTTCAAGTTGATCTTGCGTGAGGTGGGAGTTTACTATCACCGGGAAAGTTAATTTATTACCCAAAAAGGCATACCTTAGATTCGGAGGTAATTGTTTAAGTTCTACCTCAAGAGGTGCTGCTCCTTCTACTTCATCAGCTCGCATGAGTTTGGCTTCTTCCTTGTCATCCGGGTTTAGCTCATGTTCAGGTGGCGCGCTCTCTTGTGAAGAGTCAGACTCACTACTTAGTGAGGACGAAGCATCGAAATAGGCGCTCTCTGATTCTGTGCTAGCATCGTCAAAACCTTCACTCTGCTCTGGTTCGTGCCTGGAATCAAGAAACACATCAGACGATTCATAAAAGCAAGAGTGAGCGTCATAGAGTGTAACTCCCTGAATGTCGGTTTGCTCGAAGGATTCTTCGGGAGTATAGTGTTCTTCGACATTTGTTCTACCGTTTTCGAAATATAATTTGTCGTCGATCACATCAACTCTGACATTGCCCCCGATAGTCCCGTCCGGGGAGACTTGGTCCATCACAAAACTAGCAAACAGTTGTTCGTCGGGGTCCTTGATATCGATAGCAAAAGCTCCGGTCGCATGGACCTCATCGACAAGCACCTTAAGGAGGTCTGTGAAGGAGTCATAATCTTCCTGACTGAGCTCTATTGTCGACATTGCATCCTCCATTCTCCCTGTTAAGATCTTATGCAAAATACGGGGAGAATATGCAGATAGGGCTGCGAACAGAGTTAGAACAGGATATAGAAGAAAGTAAAGAAAGAAAGAAAGAAGAAATAACCGGGTGGTCGATGCCGAACACCGTCAAAATGACCTCCCCGGCAACGGCGCCAAAAACTTGATCGCACCCCGGATACACACCCGGAGCGACGGTTGTAGTTTTACCGCAAGCGCACGGTATATCGGCGAGCGGGTTATCGAACACCAGGAGGACGAATGACCGTGCTTGCTCCAATCAACCTGGCTATTTAAGAATAGAAAAGATAGAATTTGCCTTTGGCGATCCTGTCACAATCGTCAGACAAAGTACGAAGATATCAAATCAAATAAAAGACGCCTAGGGAATGGGGAATCCTCGCTACTCACCGTATCTCGTCAATGTGGTTCATTGGTATCAAAATTTCTAGAATAAAATTTTGGATGAACTAGTTGCAACTAAATGTAGAACCTAGCTCACGCTCTCGCGCTGTTGCCGGTCTATAGCAGTCCTGGGTTTTGGGTCCAATCTCTTGCAAACCCTAGCCTAGGCAAGCTAGCATTAGGATCAACATCATCGTTCAATCGCGCCCCGAGCCCACTCTCGTGTAAACTCGTGCCACGACCTAGGTTGGGATAGTTCCTACCCGTCCAATCTCTTACAAACGGGTATCGGCACGGAATTATAACCGGAAACCCTAGTATCGGTCCAATCTCTTGCAAACAGATATTACGGAAATTCGGTTCCAACCCAATTCGGATTTCTAGGGTTTCCTATCGAATTGGGATCCAATCTCTTGCAAATCCCAATCAATATGAATACCTAGCCATCCGTAATAAATCGATCCCAATCTAACCCTAATAGCAATTCTAGCAAAACTTCCACCAATTCATCACAAATCTGAAATTGGGCTCGTAGGGTTCATCCCCACGCCCCAAGACGTGGAGACTACTCACAATTCATAGCACAAACACAAAAATAATCAATGGAATTAATAAGAGAATTCATCACAATATTGAGATAAGCAATAAAAATAGTATTTTTAGAGGAGAGAGACACAAACCAATGGAGTTCTTCAAATAATCCAACAAAAATCAACTTTTGTCTCCTCTCCAATCACAAGAATAAAGCTAAAAAGTTAATCTAAAAAGCTGCAAAAATCTAAGAGGAAAAGCTCTCCAAACTAGGGTAAAAACAGGGGTTAAATACCCCCCAAAATCGTCCAAAAAACAGTGACCAAAATGCCCCTGCGCAGCCTGAAATCCGCAATTTTCGCTACAGGCAGCGCGTCGCACTCGCTCGGCCGAGTGAGAAACCCTGTAAATTTCCAGTAAGTCTGGGTCTTCGGGGGTCTTCACTTCGGGAGTCGCTCGGCCGAGTGAGTTGTCGTCACTCGGTCGATGGCTTCTTGGCACTCGGGCGGTCGGCATTTGCCACTCGGCCGAGTGGGTCTTCTGAAGCTCAGGCAGACGAAAAACAGTAAGTTGGCGATTTTTGACATGCGTCGTCTGGGTGCCACTCGGGCGGACGGGATCTCGTCACTCGGCCGATGTGGCTTCCGTCGCTCGGCCGAGTGCACGCATGAAACGTATCCGATCTGGTCGGCCGAGCGGTGTCTCGCTGGTCGGCCGAGTGACTCCTTCACTCGGCCGAGTGAGGACACCAAAAATGCTCAAACAGCTTGTTTTGGCCTCCTCGTCGCTCCTGCGACGTCCTTTCTTCTTCCGCTCCTCTCCAATGGCAAAATACCCCTCGGGGAGGTCGTCGGTGACACTCTGGAGTAGGCGTATCTCGAGATCACTCCAAATCGCTCCAAATCACCTGAAATTCGACAAAAACAAGAAATCGTGAAAAGCATCGCAATATCGTCGATATATCGTGAAAAAACATGATTTGAGCGATCTAAATGGCATGCAAACATGCGGGAAAAAAGTGTAAAATAAGGAGTGATCACGAGGCTGTCTCTGGCGGGCGGTGTATAGGATGGGGCCAGAAGGAAAGTGTGGAAGGGGTGCTGTGCTCGGTAAGGGATGCCCAGCCTCGGTGTGAGGCTGGGACGTAGGCTGGGTCGAAGCAGAAGCAGCAGTAGTAGCAGAAGTGGAAGGCAAAATGGGTGACGAGGCAGCAGGAGAGGTCAGTGACGCAGAAGTGGGGACAGAAGTCACGACACTCTCGGTAAAGACAGCGGCAGTGGGGTCAGAAGGGCCGACGGCCGGGGTGGCCGTGGACAAAAGTGAGGTCAGGACCGCCATTGCGGCGGTAAAGGAGGTCGCGTCGGTCTCTAAAATAGTGGTGGGACGCTCGGGGCTAAGAGAAGTGATAGGCTCGACGAACTTAGGCTCGGTTGTGGTGGTGGTGGTGGTGGTGGACTCAGCTAAGGTGCTCCTGACACTGACAGAAGTGTGGACAGAGGTGTCGGGAGGTGCAGATAGTGCAGGTGCAGGCTGAGGGATCACGGGATCAACGTGTGGTGCAGGGGGTGCCTGCTCAGCATCCTCAGCCTCAAGTATATAGGCAGCGAGGATAAGGAGATCCATCGCTGGAATCCAATCCCCGTGGGCCGGTCCAATGTGTGTCCGAGCGAGGCTCGGAAGAACCATGTAGTCATCACTAAAGGGACCGTGCAACCACACCCAGTGCATGCGACTGTGGGGACGAAGCATCTTCATCCGGGCCATAACATCTATCGAGAGTGCAGTGGGGCCCGGGGCTTAACGCAAGTCGTCAGGTAGGTCCAAGTCGGTCATAAGGGCTAGAAGTGTGATCAGACCGCCGCAACAAATAGGTGAGCGAGCGCTCACCGAAATGATGATGCGGTCCAGAAACCAACTAGCGATGTCGATCTCGACGGCGGGGACCAGGTCGTCGCTACCCCTATCCAGAACCCTAGGGCGAGTCATCGCGTAGAGCATGTAGAGCTCTGGCGTAGACATCGTCCCAGGCTCGTACCTCGCTAGGAAAGTGGTCGCCATGAGGCGCTGTGCAATGCGGAGGCAGGGGTGCAGGATGGCTGAGGCCTTGGCCCTACTAGGGTCAAAGCCAAGTGGGGATCCTGTGATCCGTGTCCAGAAGGTGCAGGTGTTGAACGACGGTGGTGGGATGTGCGTGGGAGCGTAGGCATGGTCGGGGACCGGGACATCGGGCCACTGGAAGAATGCACAAAGCATGTCGAGAGTGATCTCGCACTCTCGATCCATCAAGCGGAATGTGCATCCTCCAGGGGTCAATAGAGCTCAGGACCTCTAGTGTCGGATGGATATAAGTATCCGCTGACACCGACAAAAAATCACGCCATCCCACGTTGTCGTACAACGTGAGAAGCCCCTCGAGTACCCCTAGGCGGTCAAGGTCAGCTAAGTGCGCGAACCTAGAGGGCACTATCGAGCAATGGCAGATACGCTCGAACCTGGAGCGGTGTGCATCATTTCGAAATGTGATCCCCATCGGCCCGATGGCAGGAGCGGGTGGAGGGACAGGATCAGCAGGGATAGGCTGTGTAGGTGGTGGTGGCGATGGCGGGCTAGGTGGAGGGGAGTCCTCCCTAGCGTGAGAGGGACCGGGGTCATCGGTCCTCCTCCGCTTGGGAGCGGATCCCCATGTACGTGGCCTAGTGCGTGGTGGCATGTGTGCCACGAGACGTGTCCCAACTAAATAAATACAGCAACGTGCTAAATGATGGAACGAGTGTACCTGAACACGCCGCGAGAGCAATAAGTGGTTCGTGCGAAGAGACGCCTCCACCGCGAAGCTCAAAGCGCATCCAAAAGCTCCCCAAAGCTCTCCCAAGCCAGCCTGCAAATCAAACGATCAAATCAATGAATAATATTCAATATGTATGGGGGAGATGGGGGATAATAGATAGATATAAAAATTAATTTGGGTTAGGGGCTCAAAGGGCGTACGGATCAAGAAAAACAAGGAGAAGAGGGGCTTTTGGGGGCAAAAGAGGGTGATTGGGGGCGGTGGCGGCCGCCGTCGGTAAGGTGGAGTGGCGGCCGAACGTCGGCGTAGGGAGGGGAACACGGGCGCCGGCGAAGGGGATCGATTCGGGCGAGGGACGACTCGAATCGGGCGAGGGAGCTCAAGTGTCGCGGCGTGCTCGGGCTCGATTTGGGGTTTTTTTCGTTTCGATTTTCGCACAGCCCGCAGCGATTATCTATAGGAAATGTTACGACTTGGCCGAGTGATAATGTCACTCGGCTGAGTGCGTAAATGGAAAAAAAAATTCGAAAATCGCCTTGCCACTTACGACTCGGCCGAGTGGCTTTGGTCCACTCGGCCGAAGGGAGAAACTTCACTCGGACGAAGGGAGAAACTCCACTCGGCCGAGTGGCTCTGCCACTCCACAATTTTTAAGCTAGGAGGGTATCTGTTTCACTCGTCCGAGTGACAAGTCACTCGCCCGAGTGGCAAATTAAAACTAAAACTTACAGAAATTGACAGAGAGTTGGTCTGCAGAAACTTCCATGTTTGGTGCTCCACTCGGCTGAGTGGAGCCTTTGCTCGGCCGAGTGGCATATGCTACTCGGCCGAGTGACGTGCTGTTTTCTGCATCGGCTCACCGTTTTTGCTCTGGTCTCTGTTTTTCTTCCTCCAGTCTGTTTCTTCCTCCTTCTAAGGCCTGAACGCGTTCCTGGAGCGCTCTTACTTGACTCTATCATCCTCCATATGATTGATCTCCCTTTCTCCTTCTCCTGTCATGAAAAATAGGACCCGTTGTCACAATTTTCATGGATAAAAAATTCGAAAAACTAACAAAAGGCTAAACCAAAAATGAGAATCAAATAAAAACAACGCAAAAACCGTCGGGTTGCCTCCCGACAAGCACTCGTTTAAGGTCATGAGCTCGACCCCTTTAGATATTTGTTTAGCTCGTGATATTGGACGCATATGAGATGCACCCGTCAAACTTGTCGGGAAGGCCGCTTGGGTTCGGGTCATGATGTTCATCGGTCATCCTCGACGCCTCCTCATCATGGGCAATATTGGGGGATAAGTCCCCCAAGCTAGAGCTTGTTCCTATCTTCTTCTTGGCCGGTGACACCGATCTTCCTTTCGGTGGAGCTTTCTTCAGATTCTTGGCCTTTGAGAGCTTGCAAAGCTCTCGTATTCTTGCGACATCAGCATTGCCTTCATCACCATCCATGGAGCTATCTGGAGGGTCCTCCAACTTCTCTTCTTCGCTCGAAGCTTGGCCTTCTTCGAAGCCATCGTCATGGAGAGCACCAATAGAGTGGGGGGATTGCTTCTTCAATCACTTCGTCGAGGAGATCCACATAATCTAACTCCTCGTGATATGGCATATGTTTCATGGCCCGGGGTATGTGAAGCTCGACTTCTATGTTCCCGACATTCAAGGATAGAGTTCCTTCACGCACATCGACGATAACACCGGCGGTTGCGAGGAACGGGCGTCCAAGAATGAGCAAAGTGTCGTCCTCTTCCTTGATGTCCATTATGACAAAATCACAAGGCAAGCATATACCTCCCGGTACTTGGAGTGGAATATTCTCTGCGATCCCTACCGGCCTAGTAATCCAACCGTCCGCAAGTTGAATCCTCATGTCGGTCGGCTTCAAGTCGGTGCCGGTGTTCAATCTCCGGAACATACTAAGGGGCATAAGGCTCACACTAGCGCCCAAGTCTACTAGAGCTTTTTGCAAAGGGACGCCTCCTAGTGTGCAAGGGATGCGGAAACTCCCGGGATCCTTCAATTCGTCGGCTCCTTCTCCTTCCGGGTAAACCAAGTTCCTTGCTCCGCAAGCATAATTTTTTCCTTCCTTTTCTTTCCTGAAATCAAATCTTTCAAGAACTTCGCGTAAGACGGGATCTCAACAATTACATCTAGGAAAGGAATATTGAGGCTTACTCCCCTCAAGTATTCTAGGAACTTGGCAAGCCTTTTCTCCATCTTGGCTCTAGCTAGCCGTTGTGGAAACGGCACCGGTGGCATGTAGCAGTGCTCATCAAGTGGCTCCACCACTTTAGAATTTCCTCCTTCAATTGGCTCCTTTTTGCTCTCTTCTTCAATCGCCATCTCTTTTTCTTCCAAAATTTCCACCACGGGTTGCTTGCTTTAGGTCATAGCGGGAGTGGTATCCTTCCCGCCCCTTGTTGTAACTGCAACCACTGCATTGATGTTTCCAGTGTTGCTCCGTGGATTGGGCTCGGGTTGAGCCGGCAATTGTTGGGCGTTCTTGTTGAGCAACACAAGTTGTTCGGCAAGTTGAGCGACGACGGTACTTAGTGACTATTGCCCTGCAATCAACTTAGCATTTATCTTTCTTTGCTCTATCATAAATTCCTCCACCCTAGCTTCGTGGTCCGATCGTGGTTGAGCTTGAGGTGGGTTGGGAGCTCTCCAACCTTGGTTGTATCCGGGGGGTCTATATGGTCCCGTTTGTTGCCTTGGCGGGAAATTTTGTTGCGGTGGCCCCCTCGGTTGATATTGATGTTGTGGTGGTGGAGGCCGAGCTTGAGGAAATTGTTGTGACGGCAGGTTCAAAGCACCATCATTGTTTGCATATGAAAAGCCCGAATGGTTTCTAGTGGCCGGGTTGGCCCAATATCTGGAGTTCCCCGCGACATATTGTACTTGCTCCAAGGCTCCTTCTCCATTGTCCCCTCCTACATACATGGCTTGGGATTGGTCTTGCCAATCGCTCATATTGCTTATCGGCGTAGATGTAGAGGGTGTCCCATGGGGCTCGGTGATATATTTCTCCAATCTTTTCACCACCTTGTGGAGAGAGTCAAACTTGGTTGAAAGCTCCGCCACGGCCTTGGCCTCATAAATGCTAGTGGGCTTCACAAAGGACGAAGAGTGTCCTCGCTCGTCCCCCTATTGTTGGTTATTTGAGGCCATCTCCTCTAACAAGGTCGTAGATTCATCCGGGGTCTTTGATAGTATGGCTCCATTGGCGGTTGCGTCAATAATCTGTTTCGTGCCTGGTTGGAGTCCATTGTAGAAATTGTGAACGAGCTCCCAATCTTCCATACTATGATGGGGGCATTGATGTTGTAAGTCCTTGAAGTGCTCCCATGCTTCATAGAGGGTCTCTTGTGGTCCTTGCTTAAAGGACATGAGAGCACTCCGTATCTTCACCGTCTTGGAAGGAGGGTAAAACTTGTTAACGAAGGTGACCGGCCCCAAATGGGCGCGCGTCTGCGCACCGGATGTTGTGCAATGATGCGAACGTGGGCATGGGAATTTAAATATTTGTAACCGCAAGCACACGGTGTTGTAGTGTGGCTTGGGGGTCGAACACAGGGAGGCGAGGATGTGCTTGTGTCAAAGAGGATCAAAATTTCCCCATGGACGAGCTAACCCAGATCGAATGATGGGTTGTCATGGTAAAGGAATGCAAGGTATAGACAATATGAAGGAAAAACCCGGGACTTTGGTTTCGACCCCAACAAGCGACTCTTGCCGATACGGCCTACGGGTAGGATGGCGATCGGAATTAGGGTCTAATGGTGAGACGTTGCCTCTAAAAGTGGTACCGGCATCCCATGGGCCCGATATTCCGGTCGGTGCCCAGGATGATACGCCGGACTTCCCGAGTTCGATCAGTGGGCACTCCTGTGTCCATTAACACTGATCGACTCCGGGAGCACTAAGCTCACAACGATAACTCCCAACGTCTCATCCTGCTGCTCCCGGGCGCTAGGATTCGGCGTCTACGCTAAGGGCGTGAGCTATGGCTAGGGAGTCAACCGCCAAGTTTATTCCCCCTTGGCCCAACGGTCAAAGGCAGACTTTTTCCCACCGATGACAATAAAACACCCCGCGTAACCGTTAGATTCCTAATCCCTATCGATTTCCTAACCCTATGGACGCGTCGGGAAGAGCCCACGAAGCGGTTTCCGCCAAAATCCCAGATTTGGGAACTACTCACACATATTTAGTAAAAAGAGATCTAAACGAAAATGAACCGTAAAAATCATGATCAGACAATAGAAATGCAATGGTAGTAAAGCAATTAAGATAATACTAAAGTTTTACAAAGATCCGAAAACTTACAAAAACTGGAAACTTACAGCCGTCACAAAATGAAGAAAACAACAAAAAATAACCAACTCCCGAATCTGGGAAACCTAGGGTTCTATTTATAGAAAACGACATCACCCGATCGGTTGACAAGTCAACCGATCGGGTGAACTGCTTCACAAAATTACAGCGAAATACGGGGTTTCACCCGGTCAGAATGAACCGGTCGGTTGGAGCATGGGTGCGGTCGTTTGGATCATGGTGCCGACCGGGTGAGGAGACCGGTTGGATCATCGGATCTTCGCTGTTGGAATTCAGCTACAGGTGAACCGATCGGGTGAAGGTCACCAGATCGGTTGGCAATCAGCTCCCAATTTCCAGAGACTTTGAGCTTTTGACCTGGTCACTGAACCGACCGGGTGACTTCTCGTGAGCTCCAAGCTGCGCCCGGGTGGTGCACGCGTGCATCACCCGATCGGTTGAAGATGATCAACCGATCGGGTGAGGGGCTGAAAGATGCAATCTTCGTCGTTTGACCCCCTGGATCATGCGTGACTCCTCCCGTTGCTCCGGGGACACATGATATCATCGTTTTATGCCCCAAATGCAAGTAAACTCCTGCAAAACATGGAAAACACGAAAAAGTGAAAGAAAACAAGAAAACACAAGAAAACACGAGAAAACGAATAAAAGACGGCGGTACAATACAGAAAAACACGGAAGAAAACGTGCGCAAATATATGAAATATAAACGCATGTCAAAATCCCCCAAGCTGAACTCTTCCTCGTCCTCGAGGAAGACGAGTGAGAGTAGGAGATCGGAGGGGAAAAATAGAGAGAAAAAGAGAAAATGAAAACTCTATATCCTAGATCGCCCGTCAGGGCCAACAAAATAAAAAACGACACACCAAGCAAGCAAACGCCCAATCACATCACTAAACCTAGGAATACGAGTCCAAACAAGTGTCGTGGGCCCACGCGGTGAAGCGCGAGTGAGTGTGGTCGTGCGCTAGCAGTCTGTGTCATTATCTACGATGTGCGATAAAGCTCGATATACACAAACCTAGGAAATGACCCAAATATCGATTCGAATTGAATAAGGTGGTGAATATATGTAGTTCAAGCATGCATGAGAATAGATAGAGAATCGAAACATATCATGCGTCGGGGACTCCACAACTAGGGTTAAGGAAATCACCACACTAATGCCTAGATAATAGCTAAAAAGTTCCTAAGCCAAGTGTTTTCGAAAACGATGGGGATTGAGATGATGTGGAGTAGAACACTCGGTGCAAATTCTCGCCTTCCCTTTATTCTCGGCAAGTAGGAAAAATATTCACACTGGAATTTTTTGGGTTTTGGGTTTTTTATGTATTTTTTTTGGATTTTTGGCTGTACAATTTTTTTCTTTTCTTTTTGGGCTTTTCTTTTCTTTTCTCTTTTTTTGGATTTTTGGGTTTTTGGCTATACACATGTGTACTCTCCCAAGTGGGAGAACGGTACACGACGAGGGGATTTGCACCAAGTAAAACAAAAAAGAAAAAACGGAATCTAGACACTTGGGCAAAGGAAACTATTCTCGCTAATTAGAGCATGGGCTAAATGGGTTATCCTAGTCCTTAATTGTGGAATCCCGACACATGCAAAATGAAGCATACGATATGTATATAATCATGCATACAGAAACATGCAAGAGAGGTGAATACCGCATTATTCATATCGACTCGTGATAATCTAGGGGTCATTCTTGGACAGGTATATAAAGTAAAATCACAAAGCAGAAGCACACCAAACAGCTAGGCACGACACACGACTCACAAAAAAGCTAAGTGGACCCACGATGCGTGAAATGCAAGAGAACTCGATATCCTAGGGTTAGTGAGTGTGATTATCGATGCTATGCTAGGTGTGTGTGATTTTGTGGCAATTCATCATAGGGTTCATCTCTAGGAGAAAGAGATAAAAAAGAAGAAAATAAAAATTAAAAACACGATGAAAACAACACAAAAACGAGAAAGAAAGACTCAAATGACGCACAAAGTGCGACTCCCCCAAGCTGAAGCTTGCATTGCCCTCAATGCAATAAGAGTGAGTACGGGAGGGTAATGAAAATGGGGGGGAATACTCACCGACACAAAAAGAAATGAAAAACATGGAAAACACAGATACGAAACTGAAAATAAAGAAAAATCACGATCAAACCACACGACACGAAATTAGAAAAAGAAAGAAAGAAAATGATACGACACGACAAAAAGTAAAACAAGCACACACACAAAAACAAAACACGACAACACACCCAACATAGACTTCCCCCAAGCTAGTCATGACAATGCTAGCAAGATGATGTGGTCGTGAAAGTGCAGAAATATGCAAGGGGGATGTCAAGAAAGTGAAAGAAAAGAAAATAAAAAGGAAGTGATGCGACACGTGAATGGGTCCTCCCCCTAGCAGTGACAAAGCAGGGCCCCGCAAAGACAGATGGGCACAAACATAGGGGGGACAAAAGCGGGATGGGAAAAAATCAAGCAGGGGCACCACCCTCTGGGGGTGGTGGTGGGGGCCTGTGCTGGGGACCAGGAGTCGTGGGGGGTGGAATGTGGAGCTCGGAGACATCGGGTGGGTCTTCACGGATGTGGCGAATGAAGCTTTAAAGAAAGGGTATGTCTCGGTCGACGGACTCCTGAGTTATCCGACCACCATGTCCAGCTAGGAGGATCATGGCAGTGAATCGGTCGA